>CM051501.1:10579954-10596032 GCA_028031935.1 Paedocypris micromegethes | reverse complement strand
TCTCTCTCTCTCTCTCTCACACACACACACACACACACACACACCTACAGTACACACACATGCACAGTCTATTTTATTCAATATCTCTCACACACTAACTTTCGGTTTTTTACTCTCACACACACTCACTCTTTTTCTCTTAGTTTTCTTACACACTAACTCTTCTCACTCACTCAATCTTTTTTCTCTCTCTCTCCCTCTGTCTCTCTCTCTCACACACACACACACACACACTCATAACTTGAAGCTCTGCAGGGTTTCACAATCACAGGAACGTGGAGCAATACTGCATTCCTCAGGTGCTGGCGTCATTCATCTCCTAACGTCTATATAGCGAACCTCATGTCACTGACCGTAACTACAATGCTTGTTTAGAGAAGATTTTGGTTCTTCATCCACACAGATGTGTGAGATGGTGACTAATATATTGAATGGTATGAACTGTCAGGTTTTACACTAGGTTTTACAAAACTCCCAATCGTTTTTTTGGCGACATGTGCTTCATCTCTACAGATTGGGTAAATTTAAATGTTCAGTACTTGCTCTCGTTGCATCATTTTATTGCATATTTAGTTATCATGGTCTAGACTACTGAGAATGAGCTTTTCCATCGTCTTTGTTGTAAGATTGCTTAGTTATCAGATTTACATCACTTTTGATGTTCAGTGAGTTCTTAAGGCAGCAAGTCGATAGTCAACGGTCTCTGTGTTTGTGTTAGTAACAGAGACAGATGGGATGGTGTCAAGTTTCATTTTATTATAACAACCTCTTCTTCTCTCACATTCATGGAATCTGACAATCACAGAAGACCACGGATGACACAGAGGAGCTCTCGGCCTTTACAATGAGAGCCAAGTCTCCAATCTCAATTCCTGGCTGGGAGATCAATCACTCTAGAGCCATGGAAACCGTATCCTTCATCCCTCAGTGCAGGTCCGGGAGTCGGGTCTCTTAGGAGACAAAGCAAAGTGATGACCTTCATGGAAGAGGAAAAGCAGAAGTTGAGTGACTGAGCAGACCTTGGAAGTTTGATGGTAAGTCTCGTGACTCAAGCGTCTGGTCGTACTCGGTCATGTGACGTCTCTTTAAAATAAGTGTCTTGAAAGATAAGTTCTAATCTGTCATTATGTATTTACAGTAAATAACAAAATAGAATTACCCTAAGTTAGACTGATCACAGTTGTGTTTTATTATAGGCAATTTGTACAAGCCATTTTTTTTTTCTATTTTATTGACTCTCTCTCTCTTTCTCAATCTCTCTCTTTTTCTCTCTAATTCTCTTCCTCACATTTTCTCCCTTCTTTACCTCTTCGTTAATTAGCTCTCTATTTTCACACTCCCTCAATCACTCACTCCCTGTTTCTAATTCTCATTGTCTTTTGCTCCTGCACTCTCACTCTTGCTCTATTCCTCTCTCTCTCTCTCTCTCTCTCTCTCTCTCTCTCTCTCTCTCTCTCTCTCTCTCTCTCTCTCTCTCTCTCTCTCTCTCTCTCTCTCTCTCTCTCTTTCTGTCGTTCTTACTTTTTCTTTCTAATACTTTCTCCCCTCTCTCTCTAATTCTTACTATCTTTCTATCCCTCATATTGTCTCTCCTCTTCCCCACGTTTCTAATTATCTCTCTTTCACCCTCCCTCGCTCTCTCTCACTCCCACTTTTTCTAATTATCATGATCTTTTGCAAACACACACACTCACTCACTCACTCACTCACTCTCTTTCTCTCTCCTGTTTACTCTCCGTATTTCCCTCCCTTTCTTTATTTTTCGCTCTAATTCTCACTCCTCTCTCCCTAGCCTTTTTATCCCTCTTCCTCTCTTACCTCTATCTTTTTCTCCCTCACTCTTCTCTCTTTCACCTCTCTCTCCTTCTAATTCCCATTCTCTTTCACTCTCTTTCTATCTTTCTTCTCTAAGTATCACTCCCTGTCTCTCACCCTCTAGCTTTTCTTCTTTGTCTCTTTCTGTCTTACCTTTATCTTATTCTCCCTCACTCTTGCTGTCTTCCTCTCTTTTACCATTCTCTTTCGCTCTCTTTATCTCTCTCTTTCTCCTTCCCTCATTTCTCCTCTCGCTCCCCTATCCCATATGCACACTTACTGTATGTCGTGTATCAGAGGACTTTTATATGCATCACATGTATCTTTTAAATTTTTCTTTTGCTCTTTTTCCACTACGGTCTTCCTGGAGCTGCAGTGGTAATCCAAGTTTCCATTCCTCCTGAAGTTATAACGAGCACCACGGCAGCTCGTACGGCCAGAGAGGTTTCCATGGTCCCAGCGCTGACAACAGACACAAACAGAGGCAGTTTGTGATTCCCGGGACAGAAGTGAAGCCGGGCACTGCTGGCGAGTGAAGCCAGGTGGAAACGCTTCTCCAGCGTTCACTACGTCTTGCGCAACATCGTCTTGCGCTTACTATTGTTCTGTCAGGTTTACAATAGTGCCCCCGAAGGTTCTGAGTAAGTAGCAAGCCCAAATGTGCATCTATTTAACTCCTACTGCACGTCTGAACTAAAGGCCAGACGCTCCTTTCTGCAACAACTCTTTCAGACAAAGCGACGCGTAATCACAGTCTGCCGAGAGAAGTGAAAATATGGTTTAAATGAAAAACTTTTTGACACGATTTGACAATTATGAGAGATTATAATTCATCCCATAATGTTGGAAATAAACAAATGTGTAAAGAGCAGTGCAGTCCAAAGTAGTCACATTCGTTACTTAAGTAGAAGTATAAATACTAGAGATAAAAAATATTTCTGTGGCAGTCAAACTATCAGCTTAACCTTTTTGCTCTTATTGTCAGTTGATGGTACTTTTTTGCTGGTATGTTTTTTTAGATTAATGACAGCACGGAAATAAAATGAACCAAAATGAAATAGGAGTAACGTGGCTAGTTTTTAAAATGTAAGGAGTAGAAAGTACAGATATTTGCATAAAAAAGTAAGAAAGACAAGCAAAAAATAAGCACAAAATACTCAAGTAACGTAAAGGTTTTTTTTTTTTGCCAATTTTTGCCCATTCCAGTTTTGATTAATCCGGTCTTTTAAAGAGTAAATTCATTCCAGTTTTTAAAAATCCAGTCCAGGTTTTCCTTAGCCAATCCATTCCAGTATTTGAGTAAAACGATCCAGGTTAAAGTCAGTTCATACTGTAGTATTATTGCTTTAAAATTCCCAAATAATGCAGCTCATCTGGTGGCGCAATGAAAATTTGTTTTAATTTTCAATTTTTCAGACAGGTTGGAAAATTATTTCTAGGTTATTCCTCAATGCTAATACTTTAAATGAAACCTTTAAAATGTTTCTAGTCTAACACAGAGTCTCCAGTGTCGCAATGAAATATGTTTCTCCGCTTTGGTCCAGATTCCCGGGTTGAAATCTAACAAAGAAGGTTGATGGTCCAGTATGCCCCTCTGCCCCAGAACTAGACCTCATAAATGTAATGCTAAAATTATAGGACTGAATTGTACTATTCAAATGTTTTTGTATATACTTACATTGAAAATTAATGTATTTTATTACAATTTTACACCATAAATAATTACATATGCATGCTACTAATCATTACCATGTGATTCAGAGTGTAAAATATGATGAAAGGATTGTAATGATGAAAAAAGTCCCACTTCAGAAGCATGACATTAATGATCTTTATTGGAATAATGTAATAAAGAAAACATAATTTAAGCACACAAGAGTGTTTTACTAGAGTGACCATATTTTGATTTCCTAGATTTGATTTCTACATTTTGAACATGCTTTATCATGCTTCAATGGTGTAAATATCTATAATAAAATAAATAAAATCTGTAAAAACTTGTAACAAAGTAATAGTCTTAGATTTGTTTCCAATAAATAAATAGTATGAAATAATGTCCTAAATCTAATGAAATAATGTTCTGTTTGAAAATCCAGCTTCAACAATAAACAGTGTCTCTTAATAACTATACAGTATAGGATAAATAATAGAAGAGTCTCACAAAAATACTCACTGAAATGTTTTTCAGTATTCACGTGAGCTTTGAGATCTCCAGCAGCTTTATTAGACACTGAGATATATGTGCAGCTTAACACACGGTCACTGCGCCTCACACTTGTCCCGACTGGGGCAGTAATTTTCCGTGCTATACCGTTGCTCTGCCGCTGTGGGCGTGTACAGCCTCTCAGTAATTAAGTCGAGCAAAAGAGTGCGATGCGCAGGTGCTATGGACTACGCACAAACCAATAGGGTGTCGAATTGATACGTGTTTATTTATACGCCTCATCCAACAACAATCAAGTTTGCCGTAACCGGATGGTGATTTATCTGGATGGGTTTTTTTTAGATTGATGACAACACAGAAACAAAACAAAACGAAAATAAATAGAAGTGACGCGGCTAGTTTGTAGGAGTAGAAAGTACAGATATTTGCTCCAAAAGTAAGAAGTAGAAGTAAAAAGTAATGAAAATTATAACTCAAGTAGTATAAATAAGCCAAAATTCTACGTATTTCTATGTACAAATTCTAAGTAAAGTAATGTAGTATTATCACTTTGTTACTTGATACCTCTGGTAAAGAGTACCTGAAAACCATACATGAGTAAAAGTATGGATTTGTTACATATCTCCATTAAAATTTCTCTATTACCAAATCAATCCTAAATTACTAAAGTCAAAAATTAATTACTCAAAAAAGTTTCAAGTCACCTATTCCAAGAATACTTGAGTAAAAGTCGTAATTTATCCAATTTTAAATGTTTCAATGTTTCAAAAAGGCAGAACAAAATATATAAACTATATTTGTCAATTGTCTCAAATGTGCAAAAAAGTGCAACCACTTATATAGGTTGATGTATTTTTGATACTCAGTAAGAGTTGCAAGTAGCAACAAAGTCCATCTAGCTACTTTACACCACTGGAAATAACGACGTGCACCTGCTTTTCTGCGCGGATCTGAGATTGGCAACAATGGCTGAGATTTTCCAAGGAGTGTGTTGTAGGTCGAATGTGGCTGCCGAATGAATCCCACACGTGTGGTGGTAAAGAAAGGAGAGTTATAGTTTCTTTCAAAGCCCTGTTTGTTTTACTTTGGAGCAGGATGGGCTTTACCTCATCCTCGTGTTTTAACTACTTATGGGTCACTACCACTCTGCATGTGTGTGTGTGTGTGTGTGTGTGTTCCAGTATGAAGCCACATGTTCTATTACGGCATTCCAATGGCTTTCAGTATATTACGGATTATCTCCAGAAAGATGTAATGGCCTGTCGGGAACAGCCTTTTGGAGGCTGGCTAATAAGATGAATGGAATGTTAAATTAAGTCCGGTGACATGTTGAATATTGGCTGAAGCCGACTGACCACTTCTGTCTTCTGTGGTATGTGGTTAGAGCCCCGGATCAACCCTGTTAGATCAGTCCCATGTGTCTCGCACATTCAAAAGAGCCTTTCTTTTTCTGCAGAGTTGGAAAAAAGTCTGCAAACATTTTTGTCATTCTATTAGGAATATTATTTACTCAACTGTTCACAAAATATAATAATATTTTTTTTCACAATATATAAGTTGTAGCTTTCTCCTTGGAGGTCTGTACGTACTTAACCACTAGTTGCACATTTAATTGCGCTCCCAAGCGTCAAAGAAACCTACCTCAAGTGACTCAGTGAGACTCAACGTTACGGCTGAATCTCGAAGTTAAACAAAACATCTGCACCCAGTAAGAGTGGCTTTGTTCGGGAGAACGACGTCAGTGAAAGCGCCATCCAAGAAATTTGGGAGAAACATGAAAGTGATCTGAGAAGGTTCTGCCATGTTTACCAAAATTCTATTGGTTGAGTTGTTTCTGAGGAAGATCCGGGTGGTCCAACTCTAAGCTAAATGTAAGAAACTTCAAAACATACGCAATATATGAGAGCTTTAACGAAAAAATTTGAACCTAGGATTTTGGGTAAAAAGAGTACGTCACTTCACAAGATCACTGTATGTTCGTAGGTATGCATATATAAGTGTGTGTGTGTGTGTGTTTGTGTGTGAATATTAGAATATTATTCTTGTAAGCGTAAAATAAATATTATTCAAGAATATTATTCTTGTAAGCGTAAAATAAAAGTAGTGCAAAAATTTAAGGAACTACACTAACTGGGATTTTTGCATATGATAAGCATTTAGACAATGTTTTCTACGTTTCTGGCCAATCAGCTGAGGTCTCACTCACTCACGCCAGTTCCCTGAATGAGTGAGTGAGTGAGTGAGTGAGTGAGTGAGTGAGAAGACAAAAATCAAGTACATCTGACACATCAGCTAGGTCCAATGCACTGTTCATTGTTCTACTATACAAGTTGCCAAAAAACGAAGAATCTTTATTGTCATTTCAGCGTTAGATGAACATTGAATTGAGATGTTTTATTTGGGTTATGGTGTGACAGAATATTTTAAAGAACGCACAGGCTACAACAGCTGGATTAGTGTTAAAAGTTTGGTAAAATATACAAAATGGCTGTTATAAGCCGGGGCCAACCCAAGTAAAGCTAGGAGAAGCCATTTTAATAAAAGCAAACACTGAATAAAACAATAGTAATAAGTAATCTGAGTCACCGAGGTTGGGGTTAGGAGTTCAGGGTCAGTTTTAGGGTCTCCTCCCCACTGGTTGGGGATTGTACAAATAATAAAGGGTGAGATGACAAAGAGATGCAGACTGACCAGGTTGAACTGTGAGGCTGTGTGAGAGAACGAAAAAAATATCTGATTGACTGATGTGAAAACAGTACGTGTGCAAAGAAGCAGTTTCTATTAAATGTCCAGGTAGTTAACAGTTTATAAAGTGAACAGTTCATGGTTCATTCACCATCTGGAGTTCCTCATACAGAGCAAACCTAAAGCATAAACACACTTGATATCAGTATATCTTAATATTAATGCATATCACAATGTTTTAATATCATGCAGCCTTAACATGGGCTTGACAGTCCAAGTTATGCTGCATATTTATGCACACGCACACACACACTAACGTCAAGTAGAGACTGCAAACTGAATTTATCTCCAGCTCTGCTGTGTCCTGGGACATCTGAGGGGCCCTTTGCTCTGGCTGTGTTCGAGTTTTCCTCCAAACCCAGCCACATCTGGACCTGGTTAGACCTTTAACGTCACATGACATGAACTGTCAGATCATTGTCTCCACCTCATTCGCCTCTTAGCTCCGCAGCTTCCAACCACCCCACCTACAAAACGTGGGCAGTTTTTAGCGTTAATCACACTTAATCCCAGGAGTGCTCTGCTCTATGAGCTCATGCCTTGCATTGTGCCTCCAAAACACTACGATTGGAGAAAAACACAAGGTCATAAAATCAGACCGACTCCTATTCCGTTGTCTGACTGACTTGGCCAATTGAATCCCTGAGGGAAGCGCTGAAAGATTTTCCATAAGACTAGACTGAGCTGTGACAAATTTGTCTGGCAGTTTTATTTCTCTCTTCACAACAGCAAAAATAGCACCTTGTGTGTGTGTGTGTGTGTGTGTGTGTGTGTGTGTGCGTGTGTGTGTGTGAATCACCATTGTAAGCAGACATTCCCTTATCTCGATGCTTCGGTTGTTCCCTACAGCGTTGGTCCCATGAATCCAGACCATGCTAAGATCAGATCACACACTTACTAGGTTTTAACCTGTCTAATTTCTAAATGAAAACTGATCCTGAATCAGTAAACATGCTCAGAATTGAAGATTGGTTCAGGCCTTAGGGCCTCTCCAGTATGTATTGACTTAGCTGTGTACACACTCTCAACGGTCCCACCCTGCCAAACCTCATTTTGTCACTATCTCGCCAGCTCTGTGGAGAGGGATGTTTTCCGATAAAGGAAAAAAAAACTTAATTAGCAGGACGAGTCTCTCAGACAACAGTGGGAGTTACCCGATCATTAAAAACTGACACTAATTAAAGCAGATTTGTCCTTCTAAATTAAGCTGGAGATTTGGGTAAATGTAAAAGGTCAGAGATCATGAAGAACTGGCCTGCAGCAGCTTTTCTTACTACTTTTCCGGCTTAAAAGGAATTTTTGTCTGGCTGTTGAACTCCAAATATCCGCACGGTCTAGACTGTGGTGGTAGTGCTGGTCGAAGAAAGACTCATAAAAGCTGCTTTGGACTGCTCTGGTTTATATTTTAGTCAGTTCTGCATACAATGATCTCAGAATTTTATCACAAACAGACATTTCCTCCATCTGCCAAAAAATTGGAACTCAGAAGTTTAGAGTTGAAAGTCTGTGACAGCCCCGCTGGATGTTTTGCTGTTGAGCTGGGACTTTATAGAGACGTCATTTGTCAGTTTCCTTTTCTGTGGGGTCACCTGAACATTCTCAAACAACCACGTACGACTCCCCCGAGAGTTCACTCTAGGCATAACTGATGCAGTAAAACACTCAAACACATGTCACCTTCTGCCACTTCCGTCGGCATAGCCTCCTGTCTTCTGGAGACCGCAAGCACTCTCTACAGGGCAATAAAAAACACAAGTGGAATAAACTCATTCTAAAAAGAGCAATTGTCTGGTGAAAGTCTGAACGTGTGAAGTGAAGGAAGGGGGGCTAAAGGGGAAGAGGAGGCCGTGTGTGTTACATACCACAGCAGTGAGATCGAGTTTGCAGAGAGTACGAAGAGCATTTAGAAACGCATACCACTCTGCTCTGCAAACACAAGCTTTGTACCCACTCGATCTAGTCGATCATCACAGTGTTCATGCTGTAAAGTTTGGTGAGGGTCATTATGATGTTGTTCGTTGGCAGATGGTTCTCCTGAAGGTGGTCTTAGCAAAGCTGGACTTAATTATGGGTAATGTGGTCCAACAGAGACTGGTCATGAAAAAGCAAAGTTGTTTTACTGATGGTGAAGGTGGTCTTATTGGTAAGGATGGACGTAAGGATGAATACGATTGAGGGAAACTTTAGCAATTTTTACTAAAGTGGGTCTTAATGAAGATGACTATTACTGTTGAAGTAGGTCATACTGCTGAAGTTGAAGCTCTTAAATGAATTTGATCCAATTGAAATTTATATTTCAATATACTTTCTTAAAAAAAGTATTTTCGACAATGTTGGTAATGTTGATGGTAAAAGTTTTCTTACTGATGCTAGCTTTAGAAGGGTGAAGATAGTCTCACTTATGGCGAAGTTTGACTTTTTAAAAGTGAAGGTGGTCTAACTACGTAATAGCATAGTCAAAGTGAAAGACGCTTTATTGTCATTTCAACCACCTACAGCAGGTGGTCAGTAAGAAAGGTGTGATCTCTTTAGCTTTGTCTGAAAATACAGGCCTTTCTTGGTGATAGAGCTGCTGTTGACTGACCAGCTGAGGCTCTCCGCCAGATGAACACCAAGGAATTTGGTGCTCTTGAGGATCACCACTTGGGTTCCATTAATGTCCAGCGGTGAGCTGTCACTCTGTGGTCTCCTAAAATCAACAATCATCATCTTTGCAACATTGATAGACAGGTTGTTGGCTTTGGACCAAGAAGTCAGATGTTCCACCTCTTCTCTGTATGCTAACCTATCGCTCTTTACACCCAAGATTAGACACACCACAGTCGTGTCGTCAGCAAACTTGAGGATGTGATTTTAACTGTGCCACGCTGCACAGTTGTGAGTGGGCAGAGTGAAAAGCAGTGGACGGAGCACACAGCCTTGTGGAGCTCCCGGTCAAGAAGTCCAGGATCCATTTGCAGAGAGCGATGTTGTGGCCCAGCAGACTAAGCATCTTGATCAACTGCTGAGGGATGATTGAATGGAATGCTTAACTGAAACCTTTGAACAGCATTTGAACATTAGTTTCTTCGTTGTCCAGGTGAATGAGTGCTAAGTGGAGACTGGTGGAGATAGCATCGTCCGTGGAGAAATTTTTCGTGTCTGTGGAGAAAGATTTGTGAACTGTTGGACATTTCAAGGCTGATTTTTCTAACAAAAAATGTCTTGCTGGTGACTGGTCCTATAGATGATGAAAGTTCTCTTGTGACAGATAAATCTCTAGTACAGAATTTTGACAAAATGTTGAAAATTATGTCCATTTGAGTGTATTCTAAAATTATCATACAGTCATAACCCCTTCTTCAAAACTAAATAACTAAAGAGCAGTTCACATGAAACCCTTTTGCAAACTGTTGTTTGGGTATCACTGGTCTATTTAAAGCAGTTGTTTTCTTTTGTTAACTAAAACTAAGGTTTTAGTTATCTTAATTCCATTAGTTTGGAGACCATTGTGTTGGTTTTATTTTGGTATTTGAAAAGTGTGTTTTAATGATCTTTTGCCCATGTGGCCATTTCTGGTCGCCCCAGTGCCTTTTGTTTTTGCTGCTACAGTATTTTTGTAAAATTAAAGCCCTTCTTATGCAATTCCCCAAGGTCTGTTCTTCTTGAAACACGTAAGGAGTGAAAGTGGTCTTGCGGGCGACTTCTAGACTTCTAGCCACCAAAGCAAGTAGCTAAAGTTACGTATATACTATTTTTGCCCTAAGGATCTTCTGGTATTATAATATTACAGCATTATATTATATTTAGTAACTATTACTACTGTGCCTGCATGCTAAGACTATCTCTATTATTGACTGAAACTAAAGCAGCTGCTTAAGCACTTTACTCAAAGAAAACCAGCATGATGTAACTTTATAACGTCTGGGTTTCACCTGTTTTGACCAGTTTGCCTTGATTGTATATTCAGATGACCGTTATATAATTTAGTTCCACTGATTACAGCTTTTTACAGCTTTTTACGTTAATATTACAATTGCTTTTCTTTTTCTGTTTATTAATAACAGTTTGAGACTAAATCGCTGAGATCCAATAATTAATCGTTTTGTAGATCCAGTAGATTATTAGTATTAACAGTAATGTACAGTACTGCTCAACCAGTGGCTGTGTGTGTTAGAACAAACGCAATCCATGTTGAGATTATTATTATTATTATTATTATTATTATTATTATTATTATTATTGCTCAATAGGCTCAAATATTAACAATAAATATATAAAAAATAATATAGAAAAATACTATTATTGTTATTATTTTATTTCATGTATGTGGAATGTATTATTCTCCTCTGTTCTTGATGCCTGTTTTAATATTCCTCAAGTTTAGTCCTTTAACATGTGGAGTGTATTTTCAGGATATTCTGTCTGATGCCATGGTCTGTTTTTAATCTGTGATTCAGCAGTATCTGCCTCTTCTTTACTCACCAGCATTGGATCATTTTCCACCCTTTTGCGTGTTTTTATTAATAATTTTTTACTCAATTGATGTATTTAATACAACAGATGTAATAAAAAAAACAGACAATAAAAAGAAAGACATGATTTACGGCTCTTCAGGTTGTTGGTTTTACGGCCTAAGATTTGGATCCCTAGATTTTCAGATTGTTGAGCAAGGCTTTGTTGAGTCAACACACATTCTATAGTCGGAGCTTTACTCGGGTTCGTCTCATCGGTCTCTCTCCAGTAGGCGCTGTGCATTGAGGCACATGGCATTTGATTTTTCTTCTGAGTGTTTTAACAGCTGAACTTGGGGCCACTACTGTGAATCAACATCAGCCCACAGAAGGACATTCACTTATAATAGTAATAATAATAATAATAATAATAATAATAACAACAACAACGATAATAATAATAATGATAATATGTTTTAATTATAGGCGCCTTTCAGTACACAAGGACACCGTACAGAAACACAACGACACCATAAGACAATGCTTAAGTAAAACAGTCAAAAGCAAAAATAAATTTAGACAATAATAAAAATAAAATAAAAAATAAATTTAGACAATAAACACATTTCAGTGATTGATGCTAATGTAAATGACGAGAAAGCCTAGTGGGGAGCAAATGCATTTTTGAAGAACTTGAATGTTAACTTTAACCCAAATAAGAAAAAGTTTAGATTTTGATTTTGAATTAACAATGCAACAATGCATTTTTCTGTGTGTGTGTGTGTGTGTGTGTGTGTGTGTGTGTGTTATGAAAATCTACAACAACAACAACAACAACAGCAATAATAATAATAATAATAATAATAATGTGTGCATATTATGCGTATAATCAAATACTCCTGAGTAAATTATGGATGTCAGGTTCAATTTATGTGGGTTTCCGAACGCTTAAAATACCGTGTTTCTCAAAATGCTCACACAAGCTTAAACACACACACACACACACACACATACGTGAGTTTATGTGATTTATCAAGACACACAAACACACAGTTGCTCACAGAAGCACATAAACAAACACACACACACACACACACACACACACGTTGTCCCTCACTTTCTCTCTTTCTATCTTTCTCTCTCTCTCTCTCTCTCTCTCTCTCTCTCTCTCTCTCTCTCTCTCTCTAAAACACACACGTAGCTCTTCAAGGCATTTGATAATAACAATATTATCAGACAAAATATCTTATGACAAGTGTATATATGTATACACAAGTGTATGCATATCTGATGGCGTATGAAGTGTAGATATGGGTGTGTGTATGTTTTATGAACACTGTATATATAAGCTCTTAGAATACTATAAACTCTTCTTTATGCCACTTATTTCAGTCTTGGTTATTTGACATTACCTTCAATGGTTTTCTTGTACTGTCTCTTGCCGTGAAAATCATAATCAAACAATTCCAACGGGCTGTGCAAATAAAGAGCGTCTTCTGTTTAAGTCCTTGACGTGACTCCAGAAACTGAACAGATCAAGATGGCTGAGCTCAAATGAGGAATCACTGTATTCACTCTCACATCATTTGATGTTAAAGTTCTTTTTTCATGGTCAGTGGTGTGTGTGATGTGTTTGATCAAGAGCTGTGATTCAGTCTTCAGAAAATGTTTGGTTTGACACGGACAATTGGCTGTTCTGAATGTGTCACTGTGTTGTTCGGTGGAAGCACTTCCATCAGTGCGATGTATGTGCAGTATGGAATCCGTCTTAAACATCAACAACTCTATTAAAGTAGTCTATCTGTGCATCTGTCTGTCAATTTACCTGACCGTTCATCTGTGTATTCATCCAAGCATCCAACTCTGTGTGGACAAATACTATTTAGCTGTCTATTTGTCTGTCTATTTTAGGGCTGAAATTAGGCTAATTAATTGCTTAAGTTCAGAGTAATGTTCTTCATGGTTACAGAATAGAAGGAAATAGACTATACTACACCACACTTCACTACACTACACTAGAATAGAATAGAACAGAAACACTACTATACCTTGGCCATAACATCAAAAACACAGTGAGAATAATAAGTGTAAAAAGGCTGAAGAACAACCTCAGCATGTAACACATATGTAAACTAGATGTGAGATAAACTGGACGGCTGGTTGAAAGATGTGTTTAACCCCTAAGTCACTCCCATTCGTAATTCTGGCAATGACAGAAGCCCTTCCTTAAGCTTATGAACTATGGATTCAATAATTCTATGTAATATTCCCCTAGAGAAAACGACATCAGCCGCACGGCTCTCCTCCCTCAAGATGAAGTGTTTCCTGTCCACGCCGTGTGACTTTATCAGTCACGTCACTGACTGAAGGAGGAAAAGCACAATGCTTCATATATTGGATTCATCTTCTCTCATTGTTTACTTCATCATACCAAACCAAACCACAACTGCGGTGAGTCCAGCTGCTTTTGTTGGCAATCCAAGTTCTGATTTTGCCTTAAATTTGTTTTTAACTGGAATCAATTGTACAATGCAAAACGATGCCTTTTGGTGTTTAGTAAAATACATTTAATGTTTTATACTATATGTATTGTATAGCCACGTTTTGTATTCCAGGTTCTATTTTAACTGCTAAATTACAGCAACTGGGCTTAAATGTACCGAGCTAGGTCAACATTGACAATCATGTATAATCGACTAAAAACAAGCAATTCTTGTTTGAATGTATCCCACAAATTCCTAAAGATGCCCGCTTTAGAAGGCAATAAGCCAACTTGTACGCTACAGTAAATAAATCCAACTACTGATAACTTTCTGCAATACACACAATTTGCTGTTTTCCTAAGCCATTTTTGGGAATTGTTTTCCTGTTTTGCGTCTGTACCGTGGTAATGGTGCATTCGCATAACTCACACCACCATTGGCCTGGTAGCATTTAGCAGGCGGGTAGCAGACTTGCTATCGTGCGGCTCAATTGCTATCTAATGTTGGCCTGCACTTAAAAAAACTCCCATTTGTACACACGCACACACACACACACACACACACACACACACACACACACACACACACACGCACATATCATCCTTCCAAAGGACTTATCAGCTGTTATTCCTCAAAGGCAGAGATTAGCGTCCTCTACTCCTGCTCCCTGTGTCACAGATAAGACCACCACACACAAGTCTGTGGTGGTAAATCATCACAGTCGTCTGCAGACTCGATGTTGGGTACACGCACGGTGAGAATGAGTTATGCTCAGGAACAACGACAACAATTTAAAAGCAAAAGAGATCATGTATATAACTGTTAAATTATCAACATCATAATATCTGCATTCTCGTATTGCTTATGAACCATGAACCAAACAGGAGTTTTCCTTGGTACTTTAAAATGTAAGAGATGAGAAAATGATAAGCGGAATTCTGTTTTTTTGTAATTCCGTTATGTGATTCCAGCTTGTGCAGTTTACACAAAAGACGAAACTTAACGGAAAGTCTAATTCCTAGCAAAGCAAACATTCAAAGCTTATTCAATTCTTTCAACTATAAAAATTTCCGATTTCTAGCTAAATCTGATCTTGTCCGATTGTAGATACACAACACAAAACCTCTCGTGATCCTATAATCAGGTCCTTTCTGCGATGGTTTGCTTCCTCAAATCCTTTCTTTCATCCTTAATGACAGGCCAGCTCCTCATTATGGAATTTCAGAGACCGCCAGACCCCAAATAGCTCTTGTGAGCGTTGTCGTGTAGGAGACATGCTCGTACAGACCACTCCAACTCCAACGTGAACCACTCCAACTCATGGATCTAACCACAACCAGTCTCCGCGGCGTGAGCAAACTGTGCTTGTCTGGATTTAAAGGGAAGAAAAATGGGGGAAATGTCATTGGTAATGATGTCTTTTTTAAAAAAAAAGTTGTTTATTCTTCAAGGTGGTCTGAAGATCTTTCGGCCTCAGAGACCCTCAGTGAGATAATGGAGTAGGAAAAAAGCCTCGCATGCCTCTCTAACAAGCCCTCATTGTGAGGAAAGTGGTTCGGGTCTTGTGCTTGTGCTGTGTTTGAACACAACAGATAAGAAAAGATGCTGGCGTCCTTTTCGCCGGCAGAAGGTGGAAGGAGCCTTCTTCCTGCTTTCCTGTCTGCAACATTCCTTGCAGCATTCCGAGGCCTCTGAAAGGCTCACTGTTTGGAAACGCACATTTTCTAGGATCACATGTCGAGGATCTCAGTAGGGTGACAGTTTGTGCAGCAGGAGAGAAGAAAGAGAAAAGGTCGAAGAGTTTGTGACTTTGCTTCACACAGATGGAACACAGATTCACAGTCCTTTAATGTTTCACGCCGGCATCTTCTGGCTTCTCCGCGTGGGTTCAGCAAACACAATGGCCTGGATCAGAAGAGGCAGGGAAGCTCTTTGTGATACTGCCATGTGATACACACTTCATTTCCTGTTCCTGTTTCCCTCCGAACTCTCCCACAATTCATCAGGGCCTGAGAATATCACATTCAGTTGTTTTCAAACTTGAAAAAATCTGATTGACAATAGGCAAAAACG
Organism: Paedocypris micromegethes; assembly: GCA_028031935.1. Lineage (NCBI taxonomy): Eukaryota > Metazoa > Chordata > Actinopteri > Cypriniformes > Paedocypris > Paedocypris micromegethes. The sequence continues at coordinate 10,580,319 of CM051501.1, read as the reverse complement.
TATTTTAGTATTTTTTTAGTTTTCAGCTTCACGATTTGCGTTCGTGCTAGAACAGAAATTTACAAATGCAAACAGACAAGTAAATTGTTTAATTAAAAATACATTTACTTTTTATTTTGATGGACAGTATTGTATTTTGGGATTTTTAATGTCTAAACATTGTAACAATGTTTTATTTAGTTTTCATTAAATTAAAAATAGAGTAATAACTGTTAAATAATAGTTTGGTCCATGATTACAGAATAAAAGACATACTGAAGAAACTAAAAACAAAGACATTGTCCATGAAAATTGGGCATATTCTAAGTTTCTCAATTTTATTCTAAAGAATTGAAATTATAATCCAATAATTGTAAAAAAAAAAA
>CM051501.1:10554959-10579949 GCA_028031935.1 Paedocypris micromegethes | reverse complement strand
AAAAAAAAAAAAAAACTTAAATTTTTACTTTAATTTGACTTTAAATTACATTATTTGTTTTAATTAATTTATAAATTGTAAATTTTTTCACTCAATATTTTTTTGCTTTTATTAGAAATGGTTCTCAATTTGTGAAATTGATTTCACGAAAATATTCTGACTGTGAGATTTGATTCTTGACCTTTTTCTTCTGTTAAGCAATGTCTTTTGTATATTCAAATACAAACACACAAAATGATTATTTAAATTCCAATATTTTAACATAAAAAGGGGTGAAATTACATGCTCAAACTCTCAAACAAAACCAATTTAGGACCCCACTGTGTCATCTGACATGAAAACAAAAAGCTGATCCTATAATTCAGACTTAACGAAAGTTTTCATTTTTATCGTAAAATTAACTGAGAGACATTTTTCAGCATGAATTCCGAGCTCTATCTGAGCACTTCACATTCAGATACAAGTCCATGCATGTGAACATCTCTTGTGTGATGGAGTCGACAGACGTGTCTGTCAGCGTTCCATGTGTCACTGAATACAGGAAGTGTCGTTTGACAGCTGGTAAATGAGCAGGAGTGAGTGGGTGACTGGATTAGGACCACCGGAAGAGCTTAGACTGACTCTGTCGAGTACACTTCCTCTAAACTGGTCAGGATTTTTGAGATACTGGATCACCTTTCAGTTGTGTTTTCATGGGATTTAAATTTGATGAAGTGGTAGTTTAGCTGGGACTCATTATGTGACTCTCACCCTCTTGTTATTGTCACACTAACACTTTGACTGTGTTTTTTTTTTTGCGGTGTACAGTGTAAATTGCATGAGAAAGGAAAAAAAAAATGTTTTATTCTTAAATCTCTGAACTTTGATATACCACAATTTTTTTTCCTGCATTCCATCAGACAGGTTTTTTATCTGAACCGTTGGTTGTTTAGCTTTTCTTACAAAATTGCATTTTACAATTCTAAGAGTACACTAAATTAAATACAAAATGCATAGATTTAAGTACAATAGGCTGTCAATTAAGTACACATTATAAATAAAAAATTTCTTTATAAACAAACTGAACTTGGACTTAAACTATCTTCTTCCTGGGAACCACAACGTAAGATTGCCGACTGCTCCTGGTTTGTAAAGTGAGTGAGTTTGTCTAAATGGCTATTAGGGACCATGTGCTCAGCATTTAATCCATCTAGTGCACACACAAAATTAAGTGAACACACACAAACAGTGAGCAGTGGGCAGCCTTTAGTCGTGGTGCCTGTGGGGGTCAGTCTTTTGTGAAAGTGTGTGGCCGACTTTTGATACTGAGTGTGTACTTTTACCAAATGGTTTAGAGCCAAATTTAAACTCAAGGCCCGGGGGCCAGATGTGGCCCGCCATGTCATTTTAAGTGGTCCGTGAAAGTTTAAACGTGCCTTTCGACTACGGTAAACAGATTTTCTACGCAACTAAAATTGTCACTTGAATAAGTTGTAATAAATGAGTTATTTAACATTAGGAGTAGATACATTTATTCCTTTGAGGACAGACATTATGCTGACGTGGCCCTGACGTGACAATGAGTTTGACACCCCGAGATTAAGACATGATATCTTCAAGTTGACATTTCAGCTATGCGAGATGTCCTGTGGTCAGATTGAGATCGAGACTATTTCGGAATACTTTTTGATTCTTTTGCCACACTGTCCGTTCTCTTATTGCATCAATGGCATCTCCACCGAATTCCTCAGCCATAGGTTCAGGTGACCGAGGAATGGAGATACGCATGGCACACTTGTCATAGCAAGCATGCCTGCAGAAACCCAACTCCTCTTCTCTCCTGGGCTTTTGTGTACTCAAAATAGACCCAGCAAAACATACACGTCTCACTTTGATATAAACAATGAATCTAACCGCGGTGACGTTTTGTTTAGGTGTATGGCTTCAGGCCTGTGAATGGATGACGGAACTGCTGCTTTCTGGTGTTTCTAACATGGGCGTTTTACCATTCTTCTGTCAGCTCTGAACATTAAACTATGAGGCTTATGAATAATGATAGATGAGTCAGCTAGACAAAATTGTAGCCTGAAATAAAATAATAACAAACCCGGTGTGTGTGCGTGCGTAGGTTATTGATGTAGTGATGGATGGATGGTCGAATAGATGGTTGGGTGTGCGGGTTGGTAGGTAGATAGGTAGATAGGTAGGTAGGTAGGTAGGTAGGTAGGTAGGTAGATAGATAGATAGATAGATAGATAGATAGATAGATAGATAGATAGATAGATAGATAGATAGATAGATAGATAGATAGATCGATCGATCGATCGATCGATCGATCGATCTAAGTTGGAACCAAGTTCTCATTCTTTGCTCTACAGCCTTTCTGACCTTTAATGACATTCGGCCGACACTTTCGTCCACGCTGATGCCCACTATAACATTTTCTATTGCTTCCCACTATTGAATGGGCCTGTAGTATCGATGTTCAAGCACTGCTCTGTTGAATCCATGGCCCTTTAGATAGACATGTTAACATTAGTGATGACTGTGTAAATAGAGAACGGGCTAAAAGAGGTGACGACATCAGCCGAGAAGATAAAGTGTACCGATCGGCCGACTCGAGACCCCTGGCTGCGCTCTTAGCAGCCACATATAAATCCAGGAATGGATTTCAGCGATACGCACAAACAGTGATCCATCATCTTGTGATTTTGGCACTGCCCGCTGTAAATGTTCATCATGCTTTGCTATGTCGGTCTCCTATCACTGACAGGATCATGTGTTCTGCGCTTTATTCGGTGCCGACATCTGTATCTCACTCTCGCTCTGTTCATTTTCTGCTCGTTTCTTTGCTCTTTATCTCGCACTTTGGTACGTGCTCAGGCCTGTCTCTCATCACTCAGCCTAGCTTAGACGAAATAGCCCGACCTCAATTGTTTTTCGCGTCTGGAATTATACAAATTAAGCAGGATGACATAAAGCAATAAGGTGAGGCCTAAATTGTGGCTGAAGTGACAGCTGGATCCGAACCTGGTACGGTTTGAAATTGACGTCTGACGTGTGTAATGATCACTTGTGTTGTCCAGCGCGGCAGGTCCTGTGGTATAATGATTACAGGGCAGCAGCTGTTCCTGTCGAGGTTAAGACTCTGTGAGCAACACGGACACATGTACACACACGTTCACTTATCTGACGAAAAGTCACACCAAGCCGGACCACCCATCACATCCGGCTGTGCACAGATCAGATAAATTATGATTGCTGCGCCATGATTGCATTTCTGGTAGCATATTAGCATGTTGGAAAAGAATAAATACATAGTACTAAATAGTAGTAATTGTACTATCTTGTATTTAATAGGTAAAGTTTTAATAGGTAAAAAAGGCTGAGGAGAGAGAAAGAATGAGTGAGTGAGTGAGTGAGTGAATGAGTGAGAGAGAATTGGAGAGAGAGAATGAGAGAGCGATGGAGAGAATGACAGTGGTGAAAATGAGAGAGAGAGAGAGAGAGAGAGAGAGAGAGAGAGAGAGACGGCAAAAAAGTCCTGCCCTTTCTGAAAGATTTCCTGTTTCACTAGTTGAGCTGAAGTCAGCGAGTCAAAGCCACAGATTCTCGAGAGTGGCGGTTCGCTTGAGCAGCAGCATGAGTCCGCGGAGCACACGCTAGCTACGCCACACTCTCCGCTCGGGCTCGAACTTTACCGGCGGCGCGCGCCTCAGATTCATGTGAGCTCCGTGGCCAGGACAGCACTGCGTGTCAAATGGAGCTATATCGAGCTGCTTGGCTGTGTTTTCTGCTTTCTGCGGCAGTGTTGGAGCGGAACGGAGTCGGTGAGTTGTAGCTTGACACTTCGCGCTCCTGGAGTTGGCAGGCACGTGCGCATAATATGTGTGTTTTTAGGCAGAGGACACGAATATATCATCCGGCGAGACTCGTGTCTCACACTGCCGCGTTTGTTGTCGGCTGCTGGCGTTCCAACGCTCGCAACAGGTTGAGGGAACGACAGCGTTGTTTTTTCCTGTGCAGTTTCCAGAAGTTACGCAAGCGCGCAGAAAAAGGCTCAAAGTGTTTTCTTCAGGTGCTTGAAGATGACATCAGTTCACATCTGCCGTTTTATTGCGCTGCGTCGACTAAACACCGCGCGCCTGTTGCTGCTGTCATTCGGCTTTCAAACCGTTATCTTTCGCCCTCATCTATGCGCACAGCTCGCTATCCGTCTTTCTTTACATATCGTGTCTGTTGTTTTAGCAGACATGGACTCTTTGGTGTGACATTTCTAGTTGTTGTATCTTAGCAGAGATTATTTTCGGATTGCTGGCCTTAAATTAAGATAGCAGTGCAAGTCACTGGAATGAGGCTTGAAAAATGGCAAAATTATGTGTCATCGAACTTCAAAACGAGTGGCGGTTTTTATTCTCCATTTGAGTTAAAAACAAGTCACTATTCCTGGAACTGATAGTTATACCTATATTTAGGTCATTTGGTAACTGTAGTTTTGCTAGTTTAACTTTAAAAAGTACTTTGGTGATGGTGCTTTGGTGATAGCTGTACTTTTGCCATGTTTGACTAGTGGTCTCAGTGCTTTTACAATTTTTCATCTGTGTTAAACTGTTCTTTTACCATATTTCCTCTGCCTTTTTTGACTAGTGGTCTTTGTACTTTTACCATTTTGCATATGTCTGTAGCTGTCCTTTTACCATTTCATCTACGCCTTGCTGTACCTTATTGTAGTAATGACTTTCTACAATTCTGCTTGTAAAAGTCTTTTGAGAAATTCCCTCTGGGATAAATACAGTACAGAATACACCTACCTACCTTATTTTGCCATTCCATAGCTGTACTTTTAGCATTTTAGACCAGTGGTCATTGTACTTTTACCATACTTCATCAATAATAACTGCACTTTTAGCAGATTTGACCAATGACCTTTCTTGTTTTACATTTTGTCTCCTCCCCATCTGGCAGATTGGCGGTTGAAACTTTTTCTCTGTAAATAGTGAATCTCCAGAAGAGACCTTTTTTTCTCCAGAAGAGAATCGTTTTTCCATTTGACATTCTTCCTCTCGTTGGTATAAACAGTTTATCTCTCCAGGTCCTGGCATTAATTTCAGCCCCTGCGATTACAGGTTACTTAAGACACTAATTACACTCACTCAACTCCTCCCTTCTTCTCGCCTGTGATTACCCAGCAGCCTTTTAAAGGACCTGTACGCCAAGTCAAACGGTGCTTAGCCGAGCAACACCGAGACGTTTTCTACCAAAATCATATTTTCCAGATGTCAAGCACATCGTTGCCACTTCCTCTTTCCTATCTCGCATGGTTGCACGCTGTTTAGCATGCTGCTAAAACACACAGGCCGTGTCTGATCCGTTGAAGCCACGTGCAGAAGTTTCTCCACCCTCGCGTTTGACTTAACAAATAGCTTCCGACCTCACATGCAGGTACTGTACTTGCCTTCCTGTTTAGTTTTGACTCGATCTCTCATCTACCCACATTTCCACCTCTGCACGGTTTGGCCTAATTCCTTTTCATTATCTTCAGCCTGAAGTTTTTACGTAAACATAGTATTTGTACGTATAAATCAAATTGTATGAATCTCAAATTGCACGTATACAACGTGTACAACTTTTTAGGTCTATGTATATTCTTAGTAAAAAAAAAAAGATTTAGATGTGTTTTAAATGTGTGTTTTGTTGCTTCTTTCAAAATTTGATTTTGAAGTTCTGGTGAAAGTTGAAACTAATGTTGGAGCAGAAATCTAATCATTCAAATCAATTACCTGTATTTGTATTAATACTGTACAAACAGACACCCATTTTTACAGACAGTTAGACAAACTAATAGATCGATAGATGGGTGAATTTATGGATGATTTGGACACATACATTGACAGACAGATAGATAGGATTAATTCCATTTTTTTATTATTTTTAATGATTAGACTGTAAATAAAAGTCCAATTTTATCAATATGAGCTTTTTTGTCTTTTCTCTGGAACAATAGCCAAATTTAACATGGCGTACAGTGTGTGTGTGTGTGTGTGTGTGTGTGTGTGTGTGTGTGTGTCTGTGTGTGCGTGTGTGCGTGCATGTGTGTGTGGTTTGTTTTCACAATCATTTGCGTGCTCAAAAATGTGAATTACAAAATGTTTTTATTCAATGAGTTCAATGAAAAAAATTCAATATTCAATGAAAAAAATAAATATTTATTCTGATCTGAACCATAAAGCCTCTGGAAACACACCATAACTCAGCCTTTTATTTAGATTAAAAAATAAAAATCTGTATTCAGATCAGCCTTGGTTTTATATTTATTGAGGGCCACTGTGTTGTGTGGTTATCAAGCTGATAGCAGCCTAAGGAAGCAGTGAGGTAATGGTTCTGCAGAACATAATGTTATCCAATTGGGCAGGGCAGAAGATAGAGCTAATTGTGAACTCAAAAGCCTCTTTGTGTGACCTAAAATTCACGCAAGACCATCGCTATAAGGAAAAAGGTTGTGTAATCTTACCAATGTTTACCAAAGCCTCACGAGGCTTCGTGTTTTTAAAAATAGCTGTCTTGGGATGAAAAGAGGGGTCACAGAACCTCAAAAGGCTTGGTATGATTTGACCATATTTGTCTATCTCTCCTCGTGGTGGACACAATCCCCTCTTGGCTTGGTCCAGTGAACCTGGGCCTAACAGGGCAGATTTCCTTGCATATCTGCTTAGTGGAGAAGACAGCTAAGTCAGCCATAAGTGACGGTGGATTATAGCCTGTGCATTAAATTTGTAAAATGCCAGCTGTTGGTGAGCCTCACGTGTTATACACAGTACTGTGATGGTGTTACTCAAACTCTGAAGCGACAAACTTTGTATGATATGCCATTCTATGTATCTGTCACTGATGTTCACATAGAGAGTATCCTTAGCAATGTAAATGGCTATGTATGTACATAAATCAAATAGAGCGTATTTTTTTATCTTTTGCATCATATTTAATCACATTTCATCATATTTGCATCATAATGTTTTTGTTATAAAACTAAAGGGTTGCAAAGTCAAATATTAGTTTGGATGCTTTACAAAAGTATTGTCTCATTTTTAGTTGACTTATTTGTTCCTTCATATTCTTGTTTTTGCACATCATATTCATAAACAGTTTTTTTTTTTTGTCTTTTTAGGACAATAGGGCTGACTGGATTACATGTAGCACCATCAATACATTTTTCAAATGTCTTTGTGTGTGGGAAAAAAAGTAAAAAAATTTAAGAGTACATTATAAGTATTGGTAATTCCATTGTTTGTTTTCATGTTGATGTTATAGCAATCCAGAAAGTGTTTAACACCTCCAAGTATTAAGCCCCAACAAGCGTTAAACTCCAACAAATGTTAAATAACTCCAGCAAATGTTAAACTTTGGCAAGTGTTAAACAACTCCAGCAAATGTTAAACTCCAGAAAGTGTTAAACACCAGCAAGTATTACGCGCCAACAAGCGTTAAACGTTGGCAAGTGTTAATCGACGCCAGCAAATGTTAAAATCCAGCAAGTGTTAAACTTTGGCAAGTGTTAAACAACTCCAGCAAGTGGTAGACTCCAAAGAGTGTTAAACAACTCCAGCAAATTTTAAGCTCCAGCAAGTTTTAAACTCTAGAAAGTATTAAGTAGCAGCAAATATTAAACTGCAGCAAGTGTTAAACTCCAATAAGTGTTAAAGAACTCCATCAAATGTTAAGCTCTAGCAAGTGTTAAACAACAGCATGCGTTAAAGTCCAACTGGTGTTTAACTCTGTCAAGTGTTAGTTTAATTTTGTCAATTTTGTCAATACTGTTGCCACAAAAACAGTAGTTTGACATTTCTGCGCTTCTAAATGAACAGAGAAGTGGATCGAAAAGAGTTTGCTGAAAAAAAATAAATGCCATAATTTCCCTTCAACAATTATCCCACAAAGATTCTCTCACAGCACTTTAGCCCTGAAGCTTGTTCAATCATGAAATGCAATGCTTTGCATATTTTGTTTAGATAAAGGGCTGAATTTATTGTTAATTATAGTGTTTTAAAAGAGTATAAAGCAATATATAATTATATTGTTTTAGAGTTAAAAGCAATTTGAAAAGAAAAATGAAGTCCCCACTGTGGGATAGTTAATTTCAAGTAAAAATCAAAAAAGTCTGTGTAAACAATGTAAAAGAGTCGTGATTTTTTTGAGCCAAATTTATTTTGGATTTCTTTGTTCGTGGGCTGGTTTGTAAATTAACTGTAGTGGATGAATCTTACGTCTTTCAATGTGTTTTATTAACCAGTGCCCAACCAACTCCAGAGAGCGTAGGCGTCATTTATCATCGGATAAGGGTCAGCATAGAGGTGCGAGCGGGACTCCAAAGAGCCAAAGCTAACAGATTACGCAATGTGTTTTAATGATGTCTGGCGAATTGGCCAGATACAGTGACGTGTTGCGAGCGAGCAAAATACTGCTGTTGAGAAATGGTTCGCACTTGAGAATGACGTCTAGAGCGCTAAACTACTTACTTCTATTGTGTACATATTTCTGAACTCTTACAGACTAAACCAGTGAAGAAAAACATCTCCGATCTTGATGTCAGTGTCTGTTCTTTTACAAACTCAAAGCCTTTTTTGGTCTTGTGGTGATGTTTGCTCTATCACCTCTGTGCATCTAGGTCACAGTCTCTGTGCTGGAGACCAAAAACAGGTCCAAACACAACAGCGAAAAACCCATGAACCAGAACACACCATGTGTATCTGATCAAATCCGCCTGCTTTGAGTTTTCAAATCTCTTGTGGTCTCTTCAGGCAGTGGAGATTGGTTTTTCCTCATAACTCAGAATTTGAGAGCCTTGCAGATACCGTCGATCAGGAGATAATGGTCTCTGCTGACGATGCTTCTTTTACCTTGAAAAGCAGATGTTTTTATTTGCAAAAGAGGTCTGCAGACTCTATTGAACCCAGTGCAAAGGTTTCTCGGACAATAAGTCAATGTGAGTTACCGACAAATTTCGCTTTTTCCTTTTGTCCTAGATGGGATGTATAAAATGCACAGCTCGGTGCCAATTTCCCAGCTGTGTAAGTTCTGTGATGTGGAGGGGTCATCCTGCAACGGCACCGGAACCTGCGAGGCCAACTGCAGCATCACGTCCATCTGTGAAAAGCACGATGAAGTCTGCGTGGCTATATGGTACGTTCCTGATGAATCCGAGTTTGGCCTTGAATGATCCAGACAATGTTCTGGATGCTTAATAATTTTTCACGCAACATCAAATATCAACAGAATGCTATAGTCAGAGTGATAATTATTTATATAAGTCGTGCTCTCTCAGGATGGGAAGTTTGGATATACATTTTTGTCCTATTCCATGAATTCTACCAATTCGCTCATTTCGTTCATAAATGTAAAAAATACATCACACAGCACTGAAGTAACTTTTTAAAAATTAGAACAGAATTGAATAGTTGAATTGTTGTGTTTTTCACTTTGTTTACACAAGAGTTTTAAATATTAAACAATAAATGGTGAAATGAATGAAAAGAGTCTCTTTAATGGAAACGTTCTGCTTTCTCATTAAGCTTCCTCATCCCGGTGTTGCTTCTCAGCACAGTGATTAATGTCAGAATGCAATGGATTTGTTAGGAAGAAAATAATGATTCTCTTCGTCTAGGGAAGAGCTTTACCGATGATCCTTCTGTGCATTTTTCTCAGAGTTTTTAATATTAGATGTTTGCTGGCTTCATACAATGAAAAAGGGGAAAAAAGTACAAATGCATATAAAAAAAAACTGTCTGAGAAAAAAATACCCCAGTTTAAATCCCTACACAATTTTATAATCATTTCTAAAAATTGGAAATTTTTATTCATAAACAAAAAGACCAAGTCGATGTATTTTTAAAATGGTTATATTTACTGATTTACTCCAGGAGGAATGGCGGTGACAACATCACCGTGGAGACGTTGTGCCACAGTCCCTCTTTGCCCCTTTACGGCATCTTGCTGGAGGATTACAACAACACCAAGTGTGAGATGAAAAAGAAGAAGTCAGACTATGGGCTGTTCTACATCTGCTCCTGTAACGCTGAAGAGTGCAACGAGAAACTGACCTTCACTCAACGTGAGTGTCCTCCTCTTTCACATTTTGATTTATTTGTCCTGTCCAAGTACTCGTGCTACTGTTCACATTTTATTCTAATCTCAGCCAGTGCTACCAGGTAAAGAAGCTGTCCTTTAAAATTGTTCTAGTCAATCGCAACACAGCATTTTATGCCCCACTCTGTTAGAATTATGTCAAAACACAGAACAAAAATCTTTGAATTGTAAGTGAATTTTCTATTAGCAAATTCAAAGCTCAGGATTTCTGAAAACAAATATTTAAATATTTGATATTTTACAGCTCATTTTGTTTTTTATTTTTTTATTCATTTATTTTTTTAAAGCTGCATTTTTTTTATATATTTATTTATTTATTTTTGTTTCTGGAATTTTGGAATTCACGTGGTATGCCATATTTACATTTTGTGAAGATGTGCAGAAGCAAAGCTGTAGACAGGGTAACTGCTGCGTAAAATTGAGAATTGTCCTACACCTCACCTTTCTGTGGTTTAGATCTCACCTGAGATTTGTGAAAACTGTGGGCACATTTTAATTGTAAGCTGTTGAAGAGTCGGTCAGGGTTGCAGAAAGCTTCTTGACAGATAACAATCAACACTAGGGAAGTATCCCATGTTAGGTCAGTCAAATTAAAAAATGAAAACATTTTTGACTTCTAAGTAATGATTATTTGTATCGATATATTGAATGGAATAGAAGGAAAAAAGTGTGTCACATGCAGCCACATCTCTGGTTTGGAAACATTTGAAATGTCTGTAGTGCAGAGGAGGGGAGTCCGCCTACTGTATATGTATGTGTGTGTGTGTGTGTGTGTACGTATGTACACGGCCACCATTTAGGTACACCAGTCCAATACTCAATACACATTTCTTAACCAATCACATGGCAGCAACTCAATGCATTTTGGCACAATCTGCTTGGCACAAAAAATTGCTGATATACTGGAATATTTACGCACAACAATCTCTAGGGATTACAGAGAATGGCCCAAAAAAATGACAATATTCAGTGAGTGGCAGTTCTGTGGTACAAATGCCTTGTTATTGTCAGTGATGACAAGACAAGTTCAAGCTTATAGAAAAGCAACAGTAACTCAAAACCGAGAAAGAAGAGCATCACTGAACAGACAACACGTCAAACCTTGAGGCGAATGAGCTGCAGCAGCAGAAGACCACACCGGGTGCCACCCCTGTCTGCTAAGAACAGCAAACTGAGGCTGCAATTCATACAAGCTCAATAAAATTGGACAATTGAAGATTGCAAAAACGTTGCTTGGTTTTCCATGCAACTGCATTATGCTGTGTTGTCAATATGGTCAAGCAAAAGAGTGTCCAAGTGGTACTAGTAAAGTGTACGGTACGAAAAGAAAGAGAGAGAGAGAGAGAGAGAGAGAGAGAGAGAGAGAGAGAGAGAGAGAGGACTGGGCAATTAATCATTGTTACCTATACTTTAAATAAGAACATATTGAAAACAATACATTTTGTTTCCAAATTTGTGAGCTATTTATCTTAACTTTTTTTTTTAAAAGAACAACTGATTAAACATTTTTTTTAATAAATTAATGAAACAATCGTTCATTATTCGTTTTTTATTTCCAGTCTTATTAGAGAGGAATAGCCCCTCCCCACCCCCACTGCCCAAAGTTATGTTTGTTTTAATCTTGTGTAAATTTACCAAATGTATCAAAAAGATAAGATAAAAAAAAACCGTAATAAGCATGTTTTGCTTATTATTTACTTGAGGTATTCAGCTTTCCCTGTTAATCCCATAAATCTCGGTTTTTGGTATTCAACTAAAGTCATTTTGCCATAAGCCTCAGCCGGTTGAAAAGCCAGTTTTAGAAGATTGAAATGTCAAACATCACTAGTTTGTGGTGCATTTAGGATGTTGGGAAATGGCGTGTTAAATTTTAAAAGCATGCAGTATGACATGTTCTGAAGCAGCTGCAATGTTGCTAGCCGAGCTGCTCCGTTTCAGGCAAACCTTCTACTGGCTTCAGTTGTGTGAATGACTGAGGATCTCAGACGTCTGAGATGTGGTTTCCTGTCTGTGTAACTTGACGCAGGGACATCTCGACCACATGGCAAAGCAGCTGCGTGCACTATAGCGGACTCCGAAACCATGCATTTCTCATACGTATGTTGTTTTTTTTTAACAATTCATGTTTCCAGAAGCCCTAGAAAAAATGTCTGCGCCATAATACTGTCCTTGTGATTTGGACTATTAGGCGCATTCAAATCCCAAAAGTTGACTGCGCCTTACAATACGTAAAAAATTGTCTGGCTTGTTTGTGAAACTAAATTGAAAATAGATGCGTAAATTTTTGCAGGCTGCGTTAAAGACAGTTGAATACCGATGCGACTGGTGTTAAACAGTGGATACTCAGCATAGGAAGATGACTTGTGTTTGATGCCCGTAGTGTTGACAGTGGAGGGAGGCTGTAATTCCATCCGGTGGAGGAGGCCTCATTCTGTGCCCGAGTGGGGAAATATTGCAGGAAGTCCATGTTTACTTTTTGGAAGAGTTCCACACCACGTTTCTCAAGAAATGCCTGGCATTGTTTTCCTGGGCCATAACATTTTTATGACATTAACTGTGGCTGAGTGCCTGCACGTTCGCAGAGATAAGCTCCTTGTTCAACATCCAACCAGAAACGCTGTTGTTTCATTTGGTGGACACTTGTTCGCAGAGATCCGTCGCGCTCCAATTGTGTACATTTCTCACTGAATAAAATAAACGCGGTGACGCTCACAGGTTTTAAGGTCTCGGTGGGTTTCAGGTGGAAAATATGATGTAGAAGCTAAAAGTGGCTCTTCTACCTCATTGTGTCGTCCATGAACGTAAATATTTAGTTTTTTGGTCATTAACTGTCTTTGGGTGGCTTTTGGACTCTGAAGAAGTTTCAAATATGCTTTTTAAGGATGTGTGAGTTGGCTAATGGGCTTTTTTTTTCAATGAGAATTTCTTTGCAAAGCGAAGAATAGTTTATCTTTGGTTTGCAGTAATAATTCGTGACTCTACCTTTCTGGATTTCTGAGTAATCTGCATTTTTCTGCATGAAATGTTCCGGAACGTAATCCTTTTCAATTATTTTCACAATATTTAATTCTTGCAATTTAATATTAGGACTTATATGTACTTTTTATTTTATGTACTATTTATTTGGCAGGCACTTTTATCCAATGACTGATAAATTGTCATAATAACAAAACAATATAAAAAGTTTTTTCATGAAGAATTATTAGATTGAATAATAATGATCAGATACTGTTAACTCATTAAATAAAAAAAAATGTCAACTAAAACTAAAAAGAAAAGTAGTATTTGCATTACTTACTGTAAATATATTGTATTATATCACAGTAATCTCGGAATATAGATGATTCAAATTATTGTGTCTGAATTATAGACTATCGCAAGTGAATTATGGCATGTTTAAAACAGGTTGTTTGCATGATCTAAGCACAGAAGTGCCGGATGGGTCTGTGATACGTGGTAGTCAGAAACAAAGAGCAATTGACGTGTCTCCTCAAACTCATCGAAAAACTGTGCTATAGTTTTCGTGCTGGTTTGCTTAAATAGTATTCTGGACTTGATTTTCTCAATCAAGGGAACATGAGGTTAAGCGATGATTTACTAACATCTAGTTTAACTGAAATTTCATTATGTTGATTTTTGTTTATGTTTATAAAATTCATTTGGTTTAAATGCTGCTTTATTATTAAAACATTAATTGTACTGGATTTTATTAAAAAAAAGATGTGATTCTCGATAAAATGCCTTTTCTTTCACAATGTACTGTCAACAATTATAATATAATCATAAATCTATCTATCATAGTGTGTAATGCAAAAGTTAAAGGATATTTACATCAATATTTTTCTGACTAAAGGCTTACTGGCTGCACTATTAATTAAAGTATATTTCATAATCTACCTATACACACTCATTTTTTTCCAGATTATAATATACACAATCTAATTGTAAACTTCTTTTAGGATTCTAAGTGTGCCTTATAGTCCAAAAAATACGATAAAAATTAAATGAAATATTTATAAATAAATGTACAAAGTCAGATTGATTTAACTGATTATAGTCCATTAACTATTTCATTTCATTGCCTTCATAGGAAGCACAAAATCCCTCTTCTTTATTGTATATTTTATATTCATTAATTTTTAATGTCCAGCTGATGGGCTAAATAAAAGAAAAAGCATGTGTCTTTATGCTAAATTTCCAAGATAACAATGTGCTTCTACTGTTTTATCATATCTTCATTTAAAGCAAAAAGGAACACAGAAAGAATAAAAAGTTGCACACAACTCTCAGTTTGTCTTTAGGCCTGACCTGCACGTACACACTCTTTTGCAAACACACCTACACACATGCTGAGGAATCTTGTCCTCGGGTTAAATAGCAGATAGTTAAAAAGTCTGAGTCACAGGGAAAACCAACGATAAACCGAGACAGCGCTAATGCGAGAAAAACAAAAAAAAAGAAAGTTAGATTATTTTGTGGTATGAATCATTCTATAAAACAAAGTCGTAGCCATGGCAAACAAACAGTAACATGTCTGTGTTTCTCATGTACTCACTGTTTGCCAGAACTTTCTCTAAGCCTCTGCCAAGACCACGATCTTTAAGCCAATAGCATGTTCATCTGGGAATCTTTGTATTTTTTTGAAGAAAAAGAAGAAGCAGAAGAAGAAGTGCAAGCACTATATGAACAGCCAGGAAGTAAAAGCAGGCCAAGGCTATCTTACGATTATCAGTTTGAAATATTGTGTGTATAAACATATATTTAATTGGCTTAGTGAATCACTCAGCAAATCGACTCCGTGAATCATTAAAATGATTGATTTTTTTTTAATTAATTTATTCTACACATAAAAGATCAATACTGTTTTAATATGGGATAAACATCTTTACTACATTACTAAACTAAGTGCTATTATGATTGTTAATATAGAATTGTAAAACATTAGGCTATTTTACCATCATCAGCTTGGTAGATTGTGTAAACAAATAGTGAATCAACTTGGTGAATCGAGTCAGTGAATCATTGAGTCCAGTGATTCATTTGAGTTAGTTTATTCTGCACATGTAAGATTAATACTGTTTTAATATGGGTTAAACATTTGTAACAAATGATTAAACTGTGCTGTTTTATAATATAAATTGTAAAACTTTATTTATGTTCAAAATCTATTTTACTGTCATCAGTTTGGGACATATTGTGAATCAACTTCACAAATCCTTTGAATTGTGATTTGGCTCAGTGAATCATTAAAATGAGCTCAACTACATTTTTATTCTGTTCATATCAGACTAATCACGTTTTTAATATGGGGTAAACATATTTCAAAGTCAAAGTCAAAGTCAAAGAAGCTTTATTGTCATTTCAACTACATATCGCAGAGCAATACACAGTGAAACGAGACAACGTTTCTTCAGGACCCTGGTGCTACACAGAACAGAACACAGTCCACACAGAACAGAAAGACCTGTACAGCAAGGTCTCTGTACATATTTAAAATAATTACTAAATTTATAAAACTTTTTAGGTTCAAAGTCTGGAAAAGTTTGCACCGTTTCAGTTGAGGAACTTGTTTAATGATCAAATGACCTCTAGTGAAAAGCAAATCCTTTTGAATGATTTAACCTCTGAAGCAGAAGATCTGAAAAGGAATGTCCTCTTGATTATTTGACAAGAGAACATGACACAACTTCTCAATGATTTGTGGAGTAAAACCGCCTTGCATGTCACAGAACACACAAATAACTATTTCGTGCTCCTGAGTTCAATTTCTACACAATTTGTACCATTTTCCACTTTAAAGCATAGCATTTTCCCCAGTTCTAGTGTGCAAGAATTGCAGTGATCTATTTCTGCTCTTTTAAGTGTGTCTGAATGATAAGGCGTGTCTGTGTTTGATGGCGGAATGCAGACAGACGAAACACTGACTCCGCTCTGCCCACGTCGTTGGCAGGTCTGACTTTGCGTTTGGACCGGGCTCTTCGCTCAAGGGCTTCAGAGCCGGTCCTCGGGTTGGCAAACGCTCACGATAGTTGAGTAACTTTTCCTTACCGGACACAGACTCTCACTGTGCGAGTCTCACTCTCGCTCTGGGCTTCAGGCAAAACTGTTTACTCAGAAACGGAGTTAATAATTAGGGCTTTAGTCGCTACTAGGGAACTGGATTTTCTCATGTTTAGTATTTAGAATGCCTTTAAGTTTCCAGACTTTTCAAGTAAGTTTGCGTAATAAATGCGACTAAGAATAAATATTTACTTTTGTTTATGCTTGTTAACTTTGAGTCTGATGTTGTTTATATTATGTAGGGATGGATACACTTTAAAGACCAGAACAGTTTTACTTAAACACTTAATAATAATAATTGTTAATACTTTGTTTTTTAATAATAATACATTTTACTTAATTTCTTTTATTTTAAATATTGATAATTTGTGTGTGTGTGTGTTATATATATATATATATATATATATATATATATATATATATATATATAATTTATTTTTCAATTATTTTTTTTTACTATGTTTATTCAAATAATTCTTCCCTCTAATCATCTGTCAGTTTCGCTCTGTCTACAGACTTGACTGTTGATATTTCCACTATAGTTGCTCCTTTCAAACTCTCCTTTGCTGTGTGTGTGTGTGTGTGTGTGTGGTGTGTGTGTGTGTGTGTGTGTGTGTGTGTGTGTGGGTGTGTGTGTGTGTGTGTGTGTGTGAACAGAATTGACTAGAACTTTATTGTGCAACATGGGGGAAAAAACTAGTACCAAATATGCTAAAACGCAAAAGTGTGAAATAATTTGAGAGGTTGACTCGCAGTCCAAAACATGTTGGGAAAAAAATTGTCAATCTAGCAGAAAAGTGTATGTATATTGTATAAACACTATATTTTAGGTTTCTATTATATCACAAAAAATAACTTTTATTTTGTTTTTTGTCCAGCTATTCCTCACGATTCCAACCAAATGGTTCAGGTGATTCTGGTGAGTCTCCTGCCCCTCCTGGTTCTGGCCCTGGTGGTCATTTCATTCTTCTACTGGTATCGTTTATACCGCCGCCGCAAACTTGAAGAATGGGACACGAAGAAGCCTTCTAAACGCAAAGGCCCTCTGGACTGTAGCGACGTTTGTGCCATCATGATGGACGACGACCGCTCCGACAGCAGCTCAACGCATGCCAACAATCTGAACCACAACACCGAACCTTTGCCAATCGAGCTGGACCTTCAAGTCGGCAAGGGACGGTTTGCCGAAGTGTACAAAGCCAAGCTGAGACAGAGTCCGTCTGAGCAGTTTGAGACGGTGGCGGTCAAGATCTTCCCTTTCGAAGAGTACGCATCGTGGAAAAACGAAAAGGACGTTTTCTCTGACATCGATCTGAAGCATGAGAACATCCTCCACTTCCTGACAGCCGAGGAGAGGAAGGTGCAGAAGCAGTACTGGCTCATAACCGCCTTTCATCCACGTGGGAACTTGCAGGAGTATCTGACTCGCCACCTGATCAGCTGGGAAGACCTGAGACTGCTCGGGAGTTCGCTGGCGCGGGGCGTGGCTCATTTGCATAGCCATCACACCACCTGTGGAAGGCCCAAGGTGCCCATCGTTCATCGAGATCTGAAGAGCTCCAACATCCTGGTGAAGAACGACCTCACGTGTTGTCTTTGTGATTTCGGCCTGGCTCTCCGGCTGGACAACTCCCTGTCTGTGGACGACTTGGCCAACAGTGGACAGGTGAAATCATGCAGTACACATTCTATATCACACGATTATCGAACGCATATTCACAAAATGAAAATGCAAACTATAAAAATAACATTCATAAAATTGCAGTGCTGGTTGAGTCTTGTCTTAACATGCAGGCTTGTCTGAGGCTTGTGTGTGCTTCAAATGCCTAGTTTATATGCTAAAGTGGGGACCTGTGGTCACTTGTGGGGACGTTTGGCTGGTCTCTACAACTTTGAAGGCCAGTTTGAGGGTCAATCTGGGACGTTAGGGATGAAGTTATAATTGAGTTTTGGTTAAAGTTAGAGAGTGTGTGTGTGGGAAGGGTGTTTTGATGGTTGGGGTGGGGATACACTACTAGTGTGTTTGTGTGCGCGTGACCTTTGTTCTGACTGGCTCGGATATTTATGATTCATCGGCTGAAAACGCAAAGATGCTGTGTGAATCAGTAACAAACCAACTAGAGATCACTTGACTCCATCCGGCAACGCATCTGTTTTTTTTGGTAAATCAACACTGGGATTATATGAGAAGGCGACCGGAACGTAAACGAGAGTCTATCTTATGTTTTGATGTATGTAAACACAACCTGCTTGTGATCCGTTGTTTCACAGCAACAGAAGTGCAATAATGCAACAGTTTAGTTTTTTTGTTTAATTGTAAAGCACAAATAACCGAATAAAAAAATGGTAATTTGTGTACTAATGTGAATAAGCTTCTTTTTAACAGTTTGGTTTTTGTGCTACTTTTTTAGAATCATCAAAATGTATGTCTCATTTTAACTGTATTTGATAATATTTTTTAATTATTTAAAAATTGTGTTGTGTCTGACTTTTGAGTCTACGTGACTTACCACAGTTCCGTTTCCAAAAAATTGAACCCACAGTTTTGTTGCAATATTTAGTTAAATACATTTTACATACAGTATTACATTTTTATTAATAAAAGAAAAGTCGTGGTAATAAACCTATACAGTTTATTTAAAGTTTATTAAACAGTTTACCTAATTTAACTTTTATATTTCTCATGTACCTTTGTTCATTTGTCAGACACTTTTTTACAGTTCTACTTAAACTTTCCCCTGACCCTATGACCTTTGGTGTTGCAAACATCTCTGCTGATTCCGCCACAGGAGAGCCCGCGCGAACTGTTGAGTAATGCCCCGCGTGTCTGACTCTCAGGTGGGCACCGCCAGGTACATGGCTCCAGAAGTTCTGGAATCCAGGATCAACCTCGAGAACATCGAGTCCTTCAAGCAAACCGATGTCTACTCCATGGCCCTTGTCCTCTGGGAGATCACCTCCAGATGCAACGCCATTGGAGGTGAGTCCACAAACCCCATCACACTGGTTAACATTTCATACAATACCTCTGCTCTCGTTCATTCCATGATGGTCCCACAATGAGATCATGGACAGAAATAAACCTGATATTTCAGAGTATTTTTTTTCTCTGGTATTGTTGGCTATTGTTCCAGCACGTTGTGTGGAAAGCCCATTGCAGCCCACACTGTGTTGTGAGCGATTTGAGGTTTCCTGTTATTAGAGGAGCTGCTGTTCAAGAAGTGGCGATATGGTGAAGCTTACTCTTCACTCCACTCCGAGAATGAGAGGAATGTGTGAAATGTGAAGTGGTCCATACGAACTTTCCCTTCTTTGGTGAGGTGGGAAAATAGGTGTTAACATATTCTTGGCTATATACTATCTTCTGTTTCGATGTTCTCTCACCTACGAAAGTGAAGACCAACTCTGGAACTCAAGGAACTCGACTTGTGCATATTTAAAAATTGGAAACAAGGAAGTTTAATGGGATTTATTATTTGATATTAATAACTCAGTTTAAGATGAAATCATACTGTGTGTGTGTGTATACTTTCTAGCTTCCATTTTGCTTTCATAGTATTTGGACCACTTCAGTGACTCCTGATGTGGAGGGTCCACAGCACAGAGCTCTGACCAAATTTGTGGTAGTGACCAAAATTGATGCCTAGCGGTTAGGCTAAATTGACGCCCAAGAGTTAGGCTAAAAGCTAATGCTAATAATGTCCATCAGTCAGTGTGTCTGTGTCCCACCCAGTGATTGGCTGATTTCCCGATGACACAGAAATTTAAGAAGCTGTTTAGAAAATATGTGTATTGCTTGCCCACTGTGAATCCCTTTGTTAAAAAAAGCTTAAAATTAGAAGTTAAAAAAATGTAACTTGGTCAAAATGAAATATTGTTAAATATTTTTTTTTTAATATAAACATAAAATTGTGTACAGTGTATTTTCAACAATGTAAAATTAGTTTAAATTAAAAAACAAAAAAACTTTTTAAAGTAAGACAATATATCCTGTACTTGTGTTTTTAAACCATTTTAAATACAATTCTATATAAAACTAACATTTAATACAAATACAAGTGGTCCAGTGAAACTGCTTTTCAAGTGTTGCAGGTTCAAATCCCAGTCTGGTGGGTTTCCCTCCGGAATGTCCTAGAGCAAGACACTGACCCCTGAGCATGACACGCCACGGCTTAAGGCTGCCCACTGCTCCGGGTTTGTGTGGGTAACTCAACTGGGTGATGAATCAAATTTTATACGGCCCCTAGTGGGCACATTGAGAAACTCACTCACTCATGTTCTTCTGGAACTTTGAGCTCTTCATGGCAGTGCACATATCTGACTGTACTTTAGTAGTGTCCCCTACATGCCCCAGCTCGCCCCCTTTGTGGCTGTCACGGTTCTGGGAGCTTATCTGCCGAGCAGGAGGTGTTTTGGACCAGACAGACTGTCTCGTTTCAGTCTGTGTTCCGGGGGGTGAGGACAGACTGTCTACTGTCCTCTGAGCCGCCCGAGCTACACAATCACCCACGAGTCCAACCTGGGTTTGGTGGCTTAGACTAAGGGCATCTGGTCAGTTTTGCTTGCAGCCTAGTGACTAAAAAGAACGTCTGTGGTCATGGATAAAACGGAATCCGCAGCTGGATTGTGGCTCTTGAGTGGCTAGCGTGGTCTATTTTAGCTTCGGGAGTGGCTTTGTGTCGTGGAGAGCAAACTTGAGACGCTTCCGAGCCAGTGCAGAAGTGAATGGAGCTCAACAGCTGGTTGGCAGGTGGCAGTGCCCCATGCCGGGGATGTCCATCAATACACGTCTCGGATTTGTCTCGGTCGTTGCTCTTTAGAGTGTGCACGCTCAATCCCTGCCTGAACTCTCGGATTGAAGCCTGAACTAAATAAATCTGCTTTCTCCTCGGGCGGATTCAAATTGTAAATGGGTCACGGTGCTTAAGCAAGAACCTCACCTCTGTCTGCCCCGACTGGCTCTGTCCCTCACCCTGATTTAAAGGTGTTTCTATCATGAGAGACTTTCAACTGCCCTAGGCCAAAGGTGTAAAACATTCTTGCCTTGTTGTTTTGTTCGTTTGTAGAAGTTAAACCGTGTAAGTTCTGGCATTATTATACAAATGGATTAATTTAAGTTATCCTATAGTAATTTTCTAATTATAGTAATTTTCTAATTACAGTAATTTTCTATATGTAGTAATTTTCTAATTTTAATAAACATCTTTGTTCACTTTGTCTGTTTGTCTGTCTGTCTGTGTCTGTCTATCTGTCTGTCTGTCTATCTATCTGTCTGTCTGTCTGTCTGTCTGTCTATCTATCTATCTATCTATACACACAGATGTTGATTCATTTTAATCAATTTAATTTAATTTAATTTAAAAATAACATTTATCCAAATGAGACAGCATATATATATATATATATATATATATTTATTTTTTTTATAAACTTTTTTGTTTGATAATTATTATATACTGTAGATTTATTTTTTTATCTATTATTTTTATCCTTATTATATTTTATTATATTATATATAAACATTTTTATGTGGGAGGGGAATTTTTATAGCATATTGTATGAAATGAATCTGACAAACGAAGACAATAAGACGTATGTATTTGGAAAAAAAATAAGTAAAGAAAAAAGTAATTAAAAATAAAGGTAAGAAAAAATGTTTTTAAGGGGAAAATGTTAACATATCGTAACATATGTTAACATATAGCAAAACACTTGTTGTTTTATATTGTAAATTATAAACATTTATTTTATATTAATATTTTATAGCTTTGTATTAGTTTACAATACCAATCATTCCATTTTATGGACATTATAGAGGCATTGTTTTTGCATCTAATGTGATATCGTTTCAAATCCACACAGCATAAATTGAACACTTTATTAAAAAAAAAAACAATTTTTTTTCTATTAATTTCCAAGAAAGTTTAAGCAAACTGTTTTAGCAGAAGTTTTTATTCGTCTGAAGGGCTACGTGTAGCAACCAAGAGCATTTCTGGATGCAGCCAGTAGAGTCTAGGTTGGGAGACCTCCGACGGCAGAACATCTGTTCCCAAAAACCGCTGCATTCCGAACATAGCGAGCGCACTGGTGAAACCCGTCTACTTGAGCAAAGCACAACGTATAGAAAAAAATGAGAAAATAAAACAACCTGATGGACATCGTGCTCGTGAAAACTCATGAACGTTCCTGCATGAATGCGAAAAAAAATAAATATAAATAGTGGGGCTTCGCTGTGTTCCAACAAAAACAAATTGAACTTATTCAGGTCAGACCCACACGAGGGGCTGTGAGGACAGCAGAAAGAACACTAGTTGGGCGGCGCTATTGTGTTTTAGGGCTGAAACAGGGGAAGTCCACTTGTCAAAAACAGGATGCATCCTCTTGTGGAGTCAGCTTTGCCTTAGGGGCCCAATCACAGTTCTCCACTTCCTGTCCCAGGCTGCATGCTGGCCTAGCCCCTTCCTGTGGGCCCAGCGTGCCACATAACACACTTTCCAATCGAGAACAAACCACTACCAAGTAAACACACTAGCATGGAATTATTTTTTGGTTGTAGATGTTGTTCGCCTCGGCCAAGAATAAGACAATGAGCATGTTTTGTGAAACTTGAGGTTTTGGCATTTCTCGAGGATTTTTCCAGGTCCGAGCGGTGGGGAATGAAGACGGATATATGTTTGGGCATCTGCAGCTGCACAGAATCGTTTTACCAGGCTGGGGTCTGTTTTTGGAACTTCCTGGCACAGTCTAGTGATTAGCCTCATATTTCAACCGTTTTTTTTTTCCCAGTGAACAAAGCAAATGGCCCAACAGACACTTCATCAATTTAAATGCAAAAATCAGCTCCCTTGCTTTGAATATTTGGGGTTCTAATCCAGATGGGACAAGGTTTTCTTATGAGGACTTGACCTCGGCAGTTTCAGATTGTTCTGGGATGTTTTCCCCGGGAGCTTCATAATTCAATAAATGTCTGACTGCCTCATTTTTATGGTTTTGTTTTGCTGGTTATTTTTCAGAGGTGAAAGATTATGAGCCTCCATTTGGCTCTAAAGTCCGAGAGCACCCCTGTGTGGAGAGCATGAAGGACAACGTGTTACGAGATAGAGGAAGACCAGAGATTCCAAGCAGCTGGATGAAACACCAGGTAAGAGCTGGATAAAATCATCGGCATGCTGTAAAATATCTAACTAGTATGGATAAATAAAACTCTTCTACTCTTCTAGTTGTGTGCTATCCATTTTTGGCCTTCAAAAGTGAAATAAAAGTCAAATTTGACCATTCAAAGGACGTAAAAATGTGCTCCAACTAGATGGCGCTGTGAGAGAAAATTGAAATTTGTGATTGGTGACAAAAATTATGTAGATTTTAAGAAAAACAGAAAACAGGAAACAACAAAAATTAAACAATAATTAATTTATTCACCAATTTATTATTAATTATGAATAAGCGAAACTTTACCTAAAATAGATTGTTTTAAATCCTCTCATACACACTGCTTTCTGCTGGGATGTCATGGTGAAATAATGTTTTTTTTTGTCTCTAGGGTGTCGCCACAGTGTGTGCCACCATCAACGAGTGCTGGGACCACGACCCCGAGGCCCGGCTCACGGCCCACTGTGTGGCCGAACGCTTCAATGAGATGGAGGACGACTTAGATAAGCTGTCCACATGCAGCAGCTCAGAAGAAAAGATTCCAGAAGATTGTGCCGTGAGCGTTAGTGATGACAAATAAGCCAGAAGAAGATCTGGTTCTCCATCGGTTGCCAGATCCTGAACCAAAACCAAAGGAACTGAACATGTGTGAGTGGAGAAATGCAGCCAAAACTTTGTTCATAACCAAAGATTTCATGCACTTTATCAGATTATGCATAGCTCACACTGCGGAAGGTCACGCTGTCAACAGAGGAGCTGGACGGACATGCATTTTCTCCTCGTTCAGATGACCAAGAGCCAAATATAATCCAAAGACTTGCCTCAACACTAAAGATTCGTAGAAACATGGAAAGACTTTTAATGTCAGAAGATCAATTCAGGATTTTCAGGAGTTTGAGGAGGAATGTGTTCATTAAAATGTGTGTGTGTGTGTGTGTGTGTGTGTGTGTGTGCCTGTGTGTGTGTGTCAGTACAGGGATACTGAAATGTGTGTTTGTAAATGCTTTTAATCAGAAATATACGCCTTTAGCTATATATATATATATATATATATATATATATATATATATATATATATATATATATATATATATATATATATATGCGTATTGTAAACGACACTATTAAGAGCCAAAAAGGGAAGTGTGTATTGCACGTCAAAAGAAAAAGATGTATTTTTCAAACAGTATTTTTTTGTTCACAAAGTGCCTCTAAATATCGAAACATATCCTGGACATAGAATGAACATCTTTATAATACCTTGTATGTAATATATTGTAAATCATTGATTAAAATACATTTATGTACAGTATAAACACACTTTCATATCTGGCTTATTTCATTTCAAAGCTTTTGCAGTGAATATTCTCTCAGCCCATGAAGGTTCTTTCATTTGAAGATGATTGACAGGCAGATATTACTGTAATAATGCCGTCTGCTTCCAGCAGGTTTTTCACTTAGTTTTAATGAACATTCCATCATTCAGTTGTCAAACCTTCACACTGTTTCATATGCTGGGAAAAAAAACACATCTTAACGGAAAAAAATTGCTTGTCGCTGAGAACTCACACCTATACGTGCATTTCTTCACTATGATACTAGAACTTTGCCAAAAGCCTTCAGCATTGGGATAAAGAATGTGTGTGTGTGTGTGTGTGTGTG
>CM051501.1:10535738-10554950 GCA_028031935.1 Paedocypris micromegethes | reverse complement strand
CATATGTGACTGCGACTGATGATGATGGGACACTTGGCCGTAAGTTGGTATGATGACGTATAAGATAGTGATTGGTCCAGACGAATCACGTTGGCAAGATGGTCATTGGTCCAGGTGTAATGCGAAATTTGAAAACTATTCTAATCTAGAACTTTCCGTTCATATAAAATACATGTTTTCTATACAGTCATACATTTACTCGCATAATACTAATGTCAGACAAAACAAACAGTAATGTCAAACACACAATCAAATTTAAAAAAAAATGGCATTATTAGTTACGAGTGCAAACAACGTTAGGTTTCAAGAGAAAAACACAATGAAAACAATAACATGACGAGCCTGAGAACATCTTGATGATACATGGTTGGTCCAGATGGTGTAACCGTAGTGTGACATCATCACTAGTCGCAGATTTTTACAGCCGAGCCGTTTTGGTACCTACACCTGAGACCGTAGTCTAAGACTAAAATACAGGTGACAACTTAAGCACATGACTAAACGAGATACACAGGTGGACACAATGAAACACGTGACTACAACACCAGGAAGAAACGAACAACATGAATCCTGGTCCTTGTAGTTCATCTACTCAACTTGTAGTTCAACTAGACCAAGATTCTTGACAAATTGTACAGACTGTGAGTTTATACAAATGGCTGTGTCTGTCAACTAACATGTGTGTTTGTTCAAATACAGTACTCTGTCTTTGTGTGTGTGTGTGTGTGTGTGTGTGTGTGTGTGTGTGTGTGTGTGTGTGTCTACAAGAATGTGTGTTACGTGATAAATCATGTGTAATCTGGGAGATTTACAGTCAAACAGGAATGAGATCAGAGGCAGACGTGTCTGATGGAGAAGATCTTGCTCTCTGACACTGTGATTTCAGGCTGTTTGTTCACCTCAGGTTTGTGTGGAAGTGAGAAGTTTGACATTCCTGTCCAGAAACAGTCTTGACCATAATAACAGAGCAAACCAAGCTTGAGCGGCCATTTTTATCTCTGGCCGTTGTCCACACCCCGGGTCCTTCTCCTTTCCTCCGACACTATTGTTTTCCAGGACTATTTTGGACGAGAACCGCTGGAACGTCTCGGAGCAACAACCAGACGGGAATAAACGGGCAGAGCCGCGGGGTGAAGCGCTATAAATACGTCTGCGTGGCACTTGATCTCCGTAGAGGATTTATGGCCAGACTGAGTCTTGCTTTAGCTGTTGTGGTGTTTGTTCTGGAGGAAACGGTGAAGCCTGCACATGTTTCTGTACGCTCCAGACCGAGTAAATAGTTTAGTCTTCTTGTGAGAGATGTTTGTACATAGTTCAACAGCTAAAACGTTTGAATCTAATATGTGACAGAGAGTGAGATTTATCAGACTTCGCGAAAAAAACTGGGATGTGAAACAATCAAAAAGTGAAACATAAAAGTGCGTATAAAAGCATATTCCCACACAAACATGGGATTTTCACACACAAACATCTCTAGGGTTTAAAGTGATACTCCTACTTATGAAAGACTCAGCTACTGAAATGTTCGAGTTACAAAACTGTAAGATAATTTCGTCCCTAGTTACGAAATGTTTTCGATATACGAAAGGTCATAAAACATTTGTGACTTGTGATCACAGAGGATTGTAATGTTTGTGTGTAATAACTTTTATTCACCATCAGCCCCAAGAAAGTAATGTTGGGGTCATGTTACCTCTCTTGTCGTAGCAAGCATGAAACAATCACTCACCGCTAGCCACTCGACCCGGGAGATACATTTTTATTCAAAATTTTTATTTTTATTATTTATTTAATAAAAGATTTTTATTCTTTTGCTTTAGTACCACAGTACTCATTTTTTGTGCTTTTTTCATAACTTTTATGTAATATGTTATGTTATTACATAATGTTAGTACTTATGTTATTAGTTATTACAATATTTTATTTTAAAAAAAGTTATGAATTCACGAGGGCTTGGAACAGGGGCATTGACATGTTGAATTGCGTCTCTACTTACGAAAGTTTAGCCTTACAAAATGTTTTCTTGACATGGCAATGAGTTCACTACACTTAAATGACCACAGTCACCAGGTCTTGATCCAAAAGAACATCATGGATGTGCAACAACAAATCAGCAGCAACTGTGATGCTATCAGGTCAATATGGACCAACATTTCTGAGGTTTGTTTCCAGAACCTTCTTGAAGCTCTGCCATAAAGGCCGAAGATGGTCCGACCAAGATTTGCTTAATAAGTTGTGTGCAGTTTGTGTGCATAAAGTTGGTGTGTGTGTATGATATGTCGTGGATTTAGGGTCGTGTTCAGGGTGATAAGATCCATCTCTTTGAAGAACTTCACCATCTTCCAGAACGTCTAGTAAGCAAGTCGCCAACAGGCCACGCTTCTTCATGCTCTTTGATCGTCGGCGCCACCTGAGGGTGAGGAGATCAAACAGCAGATAAGAGATAGGCACGGCAGGAGGGCTACAGATGAGCAGACACACACACACATGCACACATGCACACAGACTATCCTCAGGTGAAACGAGAAAGCATCAGAAATGATTTCAGACCACTCAGTGCTTCTGCTTCCCATCATGCAAAAAGCTCTGCCTTTGTTTTTTGGCTATATATTTTCAAATTAAACCTGAACCAGATGTAAATGATAGATAACAGGGTAAAGCAACATTGGGTCTGGAAGAAACTTTTTCTGTTTGCCAACTTAAAGAATTCACAGTCAGTCGTATTTTCTGTATAAATGCAATTTGTTTGTTGTTATTTAATCGATAATTTATAAGGAGAATTAAAAACCATCTTCAGATTTGTAACAATTAATCTAAAAATATAAAATTGGTTTCATGATGGATTTTATGGAAAACAACGAATAATCATAGTTTGTACTCAGTCACACAACTGTATGTGACCAGACATTTAGATGTGTTTAAAAATAATGTATTAATCTCTAAGCAAAAAAAAACACAAGAATACGTACTTGTTATTGGTGACCAACACTGCCCCCTTGAGGTAATTCTTGAATCATACGCAACTTGTATTACAATAGAAGTTTTTAATATATCGAAGCAACATCATCTAAAATAAATCAAGTTTAATCATTTAAATTCCCCCATCAGCAAAGTATTGAAATATTTATCATAAACTACCGTAACTGCTATGCCAATGGCATCTAAATCTATTGGTTGTGTAGCTTTAAAACCACAAGAGGGCGCGCTATCATTACTAAAAATTTAAAATGTGTTTGCTTTTTTTCTCTAGGCGTTAAATATTGTCAAATTGAAAGTGTGTAAACAGTTGTATTTTATAGGTTTTTCAGGCACTAGCAGTACAAAATACACAGAAAAGGCTCATTTTTCACACTTCGGAAAATATTAAACATTTCTTTTTTTATAGGCTTTAAAGAGCTTGTTTTCGAAATGAACCAATTCCGACACTTTGCTTCGCATTTTTGCAATTACATTAAATTACATAATACATTATGATTATACTGCAGCAGTTGGCCATTAGAAGGCACGCCCAAAATTAAATGCGCTTAACAGCAGTTTAAGTTTAAATCTTTCCCCACTTCTAGGTGGTGTAAGAGTGTCATTAGACGCTTACGTGCTTTTTAATACCAATAGATTAGTTTTACCAGCAATTTTGAGTAGATAAGACCTTTCCATGTCATGTTTGAATCCATCCCTTCGTCCATCTATCAAGTGGAACAATTTTCTCAGCAATTTGTGCTTATATTACAGTACACCTCTCCATTCTGACTTAAAGGCAATATATTATTACACGTGTGTGTGTGTGTGTGTGTGTGTGTGTGTGTGTGTGTGTGTGTGTGTGTGTGTGTGTGTGTGTGTGTACGGAAACATGGGACCACCACTGTACAGAACATCTCTGAAACATGACCGCGAGTGGCCTTGAAGCGCTTCACTGAAGCCTCAGATAAGTCAGACACATTTTCCTGTCTCGTCCTCCGTTATTCTATTAGTGTAGATGCCAGTGAGAAATAGGAAAGCGTTTTTAAAGCAGAAGGTGGCGTAATGAAGACAAACAGACCCTCTCCACCTCACCAGAATGTTGTTGTGTCCAGCTGCTGTGGAGATAGAGATGGATCAATGTCTCTGAGTCACAGCACAGACGAGTATTGAGCGTGTATTGCCATTTCTCACAAGTCCAAGGTAAAGCCGTTCTGTTATCAGCACTGATTCAGATTTTCGGTTAGGCACAGTTTTGCCCGACAAGATAAAATGGCGGTTACTAGTGTTTCATTACAATGGCCTTAATGAGCCTTTTTAAATCTATCTGTTTGTCCGTCCAATTCCTCGGTTTGTCTGGTCATCTGTCTAAGCGTCAGTCTGTACCACATTGAACCTGCGTTGTCTGTGCAGACTTAACCATTTAATGCGGAAAGGAAAGAAGGAAAATATTTGATTCAACACAAAAGTTCTAATAAAAATATAAATAAATAAATAAATAAAAAATTATACTATTTTAAGTGCATCTCCTGGGGTACATAGTGCTTTACAGGAACGGGTTAAAATTAACAAGAAAAATCACAAATATTTACCACGCCACAATCAAGCAACCCACCAGACAACCCTTCACTTTTCCAAAATCTACCGTCTCCCACCTAGAGCTCCAGAGCTAGTTTTTTTATCGAAAAATCATTTTTCCACATTTTATGAATTATGTATCTTTGAATACATCAAGTTTTTTAAAATTTCTTTTTAATTTAAATCCATGTATACTCACAATAAACAAACCTGTATAACATCACCAATAATACAAAACGTATTAAACTTGTCAAAGAAACCAATCTTGAGTGCAAGAGCCAAAATGAGACAGTATGTTTAGTCTAAAGTTAGTGAAAGTTTCAACTGGAAGGTAGGGGAGAATCAAGAATTGTATGGCGAGCATCTGATCTCTCTTGTGAGCATCTGATCTCTCTTGTGAGCATCTGATCTCTCTTGTGAGCATCTGATCTCTCTGGTGAGCATCTGATCTCTCTTGTGAGCATCTGATCTTTCTTGTGAGCATCTGATCTTTCTTGTGAGCATCTGATCTTTCTTGTGAGCATCTGATCTTTCTTGTGAGCATTTGGTCTTTCTTGTGAGCATCTGATCTCTCTTGTGAGCATCTGATCTCTCTTGTGAGCATCTGATCTCTCTTGTGAGCATCTGATCTCTCTGCTGAGCATCTGATCTCTCTTGTAAGAATTCCAGTCTCTCTGCTGAGCAACTGCTGAGCATCTGATCTCTCTGGTGAGCATCTGATCTCTCTTGTGAACATCTGATCTCTCTGGTGAGCATCTTATCTTTCTGTGAGCATCTTATGTTTTTCTAGTGAGCATCTGATCTCTCTTGTGAGCATCTTTTTCATCAGATTTTTGGTTTGAACGATGTGCCTAAATATGTGTAACGTAAATTGCATTGTTTATTCAAGTGGCTATATTTTGAGCCGTTCAAGCGAAAAGATACGTTTCTGCTTTATTTTGTTTGTTTGTAACCTGGGTTGATGTTAGGGTTAGCTTTAGCTATTATAGTCTGGTACTAAAGTTTGAATTAAAATCTTGAACCCCACAACAGCTCCTTGCAGCTACGTATTTATTATTATTTTTTTTATCACTTTTTGACTTGTCTTTCAGTTCACATCCAGGGACAAAAGGACATGACTGTCAGACTGCTGTGTGTAATTGCAGTAACTTCAATGAAAAGTAGCTCTTGAAGGGAAAGAATTGCCCTCACAAGGATCTCGAACAGCTTGAAAGAAATCAAACAATGTCGTTGAAACCGCAGATTGTTCTATTCGGATCAGACATATTGATTTTCTGCTTTTATTCTGGTGCTGTCTGTAAAGGAAGCTGTCAAGATGTCACAATTTATTCCTCACATGAGAGAAATCTTTCCCAAGAGATGGACTCACTCACAGATACCCACAAGAAGATTCCACATGCCGCAGAAAATAAACAAACGCGTAGATAATGGATTATGTATGGACCAGTGGCAGATGGTGTGTTGTACTGCCAACATTAAATCTGTGGGTGTCAGCAGAGGTTCGAGAAAGGAGCTGCTCACAGACTTTGCTTTTTTTCCCCTTGGGCGACGTGCCAAACATTTAATATCGATAGATTTTTCGTAAAACTATTCTCCTAAAAATGGAAAAAGAATTTGAAATCAGCAGGGTTTGTTTATTCCAACCAAAGCCGTATTTTCCCTCGATGCTGAGTGTTATGTAGGCAAGGGAAAGACAAGAAAATCGATCGACTTAAATGCACCTATTGATTTTTCAATGCAGCAATATTGACACGTGCTTAATGCTGGATCACATTTTAGACCAGGACTGTGGTCATATTTACCTTTTAATAATCTCTGCTGGTCACGGTTAAATACCACATATGAGGCTGCAGCGCCACCTTTTAATAACTTGAACAACATAAGGTCAGAGAACTCCACTGACCTATCAATACTGCTTCAAAATCCCTTGTTATTTCAAATTATGACCTTCAAGGCTTAACATCTGTGAATGAAACAGAACATCTGTAGGAAAAAAGGCCCACAATACGATGTACTGGCAAGTGAATGGTGTCGTGATTTTTCAGCGCACTGGTTTCCACAAAGGCATAGAAAAAACAGTATTTATACTACACATAAATTATGCTAGATTTAACTGTATTTTAATCATACAGTGTAAAGTAAAATATTTCAATATGGTTCATGAAGCAACAGTAATATACCTAATAAAGCAGTATATTTGCAACATCCAATCAGCTGTCAGTAATCGGACCTTTAAGCCATGTATTTACATGAAATGTATTTGTCATTTTTTTTTACCAAATCATTGTATCAACTTGCCGTATAGTTTTTTTTTATCTCTTCTTGATTTGACCATCTTCGCCTCTTGCCTTTATATTAAAGGTTTAACTATATGGATTTCACCTTCTGAGTCCTCACTCATTCATAACTATACTGGAAACTATAATATTCCCTCAGTGGGGAAATTTGTCTCTGCAGTTGACCCATACGAACAAGCACAAACTTGGAGCAGTGGGCAGCCACAAGTTGCAGAGGCATGTAAGTGTACGTGTCTTGCCCAAGGATACTCAGTTGCAGAACCAGCTGTTGGCTGGTTATATACTGTGTGTGTTTATATTTTTACATATACATATATTACTGTATATATTTACACACGCACACACACACACACACACACACACACACACACCTACACACACACACACACACGCATCATAGTGGTGCCCCACCACTAACTTACGTACATGCAAAACGGAAGCGTTCTCTCTACTTACTATAACCCAAAGTATCAAAATATTCCCCTTCCCCACCCTCTTTACTCTAACCTTAACAAAAACTCGATTATAACATCTGCCTTAAAATTACATCTTGACCGTCAATAAGATCTTCACAGTTGTCGGGCCCTAGACAAAGACCCCCTTAGTTCACAACGGGGACCCATTTTGTGCTAAAAACTAGCATTCTGGGCCCAATTGTGTGCTAAATACAGGAACACACACACACACACACGCACGCACACACACACACACACACACACACACACACGCACGCTAAATTGTTACTTGTGACATTGCACAAAATAAAGCAAAATAGACATAAAACTAAATGCAAATTAAGCCGGATGGGGAACAGGAAGTCAAAAGTCACCGTACTTAACACCGGTACTCCACAGGGGTGTGTCCTAAGCCCCATACTTTACACACTCTTCACACACGACTGTGTGGCCTCACACAAGGACAACACCATCCTGAAGTTTGCGGATGACACTGCAGTGATTGGAAAGATCACTGGAGAAGATGAAGCAGCCTACAGGAGAGAGGTGGCCAGTCTGGTGACGTGGTGCGAAGACAACAACCTCACCCTCAACACAGGGAAGACGAAGGAGATGATAGTGGACATGAGGAAGGAGAGGAGACCTCAACAGCCACTGTTCATCGGAGAGCGTGAGGTAGAGAGGGTGAGCAGCTTTAAGTACCTCGGGGTCCACATCAGTGAGGACCTCACCTGGACATTAAACACCACACAGCTGGTCAAGAAAGCTCAACAGCGGCTGTACTTTCTGAGGAGGCTGAGGAAGTTTGGCATGTCTGCAAAGATCCTCAGCAACTTCTACAGCTGCACCATCGAGAGCATCCTTGCCAGCTGCATCACAGTGTGGTACGGCAGTACCACTGAAAAGGACCGCAAACGTCTGCAGAGAGTGGTGAAGACAGCTGAGAGGATCACCGGGACCTCTCTGCCCTCCCTGCAGACCATTCATCAGCGCAGAGTCCACAGAAGTGCTGCCTCCATCCTCAAAGACCCCGCCCACCCCCAACACAGACTGTTCACACTTCTTCCCTCAGGAAGGAGATACAGGAGTTTGGAGTGTAGAACCTCCAGACTGAGGAACTCATTCTTTCCTTCGGCCATCAGAGCACTGAACAGTTAGTCCAGCGACTCACTCACACAGTGATGACATTTGCTGCTACAGACTGCACAACATCACTTTAAGGAACACGTGCCACTTTATCTGACCTTTTTGGTTGCACCTCTTGCACAAATGTACATAATCACATTCTGTTTTGTTGCACTGTACTTATTTGATTTATTTATTGCATGTATATACTTTTGTTTTGTTTTTTTTGTTTTTTTTTTTTTATTTCTGTTTTCTATTACCACTGGCATTCAATGTAAGAACGACAAAGTAAGAATTTCATTGTGCAGAACAACCTGCACACATGACAATAAAACGCTTTGACTTGACTTTGACTTGGATGCACGGCAGTGTGTATCAGATACCATCTCTTTCAGCTCCGACCATAACTGACTCCAGTTTATTCACATTTTTTTTTTTAAATGTAGAGATATTTACAATGAGAGAAAAAAAAACAATAATTTGACTGGGCACGACAGATAATAGAACGCTTTGCATACGAGAACACATGCTTGTGGAGGGCTTTTATGCAAAACAATTTATGCTCAACATACACTACTGTATTTTAAAAACGTCGAAATGTGATGTCACGTTCAGCCACTGACTACGACACAAGCGAAACGTGTCGTAGTGAATTTTTTTCTGTTTGTAAAAATTCATTTATTTCATTGGTGAGTCCAAGACAACGCTAGGAAGCATACTTGCGTCGATTGGTCCATCAGGACGTCGATCAGCGTTACACAAGACAGCGATTGGCAAGCAGTTCCGCCTTTAGTCCCATCTTATTTGTCAACGAGCCCGGTGCGATGCGACATCTGATTGGCTGTCAAGCATACCCCGTCAGAGCTTATTCAGCACAGGATTGGCCGAAGGAGTCGCGCGTGTCTCCCGCCTTGATCTACCTGTCTCACTATGACAGGCTGAGAGTCTCTTCCTGCTGCACGGAGCTGATCCGCCCTGTTTCCCCCCCTCCTGCCAGCGGATCTCGTGTGCGAGTGCTGCAAGCCGGTTAGCATGCCGCTCAGAACCGACATCTACTGCTTATAAATACCGATTCTCGATACACAACGCTCTCCATATATATCTACTTTCGTCGCCGGAGCAAAGGACGCACGGTGCGGAAATATTGGGGCCGAGGAGGGACGTGAAGCGGGGTGCGTGGCGGTGGGAAGTGCTCTCCTTACCAAATCCTCCAGAACATGGCGGAGCACCACACCGCCTCCGACTGTAAGCACAAAGCGAGCTCCAACGCTGGAGGTTTGGTTTCGGGCAACGGTCGACCCAACTCCCCGGCTGGATGCGGCGGCAACAGTGGCCTGTCAGGAGGACTGACGCAGCCGGCGGGATGGCAGTCTTTGCTGTCGTTCACCATTCTTTTCCTGGCCTGGTTGGCAGGATTCAGCTCTCGCCTGTTCGCAGTTATTCGTTTCGAGAGCATCATCCACGAGTTCGACCCCTGGTGAGTAAAGACGGGGGTCATGGCGGGATTATAATGGGACGTTAGGGGCGTCGCGGAGGAAGCGTCGGCGTGCGGATGTTCCGTCCGTCGTGTCAGTCTGATTGTCTCAGGAAGCGTTTTGTTTGCGCGCGGCGCGTCCGCGATTGACAATTTTGACACGTAAACTCGTGGTAGATGCCATTAGTTTCTACATTCAAAGACAACAAACTATTATGATTCCTGATTTGGTAATTTTTTAACCTAACGTCCTGAAAATACAGTTTTTAGACTATTCGTAAAAGTATTTACCGATTTTATCGGTATTCAAGCCGCATAATATCTCGTTCAAACACTAAGGTTTAGTAGCTCGTTTGACGAAAGTTGTATTTTTCTTATTCAAATGTTTCTCTAGTCGTGGTGTATAAGTCAGATGAGCTCCTTTGAGTTTTCGGACTGATGCTAAAAGTCACTATTTATATATACGTACGTACATGTATAAATTGGGTGTCCAAAATGTAGTTATTTTGTGCAATGATTTTTTTTAGTCGCACAGTTACCAGAGCTAAGCAATGCTGTTCGTTTGTAATTGGTGACAAAAAATGAGTGACATCAGCATATTATTTACGATGTTCACCAAACGAATTCTAAACGATTCATGCATTAATAGTATATTCAATTTCAGTTTAATAACATTAAATATATTTATATTTTCTTTTATATTTTATATTTTATATATAATTTTATATTTTCTATTTATTACATTTATTTTATCAACATGAACTAATTGGTGCTTTTTCACTCTCCCTCGTGAGTAAGTTCATTATTTATCACATGCATTCATTTTTTAGTGTCTGGAAAGTGGAATGTTCTGCTTTCTGTCAATGAATTTCCAAAATCACTGAATGAGAATGTGAGTGCGCAGACAAAATGTAGGTCAGGTTTAGATTTGACTGGTCACATGACCCGCTGCCATCGTTTGTCTTTTCATGAATTACAAAGACAAGGATTTAAAGCACTTCTAGCAGCTGTAAATGTTATAAAAGACGATTTTGTATAATTTGGGTCAAATAATATCTAACAGCAGGAATTTGAGTAAAGACCCCCCCCCCCACATTCACTATTTCACAGCAATGGCATTGGCTGGACCATGTACTTTTTGTTTTTTTGTTGTTATGGTTGCAGAATTTCTCCAATTGGTCATGTGTCTCAACAGCGACTCACAAAAACATGATTGGAATGACAAAAGGTCGCTACTGACTAGGACAAAAAACATAGGAATTGACAAAACTGTTAGTAGAACAATACACACACTAAGATCATCATGAGAGTGTGATGAAGCTTTCAGCTCTCCCACAATAACCTCCCTTCATAACCTGGCAGCACTTTTTAAATGAGTTGTAGTAACTGCTAAGGTCATGGTTCTCCGCGTTCATTAGTCTGAATGCGAGATCAAACAGTGCTATCGGTGTTTAAACGGATGCGAACGCTAACCTGCCTTCTAGGCGAGAATTAATAACGTTCATCAGAAGATCAGGCACATGCAAGGCTTGTAAACACACCAGATTGCAGCTTTTGGTTTTTCTTGTCCTGGTTTCTTTTCGGGTTCAGCAAAACCTGATCAATATATGTTTTCAATCACGTCTTGCAAGAGTTTGGGGTTGCCATGAAGTTAATTTGATTTCTGTTCTTTTAAGGGAGCTGAAAGCGTTTTATTACATCACGGTTAAACATCATCACTGCTTTCCTGGCTTCAGGTCAAGGCGAAAACCCTTAGTCTGATGTCCCGCGGCTATTGTGTTGTCTTGTCGGGCTTCCAGATTGAATTTGCACCCGCCTGTCACACCATCACACAGAAAGTGACATCACAAATTGAGTTTGGGTGAAAATGTATGTACCGTAACTTTTCGCCATTAGGATTTGGTTCCGTTTTGAAATTGTTGCATTCCATAAACTATAATAATTTAAATGGGAGTTTACTTTCTGGTACAACAGTCATAGAATGAGACTTGGAATTCGACTTTCTTTTGAGTGTTTGATTACTGTTCTGAACAAAAGAATCTTTGGGCCTTTTAGGTCAGTTTAGGTCAGCGATGGATGGGCTTGCAACCAAAGGAGTAAAGGTTCAATTCCCGGATCCCTCATCCGAGTGTCCTTGAACTAGACACTGAACCTGATCTTCTTATGCGTTTACACTGGTTAGATTGGCGAAATAAAGAGTGTTCATTTATCCATTTCCTTACAACTCCATTCTGTATTATAATGTATTTTAGATTCAAACAAGCTCCATTCTTAGTGGTCTTCGTCTTGAAGGTGTCTCCTAAACCACCCAGACGTTTTGAAATGGATTTCTTGGGTCTATGCAGAAATGGACTCCTCTGCGCATGACTTGATTTAATTTGCCAACGAAGCAATGCTGTTCACTAATGGACATTTGAATTTTGTTGGGATGGTTTTCCAAGACATTTACACATAATGGCTCAGGCAGCCATGACTGTGCCATTAGCTCATTTCCATTTAGAGTTTTCACTGCGTTTACTGCAGTAGTGTAACATACTCAGGCAAGTCTTGTGGATTTGTGAGCGAATCCAGCACAGAAAATGGTTTTTCTCATCTCGTTTAGTTTCGCTGTCCAGTTGTTGAGAATGACTTGAGATAAGTTAAACGTTTCTGTCTCACTGTCGTTTTCCTTATATACTCCGACACAGACACCATTCAGACCTTTGTGTGCTCCTTGCTCTAATCTAGTTTGACACGCAGGGCCAGTTTTTCTTTTACTGGCAGACATGCATTGACAAAGATTGATTTTTACCCCCCTCACATCTTTCTAGTAGTCTTCTGAATATTAAGAAGCTTTTATCCGTGAATGTCAGCAGAGTCATTTGTAGTCATCAAAGTGAGCCATCTAAATTTTTGAGCCACACAAACTTCTATGAAACAAGGTATTTCTAGAGTAATACAATACTACTGCACATATGTAGGAAATTTGTGTTTAGATGAATCCCACTGCAATCTAGATTCATATAAATTAGTGACCTATCATAGCAAACAGACTTTTTCCACGTTAAGGGAGGGTTTGCGTTTAAATTGAGACTGAGAGAACTTGACACGTGCAGACAACTTTGGGTTTGTTGAGGTTTCCATTGGAAGACTTTTTAAAACCAAGTTGTGTTGTCATGTTAGTATTGAGCACATTAATATAGAAGTGGTTATTAAAAAAAAGTGACACTTTTTGTAAAATTGCAAGTTATAAAGTCAGATATTACCTGATAAGAGTCTTGCAAAAACATTACTAGGTCACTACTAAATACTCATCTGCCTCTAATCTGCCTTCATTTTGTTTAGATGGTTGGCATGGAAATGGGGAGCAGTGTTTTGGTGACACATTAGCATCATTTTAATGAATCTGCTGATATTTACGAACTGCTCCAGTTTCTGTGTGTGTGTGTGTGTGTGTGTGTGTGTGTGTGTTTGTCCTAAAAGAGTTTCTTGCAGTCTGAACATTTGTTTTAAGAGATTTGGCGTTCCACCATCTTGTCCTGGCACTATGAGTAATGAAGTGTGAACAGATGAACAAACCTAGAAGTCCTATGGTTGCTTTTGAGTTATTATTCCAGTGTAAATTTTCAACACAAATCGTATTATTTCCTCTTGGGTTTCACAAACTTTGCAGATCAAGTGAACAACATTTCACAATCACAAATTGGCCAACCCAGATACGTGAGTGTATGTTGCATCTCCCATATGTTCTTTATTTATTTTTCTTTATTTAGATGATGAACAAGAACATACACTAGCCTATGTTTTATTAATGTTTCCTGAAAAACTCTTTAAATAATTCATGCTTACTACAGACATTCTTTTGATCCGTAAGTGTTTGGAAATAGTAACTGAGAGCCCTATATTTAATAGTTTTGCTCATCTCTCTTTCCGCCAGGGGCTTCATTGATTAAGAGCTCAAAAGATTAATTGTTGAACGTCGAAATGATTTCCAAAAGGCCTACAGTCTTTGATTCTCACGGTTTCTTGTGGATCCAGCACACCGCCCCGAGCCTGCTCTGTCCTTTCTTGTTTTCGGATGCCCGAGTGCTGCCGTTTCTGTTCTGCTTTTCTGCTCCTAATTCCTCCGGTGTATTTCCTTTATATCAGCTTTTTCTTCCTCTCAGGCTTGTGCTTATTATAGAAGACAAATAAGTCTGGTGTTCGATTGGACAGTCCAGAGGCAGAGTCTCCGCCGTTAGGGGTTTCTGTCTGTGGTACGATCAGCCATATTTTCGAGTCCTTTTATGCATGATGAAGAAATGTGATTCTTCAGATATTCAAATTAACATGCAAATTGATTTCTGTTGGTGAAGCTGGTGGCTTGTTTGCACTCGTGCATCACAGCTTGGTCACGTGACCATGTTTATTTAAACCAATCACCTAGGGCTGTGCGATTTGGCCCAATATCAAAATTGTGAATAATTGAGCGTTTTAACATGTTTACAATTAATGAATGATTATTTTATTTATTTATTTTATTTGGCCCTCTGTTGTTCTGAAATGAGCAGTTCTTGTCTAAATAAAATGGGTAACATTAACCATTCTGAAATGGGAAAACCTGCTCTGATGAGAAGTTACAAA
The DNA here is from genome assembly GCA_028031935.1 of Paedocypris micromegethes. NCBI lineage: Eukaryota > Metazoa > Chordata > Actinopteri > Cypriniformes > Paedocypris > Paedocypris micromegethes. The sequence goes on along the minus strand of CM051501.1, from coordinate 10,540,464 downwards.
TTTTTGCGTTTCCTTTGGGCAATTGGTAGTAATTGAAGTAATTGACTTCAATGAAGTAATTCGTGATGTAATTGAAAAGTAATTGAAATATTTGTCCTGGAGAAATTTGATCGGTTATCTGAGTTCTGAAAATAGTTTTAAATTACTTTTCGAATAATCGCCCAGCTCTACAATCACGGTCACATGCCAATAATGTGATTGCAATACGCTAATCGTCGGAATATTAGACCAAAGTCAGACTTTGATGCGTTTGATCTTGATTTAGGAATTCAGAATTACCTAGGAATTTTACTTATGCAGCAAAACCTTGAAAGAAAGAAATATTGCTGCTATTATCTCTGTTACTGCTATTATCCTCTGCCTTCACTCCATTCTTTGGAATTATCCATCCAGCCTTGTTAATTGAGCTTTCATCCTGTATCTGCCTGACCGGGACTTCATCGTCTGTGACAGGCATTCTGATCCCAAGAAGCGTCTGAGTACCACTTATCGCTGCACGCTTTCCTGTATCTGTGAGAGATTCCTCTTCTTTTGGAGGAGAGGAGGTGAATTCTAATGGTTGGACGACCCTAGAGTCCTTGTTGCTTGCTGATGGCCTTGAATATAAGGGAGTGTGTTAATTAGTCATAATAAGAGCGTGAGGAGCCCATGAGCGGGTCATCTTCTCGCACGCTCCGTGTAACCCTCTCCAAGCTTTGTTTCAGCCTGCTAATTACAAGACTTTCCACCGACGCCACCGTTAGCATGGCTGAGGCCTGACGCGCTTTAGATTTGTGTCCGTTAGCTGGTGAAGTCACTGCTTGCGCTTTTGCATTCATGTCTTTATTAGGTTTAGTCAGTTTTTTTATGTGATGACTTGTAAACTGTTTTTTTTTTTTTTTTTTTAAATAACCGAGAATGAAAACAAAATTGTTTAAAGGAGTGATTATGTAGCATTGTACGTCTGTGCAAATATGACTGCTGAAAGCAAAGTCGTACAGTAACTTCCATATTGTTGTTACCTTAACTGAAGTAAGATTTTATTTTGTTAGCGGTGCTGAAGAACACTTCTCCCACTCACTCTCCATTCATGCAGTGTCATCGCGGCTTGAGGTCAGAGAGAAGCAGTTAACAGTCCGGCTGACTGGGAAAACATGATTACAGGGGCAGGACTCTTATTTTGCTTGGTGCTGAAGCGTCTCACACCCCAGTCTCTTCCACTGATGAAAGCTTCTTTAACGCTCAGTGAATCAGCTCCAACCAAACAGCTTTTTTTTTTTTTTGCTTGCAAATAACATCTGTTCAATCCTTTTTCATATATGGAGCTTGACATCTGGAGTTTGGATTGAAATAATTCAATGTCAAAACATTTGTTTGATTTTAATCCTTACAGATTTACAGTAAATTATTGTTATATCGGACTCTTTGATTACATTGGCTATGACTTGCAAGGTGTGTTTACCCCATGTGTATATGGTGAGAAACTATTGAAGGAGCTGTAAGATATGTTTATATACAAGTTTATTTAAACAAGTTTATATATCTGTAGATATCATTTCCAGTAAAACCGTGAGAATGAGTAAGGAAACACAACGGTAAAGTAAGTCTGACATTTTACTACGTGAACAAGGATTTTATTCTGAAATGTGTGTTTACTGCCGTTTCAAACCAGAAGATGACACTCAGCAAATCATATACAGCTGACAAAATTGATTATTTTAAAATGAATTCAAAAGTGCTTTTAAAAAAAACTAATCATTTTGTCTTCAATTCATTTTGATAATCATGTAATGTCTGCGTAAACAGATTTAAAGTATTACGTTGAATGTTGTTTTTTTTCCTTTATAACATTGTTTACATTATATTTTTCAATTTATTTAAATTTAAAGCAAAGAGTAATATGTGTCTTCATATTGCTGCTTGACAACCTGATTTTCAGGGTTAAATATTTAAAATAATAAAATATCCAGAAAGAGTCGTGAAAAGAATCGTGATCTTTATTCTAAGCAAAAGTATCGTGATTGTCATTTTATCTATGCAACTCCAGTGTAAAAGAAAACCATGGTAAATGTAACATTTTTAAATACGTCATATTCAATAAAAGAAAAAATAATTCTGTTTTATCGGAATTACTTATTGGAACATTAACTATCATTTACAGCAGTGGTTCCCAACCTTTTCTTGTTTGAGGCACCCTTGGAAAGCCTTTCAAAAGTTCCCGGCACCCTTATAAGAAAATAGATATTTAAAAACATTATTACAGATTACCGTATTTTTCGCCATATAAGACGCACCGCCATATAAGACGCACTCAATTTTAAAGGAGGAAAATCTAGAAAAAAAAGATTCTGAACTGAATACTGTAGTAAAATATTTTATATCAATTGTATAAAAGTTAACAGCAGTTTAAGAACAATTGTATGTCAGTAAAGTCAGTATAACAGTGAAAGTAGGGGTGGCCGGTATACCGGTATGAGATGTGCCACGATATGGATTTTGCAATCATTATTAATTTAAATTATTAAATACCGCATAAAGACAAAAAAAAACTATTTTTTAAAATATGTTAAGAACATGTTTTAAATGGCCCATATATTTGGATGAATATATTTTGAAAATAATCTCACTCACTTAAAAAATATATTAGTACAATGTTTCACGGATACATTTCTTCACCGTATATCGAACACTGTATTTACTGTCCTTTATTGAAGACAGGGACACACAGAATGCTGTTGCACACCTTTACATTTTACTCGTTTTCTCTATGTCTCTGTTTTCTAAATTGTGCACCGCACCCGATAGCTTTAAAGATTCGAATCAACAGATTATCCCCCTCGGGCGCGCCGCAGACTTTGTTTAGTGCGGCCGCCGGCTTCTATTTTTGAGAAACGTGAGTTTCCGTGTGCGCCGATCTCAGCCTCTGTTTTCCACCTCTCTCACATTTTATATGCACGACTCCTTCAGTAAACTCAAACAGGGGCGCCGCGAATATATAATAGAAAATCGCTTAGCGGACGCGCTCGTGCCCCCCCCCCCCACGTGACATGAAAAAATGCCGCCCTGGGCGACTGCCCCGTTCGCCCATGCCTAGAACCGCCACTGACGGCACGAACATTGCTAATCAAATACAGTTTGTACTTCACGCGCAAATGCGTGAAGCTCCGTTTTCTGCGCTGTGCCTTTAAGAGAGCGACTGTTTTGGTTTTAAAGACGCACTTGAGAAAATCTGCTTGTTTTATTTTGATCGAAGTTCGTTTTCGTTTGGAAATAGTGGTTTCATTCTTTCACAAGATTCTGCGTGAGAAAGAAAGCGAGACAACGTATGTAATACCGCGGTATTGCACACTTAGATGGCGGTGACCGCGCTCTGCGGATCTCTGTATTTGCCAGACGCACCAACTTTTCACCCTCAGTTTTGGGGAAGAAAAAGTGCGTCTTGTACGGACGAAAAATACGGTATTTATTTATTTGTTTCATTTCGAGAGTTTGCACCTTATACCTAGTCCTAGATGATATGAGAATACTGTTTACACATTCTGCCTAATAAAAAAAATAGCAATTTTTCCCCGAATTTTTGGCGGCACCCTCAAAAGATCTCACGGCACCCCTTAGTGCCGCGGCACACCGGTTGAGAACCACTGATTTACAGGATCCTTCAGTATGGTCATTGCAAACACATTTCTTATAAGTTTTTAATAATTAGTTACAAATTTCAGTGATATTTAGCTGCATTAGCGAGAATTTAGCTTCACAGACGACGGATAACTTTTTTCCATGGCCAGTTTGGTGTTAAATATGTGTGTCGTTGAAGAGAAGAAAGATTATCTATGAATAATACATAAGTTTTATGTTTCTCACGTAAAGCTCTGGAATCTTTTTGTGCTTCTTTTTGAAAGTAGGTCATGCTGGTTTAGAAGAACATTAAGGTGAGCAAACAGTGATGTTTCATCTTTATTTGTGAACTGCTCTTCTATTTGACGTAAAGAAGTCGAGACTTGAAATAACAGCACAAGCAATTAAATATTTATTAAAAAATTAGAAGTATGAACATTTTGCAGAAATAAAGAAACTTTTTTTATTATAGTTTGTGTAATTATTGCACACTGAGGTTCGCTAATCTGTCGTCAGACGACAACACGCTCTATAAAAATTGGCACAGCTTTTCTGCCCTCTTGGGCAACGTTATTAGCTTTCTTTTTCTGATAAACAATATGTTGCCGCCATCTTTGTGCCGCTGAAAGGGAGTGTGTTTAATTAGGATATATTCACTTTGCATTCACAATACAGACTCTTTCGCCGTTGCCAATTACAGGCCCTCAAAGTTATTCCGAGAGCGGCGCTTTAATGTGTGGGACGAGCTTCTTGTCCTCGCCCGGAAAACCTTCTGGATTTTTCCTCAAGGTTAATCAGTTTCTTTACGTAGGATTACATCTCCAGGAAAGGAACTCAAAGGAAGAGAGATGCGAGGTTGGGTCCGTGCTTTCTTTCTCCTCCACCCGTCAGTGATTTGAAAAGATTAAAGGTTTTCACGTTGGTGTTTGATCGATGCTAAAGTCATTCAGAGCGATTGCTTGGACCAGACGCACCAGATTGAGTTCTTAAATCCACCCGGTCGTTTCATGGCTTTCTGAAGCCATAATTCCTGTTTTAAAGAGAACAGTTACTGAATCAGTTACTGATGTCTGATCTGTTAATTCACCCGGTGGAGTTTTTGTCCCTTTTTTTTTTTTTTTTTTTTTTTTTT
>CM051501.1:10506698-10529689 GCA_028031935.1 Paedocypris micromegethes | reverse complement strand
TTCCATTTAGGTAGATTTTACTTGCATTTTTAGACTTTGTCATTGCTCACTCATTGTAAGTTGTTGTTACTTTAAAAGAAAGCTTTCTCTTTTAAACTATTCAACTTTTAATTTGTACTTAATGATTGTATTTAGTTTTTGTTCTTGTATTACCTTTACCTATTAAAATAATGTTGGTGCATTCATCGTTTGTATAACTGCATTTTGTGATGACACAACATTCTCTCAAAATGCTTATATTAATATACGCATATATTAAGTTTATATATATTAAGTTTAGCGCATCACACAGGACTGTATCTATGTATATTGGTACAATAAAGCGCCAAAAAGTTTTCAACTCATTTCAAACTATATGGGTCAATTAAAAAGGATTAACAAAAACCAATAAAGCATATGAACCTTTTATTGTGTTAAATTTATTGCTTTTTATGTTGTGATTGCTACTCTTTTAAGCACTTAAGTTGTGTTTAATGGCAAAAGCTACAGGAGAAAAATCTAAGGATGTCCTTGACAAGTGCAGAACACGACTGGTCGAGCAGATGTTTTTGTGTGTCTCTGAACAAAGCTGCGATTATTCTTGTCCTTGAGAACAGCGGCATCCTTGAAACGGCGGCGCACATTTTTATTTCCTGCAGATTCATCACAACTTTCGTGTTGATGACTCTAATTGCGATAGAGTTTGTGTAAACGGTCGCATCAGTCACGTCGTACAGTGCCAGGAAGCTTTTCCAGAGAATTGACATTGGATCTTGTTCTTTTTCAACAGGTTTAACTACAGATCAACCCATCATCTCACCACTAATGGCTTTTATGAGTTCCTCAACTGGTTTGATGAGAGAGCCTGGTATCCGCTGGGCAGAATAGTGGGTGGCACGGTGAGTCCCCTGGAAATAATTGTGATTTAAAGCATTTTATAAATGTAAAAAAAATTGGAGAATTTCGTACAATTTTTTTTTCTCTGAACTAATATAAAACCATGTTTTCTCACCTACAGAATCATATAGTTTAAAACAAAAATTTCTTTGCAATTCTTTTTTGGATTCAGCAATTAAAATACTCCAATATTTTAAATATTCTATATTTTCCTTAACATTTTTTCTTCATCTTGTGAATTTGGTGTCTCTTTTTCCACTTTTTTGTGTTTTCAATTCTTCAATGTTTTTGCAAGCTTGTAGTATTAATGCATTATTTTATCACCATCTCCAAAACGGTTTAGTCATGCATTTTTTTTTTTTTACATTTTCTTTTTACTGGGCTTTTAATTTGCACCAAAATCTTGTTATGAAACAAAGAAAGGCCTCAGGACAGCCCGTCAATGACATCTTGTATTAAAAAAAACCCTCATCTTTTATTCCTAAAGCTTCCTTCTCGAGCACTGTCACAAAAGAACAGTGCAGTGAACCTAATGAGCTCACTTTCCTGGCTGAGAAAAGTTTGGCTGGCGTCGCGCATCAAGCACATTCGCTCTGACAGCTCTGGTGCTGAGGCTGTAGAGGCTACCAGGGGCCGGAACAGCATCTGTTGTTGTGTAAAGTTCAAGTAGTAGTTACACGGCCTTCAGAGCGGCCCTGTCTGTTCCCAAGACCACCGCTCATCAGAGACAAAGCCAGACAGCGGTAGGATTGTTAGATGTAATGGATCGGGTTATTTTACCCCTACTTTTTGTCATTTTTTTTTTCCTTCATTCTTCAGCAACTGAACCAGCTTGGAACAAAATGGCTGACATTTGTCTCCATCTGTTTTTAGAGTGTAATTTAAAGTCCTATATATTTTGCGGATGGGTTTTCAACCAACGTTCGTTCTTTGCAGGTCTATCCTGGTCTGATGGTGACAGCAGGCCTGATCCACTATGTGCTGAACCTTCTCCACGTCACCGTGCACATTCGCGACGTGTGTGTTTTTCTGGCACCTGTCTTTAGTGGCCTGACCTCCATCTCCACCTTTCTGCTGACGCGAGAGCTGTGGAACCAGGGTGCCGGGCTGTTGGCCGCATGCTTCATCGCCATTGTTCCGGGCTACATCTCTCGTTCTGTAGCTGGATCCTTCGACAACGAGGGCATTGCCATTTTTGCTCTGCAGTTCACCTACTACTTATGGGTGAGTTGTATTACCGGTAAATTGCTGCTCTCTTTTGTGCATGTCTTCATGGTAAAGCTGAAATGAGTTGTCGGGAACTTAAATTAGTTGACTTTCTTGTCGGATTTATAACATTTTGTAGCAATTTGGCGTCCTCAAAAATGTGAAATTATTGATTAAATAATGAAAATGTGGCACTGAAAAAGCTCAAATTGAACTACAGGTTAAACCTATAGCAGTTTTTTTTTAAACATAATTTTGGATTACGGTTTTTGTACGAACTATGTTCAATCCTACAATTTCTCTGGCACCATATTCTGAATAAATTTCAATTTTGATATTTTGAATAACTTTAAATTTGAGAGGTGATAATCTGCCAATCAGCATCAATGAATTAACAGCCAGTGACATCACTTGAGTATTTTTAACGCACTTTAAAGTAGTGGATAATTTATTATTTTTTTTTTTTTTTGAACAGTGTTTCATTTTTCTGATTTGATCTAGTAAATGTCCGTCAGACGCCTTGTACAAGTGAAAGCAGGTTCTGCCACTTCTGTCCCTGGACACTGATGGAGATTTGCAGCTTCTGTCATCTCTCAAATTGATCTCTCGATTGACCTTGCAAAATGCCTCCCAAATTAAATTCATGTTTGCGCTCATGTTTTGTCCAAATTTGAATCTACAACTTTTGGTGTTGTAATCACTCTGAGCTGCAGGAAATCTGCCCGAGCAGTAGAGCAGAACAGCCTCGGAAATTCCTTCAGATTGTGTTCAAGCACTCAGCCCACACCACAGAAGAAATCCTGATGGTTGCTAATCACTTTGTTTTGTAGTTGCATCAGTTGGGGGTTGCTGCGCTCTTTGTCTTATGGCGTTGTCAGTCATTCGCCGTCTCTCTGGAGCTCGCTGACAGCGTGAGCCTTCAAAGGCTTAACTTGATCCAAACATTGCGTTTTCTTGTCAAGCTTGACTCTCGTAAAGCATTTCCTCGGCTTCTTTCTTATCTCTAAGTGTTCCGGGTCTTGGCTGTGTTCGCAGGGATGCTATCAGTCCCTTTGTTTGGGATTAGTGGAATTAACCGAAGTGTGTCCTCTCCACACAGGTGAAGTCTGTGAAAACCGGCTCCGTCTTCTGGACCATTGGCTGCTGCCTGTCATACTTTTACATGGTGAGATGTTGATTTTTTTTTTTTTTTTTTTTTTTTTTTTTTTTTTTTTTTTTTTTTTTTTTTTTTATATGATGCTTAATCAAGTTAAATAGGCAGAATCTTGGACAATCAAATAATGGAGATTTTGGAATCATAGCGATTAAACATTTTACAATCACTTACTGCAAGGTTGACTGTCGTCTGTTGACTTTAATCATCCTTTGACTATTATATTTAACACTTCAAAACGTACAATTTTGGACTATCTTCAATTTGTAGCGCTGTAGAAATGTAGTGCTCATTAATAATGGAGCCCAGCCTTCTATGAAGCAGCCTTGGTGATGCGTTTATGACCAGCAGTGCTGTCTGAGCCTTGACTCCCCTGCTATCTGGAGGTTCATCACAGTTCAGCGCTCCCTAGAGGCACCGCTCTGAGTCATTTAAGTGTGGCACGTCCTGTATGACCTAGAAAATGGCAGATTCTGGGCGCCAGGTTGTTCAAAGGGACATTTCTAGTACAGTGGTACCTCACTTTGTGAAATTAATTTGTGTCGAGACCAGTTTCATAACGCGAAAATTCAACACACTATTACAACACAAATTAAACACACTAATCTGTCCCAAGAATCTGTAAATTCAAACGAGTTGCTTTTCTCCATTACATTCTTGGTGTATAAAAGGTAACGCACACAAGTAATACAAAAGCAGTCAACACTGATGACAAACACTTCATGCGTTTTGGATTTCTTTAGCACAAGACGCTGCGCTGTTGAACAATCATTGATTTTCGTTTTCCAAAAAAGAATTTGTAATTCGGGGCGGGACTTTCTCAGAGGCACTTCCTAACGTGGATCTTTCATAACTTGAGGTATTGCTGTAGTTGTGTTTGTTGATATGAGAAATCACCAGGAATCCGGTGATGAAATTTGTGTGTGAGATGGAGCAGAATAGTTTTTCACTGTTGTTTTGTGGTGTGCATCAATTTCAGGTGTCTGCGTGGGGAGGATACGTCTTCATCATCAACTTGATTCCGCTCCATGTCTTCGTGCTGCTCCTCATGCAGCGCTTCAGCAGGAGGTTATATATCGGTGAGTCACTCTGTGTGGACGTGTGTTGCCTTTCTGCTTGTACAAAATCCACAAGAACATCCACATCTCAGTGTATTGTTTTCACTCGCGTTTTGAAGGAGACCTTTGTTTTCACACTCACTCTTTATTCCAACGGACACAATGACTCGATGCTCAACGCTCGCTCGGCTGCGCACCATCTCTTCATATTGACAGCAGCATTTAAAGTCGACATGATGTTTAATGACACGTTTCTTCCCCCCACTTTACTCGTTCCTTCTCGTGAACAAAAAACACAAAAACAAAATATCCAGTCACGTTAGCCGCGCCAACCTTAGGATATATATTTTTTGTTTTCATGTTAAAAATGTTTCGTCTTTCTGTTTGTGTGTCAAGGACCCCAATAAAAAAAGCCGGTCTCATGCTACTGGGATAATTCCGTTTCAATCTTTATTAGCTCCGCCTTTGCTGCCTTGTGCCGTGTGGGGCTGATGGATGCTGGGTAATATCTAGCACATTACTGTACTACTGAAACATTCTCGTCGTAGCTGCAGGCCACTGAGGCCTGACTCCACGCGGAGCTTCAGCTTACTTCTCCTAATAGATCACGCTGATTTGATTCAGTGGCCCTGCTTGGGTTTTATTGGCGGAGGCCTGGACACAGAAGCACTAATGCGGAGAGATGGATGGAGGAGTGAATACTACTGTTTTGGCGTTTCAGGGTGACTGTTTTGCTTCTTCTTGGAAGTTCTTTTGCACATATACGGCCACGTTCTTCATTTTTTAATACGTTGCATTCATGGCAAAGAAGAACTTCATGCAAATAATAGGCTAAAAACTTTTCAACTGTTTCAAAAAAGCCCTAATTGCTACACTGTCGCTTTATTTGAAGTTAATGACAGGTTAATAATGAACAAAATATATTTTTCAGTTTCTATTGACTTTGCTTGATTGTTGTGAGCTAATTTCCATTAATTACGTTTGAGCCAAAGTCAACCCACTCCCTGGATTTTGATCTTATTGAAAACAAAATAGAATTTAATAAACAAAAAATGAAAAAAAAATACATTATAAAGTACACACTCATCGTACGTACTTGAGAAGCACAAGTGATGACATTCACTGGAAAACAGAAAAGGTTAAAATACCATTCACTATTCTGAATAATACAAATATATTTTATTTTTTAAATTGATTTGACAAAATGCATCACATCTGTTTGAAAAGATAATCTAAAAGAACCTATGTTTTTGGTAGATTAGTGTCATACCAGCATTGGACTGAGCAGAACGTGCCAGCACATTCATTTTTACAGTATTCAAAATGTCAATATTGAATAGCTCTTGTTTTATAATTTACATTCAGCAACCGCAACCACACTCTCATCCTATTCAAACGGCAAATAAGAATGAGCTAAAGTGGCGAGGTGTGTCAGTTGCGTCGCTAGATTGTTGCAGCCAAAGGTGGAAACCATTCTAATCCGTTTAACTGGCTTCATGATCAAGAGCTGCACCGTGAAAGCGAGGGCAGATTTATCTCAGAAATCTGTCGTTATTAGTGTCTGGTTCTCTATGGCAACGCCAGTCAGCGCACGCTGCTGCCATAGCTGCTAATTTAAACGCTGGAGGAAGAAAGTTGATTTAAACTCCTGTTCTTTAAGAGATGTTAAATTATGCTCCATGTTTTTGGCACTTCATGTTTTAAGCATTGTATTTCATTTTGTATTTAGATCATTTTACACAAACGGACAAACTGCCGTAATTTTTGGATTATAAGTCTCACCGGACTAAAGGGCACACTTTATTTAATAGCCTGTTTCCTAGTCTTTTTTCACATAAGTCACATTGTATTTCCGGATTTCAAGGTGCACAGTTAATTTTTTACTATTTTATTTTAAGGACTCATGGTTTATCATCAACATCCAATTTTTCCGGAAGCGGAATGCAGATTTCTAGGAATTTAACCCAACACCCAGTGAAATTGCTTTCACATTTTTATATAATTCTTGCATTACACACTTTGGTGTTAACATCAACCTGGTTTGTTTTGTAATTGTGAAGGTTTATTTTTCTCCCAAAGGCAGTTTGGTAACTTCAGCTCTCTGGATTTCGAGGGAACATGAAAGAAAGTTGTGTGTCAATTTCAGTCTTTAGTAAATCATCTTGTTTGGAGGACGATGTGTGTTCTACCTCATTAGATGCAATAACATAAAGATATAATGATGCAAAATGGGATCCTTCTCTTATTTTCAGCGGCAACAGTTACTTGGACGACACACACACGCACACACACAGAGTAGTGGCGTGTGTTTCTGACAGGCTGTCAGCACTCGTCTCTCTGGTAGTTTTCCACTTCACACGTGTCTGTCAAATACACAGACAACGGACCATTTTCGTTTTCATTCGTTTTGGATGGATTGGCGGTCTGTCACCCGAATGCCACCATTCTTTCTCAGTGTTTACTTCAGTTGCTTTTTGACTGATAAAGCTGGTGTGTCAGACTCGAGGCCCGAAGGCCACATCTGGCCCGCTGTATGCTTTTAACTCGGCCGGTGGAATCCTGGAACCCTCACTAAAATTAGAGACTTTAGTGACTAAAATCACAAAAAAATGACTAAACGAAACTATCTAATTGCAATACATTTTTGAATCAAATAAAGTCATGCTTTTCTTTGAAATCGAACCTGTGATTATTTGCTGCTGCAAACACTAAATTCCACTGACAACAGTTGCAGGAAAACTGTGCATAGGCTACAAATAAAACTCTCAAAGACTGACAGACCAGTTAATGAGACGTGTTTTTGGTTTTGGGTAAAATTGCTTTTGGCTATTTGAACAAGAGTCTTGGTTACAAAACACAAGGGGCCGTGAAGCCCCCGTTCAGACAGGCAGACACACACACACACACACACACACACACACACACACACACACACACACACTCTGCTGAACGTAAATCCCAAACCAAACACAAATCCATTAGCAACCGTGTTCGGAAAATGTGATTCTTTTAAGAGGCCGATTGCAATTGATTTATTCAGACCTCCGTCCAGAGCAATTTACAAATGAGAGAAAGGCAAACAGCAAGCCATTAATCATATGGATCTCACAGTATGTCCGCTGTATCAATGCAGAAATGTGAAAGATGGAACCAGAAGTAGAAATGGTTGCACTTATTATTTTTCTTCAGTCCCCCGTGTCTTAAGTAAAAGAAAATGTATATTGTGATGCATTTGCTTCTTTGAACACACAAAAAGTTTTTGTGGAATTATTTGTGGAATTTATCAGAATTGTTTTGAAGAAAATGTCCTTGTGGGGTGTTTGTGTCTCGCTGTAACTTCAGGACCATTCAAGACCTTTGCCTTTTCTGGAGAGATAGATTTATTCTCTGCTTTAGTCCCTGCAGGGCTCATTTTAAATGTTTTTAAATAAATTCCGTTTCATTTACCTTTCAGGTCAAATGACAACCATTAGTGAGAGATGAGACGATTGATGGAGAATAATGTAGAACGAGTCATACGAACACACACACAGACACTCTTGAAGCAAGATCTCTGTAAACGAAATGATTTTGGCTTATTTGACTTGTGTGAAGATTCAATTCTCCTTTCCCTGCGTGCTAGCTTACACTTGCCATTTGCACATGTATACTGTCCACTTCACTCTGTACATTACTGTTGTGATGCTGTTTGCACATTATTGTTATGTCGATGCTGTGATGTTAATTTTGTTTTTTTTTTTGCTGCTAGTGCTGAGTTGCCAAACAGAATTTAATTCTTCTGACAATGACAATAAAGCTCTCTCTCTAAGTGTGTAAAAAAAAAAGACTTGCATAATCTTGTCGCTACGTCATTTGGCCTATCATATCTTGAAACACATTTTGTAACTAGAAACGATAATTTATCGAAGACACAATTCATAACTTGAAAGTAGAACCTTTCGTAAGTCAAGGTACCTCTATACTGTTTTGAGCATTATAAATCGCCTTATGGTTAAAAGAACGATGACTTTACTGACTTTGTTTTTGCTCTCCTCAACAGCCTACAGTACGTTTTACATCGTTGGCTTGGTGCTCTCCATGCAGATCCCATTTGTGGGCTTTCAGCCCATCAGGACGAGCGAGCACATGGCCGCTGCAGGTAAAACGCTCTTCTCTCCATCCCACAATATGTGTGTGTGTTATTCAGTGATCTAAAGCCCGGTGTGTGTGTGTGTTTGCAGGAGTGTTTGCCTTGCTTCAGGCCTACGCTTTTCTGCAGTATCTCAAAGACAGGCTGACCAGGCAGGAGTTCCAGACGCTCTTCTTCCTGGGCATTTCTCTGGCTGCCGGAGTGGTCTTCCTCACTGTTATTTACCTGACATACACCGGTGAGAGCAGAACAGAGTTCAAAAAGTTTTCAAAAATCTATTGTGTGTCTGTATCGCTCACTGTCAGGTTGCCTGTATCAAAGTTTAATTTATCTTTTTTTTGGAAGACATTTTATAGCCATTATGGGGGATTTTAATGTACCTCTCAACTTGGAAATTTGTTTTTTCTTTATTATCATTTTTTTCTGACACAGACCGCCGACTTGCTATAAAATATTTGTGTTAAACATCACTCTTGAGGGCATTCTATTTTTATTCAGCTTCTCTAAAATACACACTTGACCAAATCACCCAACGTAAACCACATTCGGTGTTAATAAGAAAAAAGCTATTATTGGGTTCACATTCACCCTGAATGGTGTGACCTGTTGACCTCAGATTTTACTCCGGCCCCTGGTGGTCTTTGGCTTCAGGGCGATTTGCTTATATTCCCCTCGCACCCAGGCTCTTCATTCATCTTTATGGCGCATAGCCTCATCTGAAGCGGGCCTTTGAGAGCTCATTAACCGCACTTGCCTTTTCTCGCCACACTGCTTTTCAAACCGAGTGCAATCTCGCCGTGCAGATAAAATTGAATATATTGCCGGTTGTTGGGTACTGGAGTTATCTGGACGGAGTCCAAAAGCTCATCATTTCCTCCGAATCGTAGTGTGTTTTTGAGTTTAGTTATTTATGCGCGTTTGAATTTATTCATTCTGTTTTTTTGCTGTGTTTTTAGGGTACATTGCTCCGTGGAGTGGACGTTTTTACTCTCTGTGGGACACTGGGTAAGCGCGCTACACACATCACGTTTTATTCTACTGCTCGGTCATGTGACGGAGTGTGTAATGGCTCTTTAACACACTTCTTTAAGCTGCTTAACCATAAAAGACTGGATTTTGACGGGCGCTAAAGGATGTGGTGTGATTTACGCCTGTAAGCAGATCCTTAGATTTTCTTGAAGTACGCCCGAATGGCAGATTTCTGGCAGTGCAAGTCGAACTAGGCAGCTAGAGCACAAATATTGTCACATTATGCTAAAGAATTGGCTTTCTGTTGATTTGGCAACCACACTTGCTCATTTTGGCTTATGGATTTTATTCATTTACAAAAATCTGTTTTTTAAATCTAAATCAAAAGGTATTTTTTAAGTAACAAGATGTTGAGTTATGCAAATAGTTACAGATTTAATACTTAAATACTTAAAAGCTTTAAAGCATTTTTTGCTGAATTGAGTGTGTATTGCGTACGTGTGTGTGCTGGTCATATGATTAGAACATCATCTGAGAGTTAATTTTACTGATTTGCTCAGTAGTTACTTCCGGGTCTTTGCAACGGAAATCTAGAAAATTGTACAAAAAACCCTTTGTCAAAAATGTCGCTCTGTGATTGGTTGGACACCAGTGCATGGATAGTTGTTGGAAGTTTTGGCCTAGTAGTAGGAAGTTGGAGATGCCAACAGAAGTTCGAGGTTCGGTCGGTAGGTTCACTTTTAGATAGATGTGTATCCAGCCTTCAGGTCCAGAGTTGATTGGGAAGATGTTAAAAAATGGACTTTATAGAATTGAATAATCTAATTTCAAATTTGTAGAAACGTTTCATTGATTGTGTATGTGTGTAGTTTGTTTTGTGTATTTTTTTTTTCTTATCTCATTACCAAGTTTTTAAAATGACAATAACAACTAAATCGGATCCAGACCCCTTTCGACCATTTGAAATGATGCCTTCTGCAATAAACTGCTGTAAAAGATCATAAGCATATATTTACATAAGCTTTGTAAATCTAGCATTCATAGCAGCAGGGAATCGACCTAATTGGAACGCTCAAGTTGTCGCCTCGCACAAATTTCCACGATCTTAATTATTTGGGTGGAGGGTGTTTCTGACAGAACCTTGCAGACGTCTTTTGCTGTTTTTCTTTGCCGTTTCATCAGCTAGAACTCAGTCTTTGTCCTGGATGTAACGTCACCCATCAAAAATTCATAAATGTGAATGCAGGGGAACCTGGAGTCCCGTCTCGCTCTGGCCGTGCGCAGTCAGCCATCTGAAGGTCAGGTCAGCAGATAATGATCGGAACACGTCTAGTCACCATATCCAGCCAGTGCAGCAGAAGAGCCTCAGTCTGCTGTTCATTTCATCAAGTCTTCACAACTTTCCTTGTTTTCTAAAGCCAAACTTATTCTGTAGGGAAGTTTTTGTTCTGCGTTGGAGGTTTTGCTCTTTAATATCGTGTTCTGACAGAGCTTTAATGCAGGGCTTCCTCCTAAATCTGAGCTCCTGTCGGAGTAAATCAAATGTGACTTCTTTGCTCGTTCTTCCTCGTGTAAAATTTTGCAATTTTGCTCTGTAGTGCAGTAACCATCTGCTTTTCAGATACGCCAAGATCCACATCCCCATCATCGCCTCGGTCTCTGAGCACCAGCCCACCACCTGGGTCTCCTTCTTCTTTGACCTGCACATCTTGGTCTGCACGTTCCCTGCCGGATTGTGGTTCTGTATCAAAAACATCAATGATGAGCGTGTCTTTGGTGAGGAAGACTCTGAGTATTTAATATACACAATTTTTTAAATTTACCTTTTTATAATATGATAAAACATTGTAATAACTCTATTAAGAATCCTGTTACATCCAGCATTTAAAATTTTGCGGTTACTGTGATGTAACATGAGCATGGCGTTGAGTCTAAAACTTAAAATAAAACATACACGTACAATTCATTGCTCTGTTTTTGGACACATTTGGTGAAATATTCCATGTTTGTGCCGAGAACACAAATGCTGAATTGACCTCTGTGAGCATTTTCTATTTCTATCGACACATGACATCTGATATTTTCTGATTTGGCAGCAGAAGAACTGGTTTTAATGTTGATGTTTGAAACCACTATAAACGGGGAAACATGTCCAAGCGACACAATTCTGCTTGTTTATAGACTCGGCTCGGATTTACTGGTTTTTCTGATGTCACTTGTTGAGTCTTTATCACAGACAGTTATTAACAGTGCACTCAGTTAATGATTATTGGGCTGAAGAATGGTACAATTTCTGACCAGTATGATCTCTGTCGCCCTCTAGTGGCTCTGTACGCCATCAGTGCAGTGTACTTTGCTGGCGTGATGGTGCGTCTGATGCTGACTCTCACTCCGGTGGTCTGCATGCTGTCGGCCATCGCCTTCTCCAGTGTGTTTGAGCACTACCTCGGTGATGACATGAAGCGCGAGAATCCCCCAGCCGAAGACAGCAGTGATGAAGACGACAAAAGGAATCAGGGCAATCTGTATGATAAGGTCAGTCGTGGCTTCAGGGAGCAAAAAGTGAAGTTTGCGTGCTGAGGTCTTCATACTGAAAGTGCTAAATAATTAACAATAGTTTGTGTGCATTATTGCTTTGGTAGTAATTACTATATATCGGTGTGTGAGTGCTCAATACTACGACCGATAACAGCTAATAAATCAATAATTAATTGTAACATAGACTTGATGATAATATAAAATGAATACTACAAACAATATGATAAATTATATTTATATATACACTCATAGTCTTGCAGTTGAATTGGAAAAATCAATCTTATAATTTACAAATTGTATTGTGTTTATTATATAACTTAAATTATAAGTTGTAATTCAATAAAAATAGAAAACATTGTGTTGTTTATTTTGTGTGCACATGCGCATTTATTTATTTACACACACACACACACACACACACACACACACACACGCAAACACGCATACATTTGCAGAAACAAATTTGTATAATAATAGTATCTGAGCATTCTTAGTCTGTTGTCTGTGTATATAATTTTTAAAAAATAAATTCTGAATAAATAAATTCTTTTCAGGTAAATGTTTATTAAATTAGTTTGTCATTTTCTCTCTATTTTTGTACTGTACCTTTGCTTGGCGGTAACCTGAAGCTTCCCAAGGCTTGCGTCTCTGGAGCATAACATGGCAGAAACGTGGCAGTCTGATCGGTGTTTACGTGTTCACACAGGCGGGCAAAGTGCGGAAACACGTGTCTGAGCAGGACCGTCCCGAGGAGGGTCTGGGCCCCAACATAAAGAGCATCGTCACGATGCTGATGCTGATGCTGCTGATGATGTTTGCGGTGCACTGCACGTGGGTGACCAGCAACGCCTACTCCAGTCCCAGCGTAGTGCTGGCGTCATACAACCACGACGGGTGAGAGGCGCCCGCAGCCTCGGGATCCAGCCCACCTCTTACAATTTGCCGGATTTTAAATGAACTTTTTTAAATGAAATTGTAATGCAAAGTTTATCAAATAGTATGGTCAAGTTTTTTTTATTTTTTCTTATTGCGCTATACAAGAACAGAAATCCCTTTTAAAATGGATTCCTTTAATGTTTAGGAAATGGCATTTCACTGTCAATTTTTTGGACTTGTGTCGTGTCCAGTTTTAGTTGTTTTTTATTATTTTTAATTGTTTTTCTCTCTTGTTTCCTCAGATCAAGGAACATTCTGGATGATTTCCGTGAGGCGTATTACTGGCTGAGGCAAAACACAGACGAGCACGCTCGAGTCATGTCCTGGTGGGATTATGGCTATCAGATCGCAGGCATGGCCAACCGCACCACTCTAGTGGACAATAACACGTGGAACAACAGCCACATAGCACTGGTGAGGACGTCCTCCATCACTCCATCACTCCATCAGGTCACTGATCGCTCTCCTGTTCCGGCAGGTCGGTAAAGCCATGTCCTCCAATGAGAGCGCAGCCTACGAGATTATGAAGTCCCTGGATGTGGATTATGTCCTGATTATTTTTGGTGGAGTGATTGGATACTCTGGTGATGACATCAACAAGTTTCTGTGGATGGTGCGCATTGCAGAAGGAGAGCATCCTAAAGACATCCGGGTAAGTTCACACGTGACTGATGGGTTTATTTGATGTTGTTTTGGGGTCTTTTGGGTCTCTAACATGTTTATTGATCTCATACTATGGTCCAGGGTGTGAGATTATCTTAAGCTCTTCTGGGGAATCTGTTATTGCCCTCTACGCTGCGGATCAGATTTTGCTTTTCAGCTTCATATGTGGAGCAAAACTGCTTATTTCATTTTAGTTTGTGGATTATTTCACGTCTTTGCTGTGTGTTTGTGTCGTAGGAAAGCGATTACTTCACGCCGCAGGGAGAGTTCCGAGTGGACAAGGCCGGATCTCCAACTCTACTCAACTGCCTGATGTACAAAATGTCTTATTATCGCTTCGGAGAAATGCAAGTGAGTGCTGGTAAAGCGTCGTCTGGGCGCTCGCAGTCAAACCTTTAATATTATTAATTCCGACTTTTGCAGTTGGACTTCCGCACGCCGCCAGGGTTTGACCGCACGCGGAACGCCGAGATCGGGAACAAGGACATCCGACTGAAGCACCTGGAGGAGGCCTTCACATCCGAGCACTGGCTCGTGCGCATCTACCGAGTGAAAAAGCCGGAAAACCGACAAGCTCTGGATCACAAGCTCCGGAACGTGGCAGCCAAGCAGAAGTACACCTCCAAAAAGGTCATTTCTCCTCTCGGTTTCTGTGTTCTAGTTGGGAATTTTCAGTTTAAGGTGTCATTTGTGCATTGAGGATTTACACACTAAAATATATTGTTAGATAGATGGATGGATAGATAAAGGATGGATAGATGGTTGTATGTTTGATTGCAGGTGGATGTATGTATGACAGACTGATAGTCAGATGATTGTTCACTTAGACTGGATTATGTGTTTAATATTTCTAATATAATAATTGAATATCAAATTTTTGTTTTAATTAAAATCACATTTTGAATTATTTAGCAATATATTTTGCTACTTCAAAATATACATTTATTTGAGTATTTGTTATCTTCATTTTTAATCAATTCTCTTAACTCTTTGTATAGTTTAGTTTGTCTTTAGTTTACCATTTTTTGTAAACAACATCTAGACGTATTATAGAAAGTGTAATTTTAGTGTTTAAACGAAACGTATGTGTGCACCGCAGACGGCCAAGAGGAAGCGGGGATTCATCAAGAACAAGTTGGCCGTGAAAAAAGGCAAGAAACTGAACAAGAAGTCTGTTTAGCTGCTACACGAGAAGGTTAGGAACGGAAAAAAAGGAAAACAAAAGACAAGGACTAATGCTAATAGTAAGTAACCCACCAGTCAAAAAGAAGAACAAACGTTGTCTGGCTGAGAGAAGCGGAGACTTTCAGTCCTGCCATTGCCTTGATGACACGGAGGTTCCGCCAGGAGTTTTGGGAAAGGTCGAAGCCCGAGATCTGCACCACGCATTTAATTCCACAACTCTGGACTTCCTGTGTTTTATTTTTTTTTTCTTCTCTTTTTTTTCCTTTTCTTTTCTACTTGAATGTGCAGAAGTAGCGAGTGTGTCGCGCTTCATCAATGGCAGTTGCTTCTATCGTGGTACAGTAACATAATCCAGCCCGATGCTAAAACAACCGAGCGCAGTGAAACCTGGAGCACCAAAGAGATTCTTTCTGTCGGGTTCTGTATTAAATTGTCGTAGATTTAACACAAGAAAAAAAATGAATAACAATCAAAAAAGTCTGAGCTGTCTGCAGTGAAAATCCACATTTGGTTACTGTTCTGAAAAAGTTTTCTTACGATTTTCTTTTCACACGTTGCCGGTGTAGAGACTCTGTTGTTTAATGTTTAATTATCGTGACAGTTTTGACTATAAATCATTTTGTTGAGGACACCATTTTTGAACGTTTCTTTTTCTGGTTCTGTTCTGGGTTTTTTTCTATGGGTATTAACGTTTTAACAGTTTATGCAATAATTCAAAAATGGAGCGACGATTTATTTCCTACCCGCTTTTTTTTGTGTGTTCGTTTCTTCCAGAGCTGGCACAAGTTTCACTGATGCTATTGGATGTATTTAGTTGTTTTTTCTTCTTGATTTCCTCTCCTCCAACGACCGTCTGACTGGACGATGAGTGAATTTAGTCGTAGGTTTATAAAATGCTGCATTACTAGCCTGAATGCACTTTGTCTTAGTTCAACTTAATGTGGTTCCACTACTGAGTAGCATGCAGGTGGAGTGTGCGTATTTTTAGTGTGACGATTATCACCTTTTTTTTCGCCCCTCCCCCCACCACCTATTTTCACGTTTTTTTTTTAATAATAGTTGAAAAATAAGCTCTTCCTCAATCCCAATTCATGCCTCGGGCGTCCGAGTTTTGTTGCTTTTTATGTCATTTCTTTTTATTTTGCCAGTTAATTGAAGGAAAGTCATGTGTTTTTCCACTTTTCTGTCCGCGTAACATATCCATGTTCTACTCCGTTGGCGCTGATCTTATGGGAAGGTATTTATTGTTGAAAACGAAATCTGAATGGAAGTCTTTCATCCTGAAATGCAAAAACTTTTTTTTTCTTCAAGTAAAAACGGATTCCATAAATTGTAAAAAAACAAAATTAAAAATTAAAAAAAATGTGAAAAAAGAAAAAGAGAGCAAAAATGCTGGTGTGAGAATGTTGATCACCTTTGTGATTAAAGAATCTTTATTGCGACTAAATGACACTCAGAGCGTGCTTTTTTTTTGTTCAAACAACACTATGGAGGAGCCAAGTTTGAGACCGGGTTTGATTATTTCTGTGTATAGGTTACAAAATTGCTCTGGTTTCTACCGGGTTTTTGTCCAACGATTTAAATTGGAAACTTAATTGCCCTTAGCACGACAAATTCCTGCCCTGTGATTGGACGACAGATTATTGTTTGTCCCAGCATCACCATAGAGCTGCTGTGCTACTACTGGATTGATGATTCTCATTCTCGTTGGAATAACATGTAAGAACATTTCCAGCCATTGTCCTCTAGATGGCAGCACATGCAAGCGTTCTGTTTCACTCATATTTTTAGTTAATACTAATACTTCTGTACATTTTTATCCCTCTTTAACATATGAACTATTGATAAATTAAATGCATTATTATTAATATTGACGCACAATACATCTGCACGCTTCTCTAAACGCAATTTCAAGCTCCTTATTCTGAGCAACGTGTGGCCCAGTTAACGTCACGTGCTGTAGATGCGTCGAGTAAGACAATCGTGTAACTGCGAATGATTTTTAGTTCTATTTATTCTTCGTTCAGCTGCATTTCATTCAAAAGTCTTCATACAAAACACATCCAGTCAGCCACAAGTACATAGTTGTTTGTATGGATTCGATGGAAACATGACGTCTCGCTGCTGCCTTCACATTCCCAGCCTCCTGTGAGATAATAGAACAAAATATTCATTCATATGCTTTGTTCTGATACAGATGCTACATCTCCTCCGTGTGAATAATCACTTTACGCAATGTTGATTACCACAAGTAATATACAGATAGAAAGATATTGCACAGAGTCATGTCCTTTGGGCCTCAGAGTCGGAGTCTTCATGCGGAGGAGCTTCTGAGGTCTTTCCACCATCCTCCACTCTGTTCTTCTCCTCTTTGGCACCTTCCTCCACTCTGAGAGACGAGCAGAGGAGAATTCTTCTCTTCTCCGGGTCTGGCCAGCACTGGTCATCTACAGATGTGGCTTCAGCACTTGGTCTTCCACAGAGCGTTGTGGTACTGCCACCCATCACCCTGGAAACAATTCAGGTCCATGACGTTTAGATTTGGAGGACAATCTTGTGGAACAGGTCCGTCACCTCTTTGATGAAGTATTTGGGCTTCCAGGCCGAGCCGCCGGTGGTCCTCTGCTTGCCCTCACGACGCTGCCTCTCCTCCAGCTGGTGCTTGTGGTCAGTGGCCATGTCGATATCACCGGCCTTCAGCGCCGCCGTCACGTGCTGCCACAAACGCCTGCAAGACAGTTACAAACTAAAATGTGTTTTTTTTTTTTTTTTTTTTTTACAAAACAATGTGATTTGAGTTGATTTTTGAATCTGAAGATGGATCGTTCACTAAAGTTTCCAGCATATGTGCCATTTCATCGCACTCGTGAAGAGAAAAAAAAAAAGAAAGGGAATCAGTTTGAGATGTGAAAAGGACCAACTAACAAAAAAAATCTAGGTGATTACACCCCTTTAGGCCAAAACTAAATGCTTTTATTGTCATAGCCATGGAAAACAAGTAGTTTCTTCAACTGATGTGGCGCCTCCTGTCTGGCAGACGATGGAATTACACGTCTCCAACGCCAAGTAATTACAGAAGTGTAAAATAATGCCAGAAAACCATACTTGTGTAAAAGTATGGATATCTTACTGTAAAAATTGCTCCAGTACAAGCCGCCAATTCCAAGAACACTTCAGTAACAGTCGTAAACTTTCCAATTTTAAAAGAACTTCAGTATTTTACTTGTACTGAATATAGGTTTAATAACACCAAGACATGTGAAAAACGAGAAATGATCTAAGGTTTTATTTCCTAATATAGAATTTACATTCAAGTCCTCAGTGTTTCAAAATGAATAAAAGTTAGTTTAGGTCAAACTCAAATGTGCAACAAGGTTCAACGTTTTAAATTGGAAACTAGTCATACGTTATGACTAATTGGCGTGATGTAGCTCATTAATAGCATCCAGTACCTTCAGATATCACCTCGTCCGCACAATCACAAGGTAAAGTGTTCATTCAAATGTAGTGTAAGTACTCAATCACAAATGTAATCAAGTAGAGAGTAAAAGTTGCTTATATTTATGATACTCTGTACGTTAAGATTTTTTTGGCTACTTTGTACCTGTACGGAGTCCATTTACTCAAGGACTTTTTAGCGCTCAGTTTAGTGCTCTGACATCCCATTGGCATCTTCTCACCTGGATTCACTCTGGCTCTGTTTCTCCAGCGGCCTGATCTTTTTCTTAATGACTTGCAGTTTGGACGTGTCGATGACTTTGGTCTCTCCGCTGCTGTAGGTGAACTCCAGCGTCCCGTTCCACTCGCCTTGCGCTTTGCAGACGATGGTTCCGGTGGGGTTGTGCTTCACCTCTGCTGTGACTCTGAACATCAGACGACTGACATCAGTACGGCGAGTGGACCTCCTGACGTCTGGCCACTCACCTGTGAACCTTCCCCCCGTAGAAGGGTTTGGTGTGGAAGGTGACGGTGGCCGAGTACCCGCTCTTGGCACAGCAGATGGAGACCTTTCCACCCAGCTCCACCCAGGGCACCGTGAGGATGGAGCGAGCGTAGGCTGACGGCAGCGTGAAGACGTATTCCTCGTCGTGTTCCAGCAGATGCAGAACGCCTGTCGGACACGGGTAAAGGTGAGGGAAACGATACACACAAACACTGACCAAAATAAAAGTCCCCCATTAAAATATCAGCTGATGGCACATGCAGTAGTTGTCCAGTAGGTGGCGCATACATAATCTAAGTGGTGGCTTTCTTATGGCCACTAGGGGTCATATTTAAGCATCAAAGACAATCCACATGGTCTGTAATGAAACACTTTTCTCCTTTGTTCAAATTTTGACACCGTGTGCCATTCGAAATGTGATGATGGTGCATCGGTTGAGTAAGTTAAGTTGCAAATGTATTTTGATAACGAAGGACAATTTCCCAGAGGTTTAATCATGCAGAATGTTTATCATGTAAGAATTTTGGAATAATAATTGTGACTTGGAGGGAAAGCGCATCCAGAGAAAATTCACTAAAAATCTATAGAGAAATGTTTTAAAATATAGTTTTATAGCATAATAATAAAAACATAAAAAATACTTGTAATTTACCTGCACTTAGCACAGCACATGTGTGTGTATATATTTATGTATACAAATGTGTAATACTTTAGTATTGGCGCTGCTTAACAATAATACTCCTTCCATCCATTTTCTACCACTTCTGGGTCATGGTGAGCTGGAGCCAATATCTGATAATAATAGTGATGATACTATTATCTCCAATCTAATAATGATGGATCGGTCCTGTGAGGTCTGAACATCGCCCGTAGCGGTGCTCGCCGTCTCTCTCTCGGTGGACCTGGCCCAGTTTCCTGCTTATATAATAGACAGATGTCTAGTGGCAAAATCTCTGTAGGCTCTGGGCCCGGTCCGACAACAGCACATCTGTTTCCTGAAGACAAGAGAGCTTAAAGAAGGCAGATGCAGCTCAGAAGGCACTGGTGCATGAGCTGAACCACTGATCCCAGTACAGTGCAAGCGCACTCTTCCGTTAGTGAACGCTTCACAATCACAGCTTGACACAATATTACAATTTTGTGTTATAAATGTGAAAAATAATGATAATGTTTGTTAATATTTACAAATCATACATTTCATTACATAAACCATCGAGCATAACTCAATCAAGATCATTTTGCTCGTAACAACCGGCTCTTCTGATTAAGTGAACGTGAGACGTACTGTACGTAACATGACAATGGTATTATGACCTTTATTGTGCCAAATGTATATAGAACATACAACCTATTATAATTCATTAATTTTAATTTTGTGCCGTGATGAATAAAGAACGCGTGTGTGTGTGTGTGTGTCCAAGTAGCTCTTAAACACAAAGCATCCTTTAGCTAATGCAAAATAAATGTCTGTCTATGCTGGAGAGATTAATCTCGAATAATCTAGATTAATTCCAAGATAAGTGAGCGCAATCTGAGATTAATCCAGATAATCTTGCACGCCTATAATATATATATATATATATATATATGTAGATATGTTTATACTCTGTGTATATATAATATACTGTATATAGACTTGCATAAATACAGTGGGTGAGTTATATAAATATAAAATGTGTGTAATGTACATCTTGTATGCAAACTGTAAAAAAAAAAATTCAAAACAGAAAACTTTTTGGGTGGAAACTAAACTTGTGACATGAAACTTAATTTCCTCCAAACGTCTTGCTGTTTGGTGAACTCTGTGTAACACCGTGCACGTTACTCGAGGGGATTAGGGTTGGTCGTCTTCTAATTACTGCTTCCCTAATTAAAGGCAAATCCTGTTCAGCTCAAGTGTTACCTGCATCCTGGACGATGCTCCACTTCACACACTCTTCTGACGGAAAGGGATTACGCATCAGAACACACGTCTCAGTATCAAACACTCAATGTGTCAATCCAGACATATTTCTAAAGATTTGTCAAGTGACATTCGCAAATACGATGCAGAAATGGACAAAACTTGAATGCAAATTCTATTCACAACTCAATAGGATAATATACAAAATCAATTGGAGAGGTGACAGAACCTGCCAATCAGCATCAGTGGACGGATCAAAAACATAGTGCTGCAACATCTGCATCTGACAGACTAAATCAATTCAGTAATAAAACATCCACAGGAGAAAAAAAAAGCAACCACTTGTTGGGAACATTAGAAGTTCTTCGATTTCACCCATCACATACATTTTTCTCCACATCTCTGCCAAGAGTGACATCACTGCCCATCCATTCACATCGACTCTCCCACTGCTCCTCTCAAATTCATCTCGCAAATTCTGAATTTGGCTTTCTTACCAACATACGTCTGCCTACATCTGCTCCACTACCTGACTTAACCGTGGAGCACCACAAGGCTGTGTGCTGAGCCCTTTTCTGTACTCCCTCTTCACCATCAGTACCAACAATGTGGAGGTCTAGAGAGAGCGAGTTCTACACCTGACCATGGTAAAACGACAACAAACTGCTGAACACAAGAAGACCAAGGAGATTATTTTGGACTTCAGGAAAAGAACAGAAGCCACACAATACAATCAACTGAATGATTGTCGTGTGTCTGCTAATTCAGGTTCCTGGAGACCCACATTGACCAAAGCATCCATTTGAGTCAAGAAGCAGCTTTCCTTTTAAAAAGAACCATGCTGGTCAACTGTGGATGGACAATCGAGATCTTCTGTGCAAATTTGCCTGGCTTATCGTAAATTTCACATTGACGTCTACGAGACACGCTCTTGGTGCCGACCCGCAGACTCTATTCTAGTGGTTCAGAAGCTCCTGGAACATCTGAATGAAGGCACCAAAGGACAGAATGCCGTCTTCTTTCTGAACTTCTGACATTACAGAGTTAATTTAAATCCAATTTAATCTAATCTTGAGCATGAAAATCAATCTATTCTAATGATTCACATGCATCATTTCCATGTAGGGTAAGTGCGTATGAATGAAATCTATTACACTTCCACCTTCAGCTGCATGTGGCTCTTGCTATCTCCAGGCGGACGTGTGACATAACCACCAGTAAATATCACAGGCCCTCGGGGAGACGTCCATCTAACCACAAGCAGCTGATCTGGAAACCATGAGCTCTGCAGGAGATGAAAACAGAGCGTGAACGGCCTTCATCTGACCATACAATAGCTTTAAAAAGCAATAATAAAACAAAAAAAGTAGAGCTGCAGGTCGCTGCGGAAGATCTGAAGAAAGGTCAGAAAGAATATGGCGTTCTTCATTTTGTTTCATCTAACCGAGGAGAATTTTGCTGAACATCAAATTCTGTGGGCCAAATATAGATTTTTTCCCCCGTCATTTCTAACAGTTTGTGGTTACGGAGGAAGAGAAACATGATTTTATCCATCCATACATCCATTTTTTGAACCGCTTTTCTGTTTCTGTATCTCGAGGAGTTGAAGCTAATCCAGCAACATGCTGGAAGGTGGGACTCGCTAAATTGATAGCCAACCAATCACAGAGCAGGACACACAAGGTCACACTCTCACTCACTATGAGCAATTTTACAGACTTCAATTCACCTGAACTCATATTTTTGTATTTTGGGCTGAATCCGGAGACCCAGAGGAAAGCCACACAAGCATGTGGAGAACATGCAAACTCTGCACAGAAAGCGACCAATTTACATATAACAAAAATAAATAAATAAAAAGGTATGGATGACACTCACCTTCTCCAATCATGGAAACTCCTATGGACATGCCCATGAACTTGCTCTTAGTCCACACGTGAGTGTTGACGCACATCTTGCGCTCTTTGCACTCACAGTAGAATCCAGAAACTGGAGGGTGGTGGGACACCTGTTCAGCCACAAAGCAAAGCCGGTAGGACCCTTCTCCGTCAGTGGAGGACGTCTGGGTGGATGGGGCATTTGGGGGGGCCGGGCTGGAACTGGTAGTCCTGAGAGGACGCACTTTTTCCCGAGGTACGTCCCACGTGCAGTGGAAGCTCTCCCCTAGAATGGGGTTGTAGGGCTTCTTGGCCACGGCACCCTTGCGGCCCTCGTGGAACGCCGTCAGGTAGTATTCCACAAAGCGGATCATGCGCTCTTCTGGCGAGGCCCCGGACGTGATGGCTAAGAACACATCTGGGTGGGCCATGAAGTTGGCGTACATCTCTAGCAAGGAACGCTTCTCCAGGATGAATGTGGGCAGCACCACCTGATGAAGGTGAGAGGAAATTGATGTGAGTAGTATAATAATGTGTGTGTGTGTGTGTGTGTGT
>CM051501.1:10481538-10506683 GCA_028031935.1 Paedocypris micromegethes | reverse complement strand
TGTGTGTGTGTGTGTGTGTGTGTGTGTGTGTGTGTGTTACTGGCAGTTTGTGAAATTAAGAATTCTATAAAATGCCTGAACAAGGGCAGGCAAAGTGTGAAATGCAATAATAAAATGGTTTATTATCGAATGTGTTTTTTTATATGTATAGATTGTCTATACATGTTGTTTTGGCTTGCTCATCTAAAAGCATTTATTAATTTACCAATTGATTTTAGATTTCTAGCATAATCTGTTCTACATTGTTCTTCCTTTTACGTTTGAGTCGGCTGGTTCCTTTCTAGAAACGTTTCATTGTCTGATTTCACAGTTTGGCTGTAACATTTATGACACATGATGGATGGATAAATTCAAGGAGAGCGAAGACTGTAAAACCAAGCAAACTGGAGCAATGATATCATGATCCTCTCCACACACTTCAACGGACTCATTAAAATACTAATCAGCAACTTCAGACTGAGATTCCAGTGAACAGAGTACTTAATGAATTATGATAGTGAACTGTCCTACTGTCCTGAAAAAGAAATAATTCCTCTAATTGACGGAGGACTGTTTGAAAGTGAATTTTAAAAATGAAAATCAATAACTCGGCCGACTAGTATTTTTGGTTAAAAGTCTGTAGTACAATTTTGTTTATAATAAAAACACTTTTTAGCGATGATAACATGCAATACAATTTTTGTTACACTTATTAGAACTACCAGATTTTTTTTGTAAAGATATGTAAAAAAATTTATTTTTTAATTATCCTATTCAGCCCATGTGAGTTTACAGAATGTGACAATGCTGCTTGATTTTGTGTTGTACTTCACTTCACAAAATGTAATGCACGATTTTGTGAGCTTGTCAAAGTGACATGAAGTGATGACAGAAACTTCTGATGAATGAAATGTTCTCCACACAAACTGAGAAAACCTACCATTGTTTTTGGAATTAAAAGCGGATATTTGCCTTCAGATATTGGGATGATACTTTTTTGACTCAACCACACTATCCCACTGATAAGACAGATAATTAGCATGAGCGGCTAATGCTAGGAAATCTACTTAAATCCAAGACTAAGAACTGAGTTCTGATCTTCAGGACAACATATCTATTATTATAAATGATTTTAGTGGCGATTTTATACAATGCATACTGAGACTGCTTCGGGTCTTGCACCACGATCTACAGAGGATCATGAAAAGCTGAAGGTTGTTCCTCGGGAAATGTGTTGGTGAACCCGCCTGTGCACGTACCCGCGTGAGGTCCATGCCCAGCTTGAGCTGAGACAGCAGATGCAGGATGATGCTCCTCTGCTCATCCAAGACCCCAAGGTCTTCCTCCTCATTATCTTCTGTGTCGGTCATGTCCTCACTGGAGTCCATGGATTCAGGGCTGGAGTTCTGCAGACAGACAAAAATATAGCAGAATTTCACTCACTGTAATCTATTAATTTAATAATATTTAATAATATCATTTCAATATAATTATAGTAATTAATATTACTCAGTGGAGTACGTATTTAAGTTTTTTTTTTTTTTCAAAAATGTAAAATTTTAATCTACTTGACTACATTTGAGAATCTGTACTCCTCACTCCACTACATTTGAATGGACTGTTACTTGATATATTGTGCGTGACAAGTCAGCATTTTTTTCTCGCGGTTAATTTCTTGGGCAAATGAGGTGACATCGCCATCTGCATGATGCTGAAAGTACTGGATGCTATGCACTTTTTTAATACTTGTTTAACCGAGATCTTTTGTATCAATTTTGAAAAATTGAGGTGTTTTTAATTTAATTTCTATATTAGGAAATTAATAGTTTCTTGTTGTTTTACATGTATTGGTGTATTTTGAGCCTAAATTTGATGCGAGTAAAATTCTAAAATTCTTTTAAATATAGATACTTTATGGCTTTACCCAAGTCTTCTTGGAATTGGTGACTTGTAACTTGTAATGGAGTCATTTTTACAATAAGATATCAGACACCACAATGAGGAAAACATATTTAAAGGGAACACACTAGCTAAAGTAAATATTGAAAATGCTCTAATTACAATACAAACATCTACCCACACACAAGTTGTGCACACATTCATTTATGTCATATGTTTCATTCATCTAATAAAAAGGCAACTGCTCCTGCATGAGCTTCACATCTCCAGGTTTAGGAAATTGCTCATGCAACTGCTCCTTATGCATAATGTAAACAACTAATCCAGAAGCGTCTGCCCCAAAGCATCATGGGAAGGGAGGCAAGCCCCACCCACGAGGTTCCATGTAGTGTGAGCGGATGCGTGGCCACGTGATCCATTCTCGGCGGATCACTTCTTTTCCCCTCTTTTCTCAGCACTCAAATGTGAATAACAGAGGGAGCAGATGGGATCTAAATGGGTTATGATATGATTACACTGAAGTAAATCAGCGAGGCTTTGCGGACGGGACGTAATCCCGAGGTAACACTTGCGACAGGGCATGTGCTAATGCCTGGGATCATACGGCTCATTTTCATTGGATTGAAATAAAACGCATTTATCATCGTCTCATGCTTTCTCGTTACCGCTCTCGTGGAGAAGTGTGTGTGTGTGTGTGTGTGTGTGCTCAGTAAGACACATGTGATGGTGTTCATCGAGCCGGACGCACCGTCCTCAATTCCAGCTGCAGCGATATACCTGAATATTTCATCGGACACGAGAGGGGAACACTCCGCCCCCTCTCTGACATCACGAGTATGAATAAATAAATAAACGCCAACCAATGAGGTCACGCGCAAGGTCGTACATTTGGAGCACATTCAAATCCATACACAGTGTAACATCAATACTAAATGTTCCGTGCGGTGAATGTGTTCGATAATCCTGGACACACTCTCCAGCATTTAGCGGAACCGGAGCTGAGAATACATTTACATGTTTTAACCTAATTGGGCAAAAAAGAATAATAAAGTCACTAGAAAACATAGGAGTACACATTAATTCAAACATAACATAACATTTTAATTTATACCAAAGAAAATGTATGTGTGTGTGTGTGTATTGTATGTATACACACATACAATACATACACACCAACGGGTCCATGTCTACACCAGGATATAAAACAAGCACAAAAAAAGCATGTAAATAATATATAATAAAACAATGAAATTTGCAAAAATGTATCAAAAATTTTGTTTTTGTTTTGTATATCAGCTTGGGATTGTACAAAAAAGCCATGTAGCCAAAAAAGCCAAAAATTGTACAAACATGTAGTGAAAAGCATTGAAAATTAGAGAGCCACCCTCTATTTGAATAGGTATTTTTACGCGTGACAGAACGCTCCATTAAGTCCTGTGTCCTTTGAGGTTTGCCATGCGTTGAAAGGATGTGCGAACTGTGCATACATTGTAACGGCAGGAACTACGTGTGTAATGGATCTGTAACGTATTTGTGTACTGTGCCTTTAAGGGAAAGTGGGTCTGTAGTTGCGTCACTCTGTGACAATCAGGTTGTTTGGACATTTGCTTGCTCACTGAATGAAACTGCTGGTAGTAGTGGGATCAATTTATCAGCACCTTAAGACAGAAGAATAACAAGCGTTTTTGACTCAGAGGATCTGATTCCTTTGAAGCAAAAGAACTACAAAGCACCGCAGGTCAAAGCTTTGACCTTTCTAGTGGTAAATTTATTCAGCAACTCGACGTGAACGGCCACAACGACGAGGACGGCCACAACAGCAATGTGTCGTTTGATTATCAGTGCCATTAATCACCGGTAATCATCCTGTATTCCTTCCTTTTGCCAAATACATAGATGTGTAATCTTTCTTTTTTCATTGATACAATTTTTCTTCTCAAAATTCTGACCACAAAGTAAGAAAAAAAAAAATTACAGTGCCAACCTCTATTAGAAGGCCACCTCCAATAGAGCGCCATGGCTGTTAATTAAAGGTTTAACGGGTGTGTGTGTGTGTGTATATACACTATATACTGTATATATATATATATATATATATATATATATTTATAAATATAACATTTTTTCATTTTTCATTTTTTCATTCTAACACTACAAAGAGTAGAAAATGCAAAACAGGCTAAACCAACAGCAACAAAAAAAAACATGTGTTTATATAGTGTGTGTAAGTGTCGATGTACAGCAATAAACTCATAATAGACCATTCACTCAGTCTAGGTTGATCATTTTCTCATTTCGCTGTATGTGTATTCTGAATAGCGTAAACTGCAACAGTATTTCCACATCTCAGTAACTCAAAGTCATTTCCTGATTCCTGAAGAACAATCACTGAGGAAACAACAATAAAAAAAAATGGGCCCTGAAAAAAAAAATCATCAAAATAGCAAAAAGATTTCTAGTCTTTCAGAGCGTCCGGAGGGTCACTTCACCACAAACACACCAACTAGACGAATAAAACAAGATTACACTTACACTCATTGTAGAGTTGTTCTGAAATGCCCACTTGAGTGTTCATCGCAGCAGAAGAGATTCTGAGATTTTATCCACAAAAACTCTCTTTTATGATCTCACCAACTCTTATCTAGCTGCCCAGCTGTCTCTGAGCCGAGGAAACGTGGACCCGCCCACTCCGCCAGCCTGAACTCTCTCTCTCTCTCTCTCTCTCTACCAGTCACACACACACACACACACACACACACACACACTCCTCGGAGAACACGACAGGACTTCACACAGTTTGGCCACACTGGCCTTAGAGAATCGAATGACTAGATTAATGCTGAGTTTTGACCTAGAAAGGGTTTTTACACTTTAATGAGTTTCCATCAGGTTCTCGTGGTCCTCAGTTTGCGAGCAGACACGACACACAACCGGCCACACGGTTTCCACCTCCTTCCTGTTTGCAGCATAGAAATTCAACACAGGTTACATCACAGACCTTTGGGTTTTTTCTGGTTGTTTGTGCAAAGTCTGTTGTTCAAGATCAGTTTATATTAAGGAAAAAATCTTGACGCAAAAATAACCACGAGAGAGACTTGTCAGTACTAGTAACTGAGAGAAAAATGACGGTGACCAGTGATGAAGCCACTAGGCTGAAATCCTGTATCCTATAACCAACTCACTACTGCCTCCTCTGGCATTGTAAGTAATAAATAATGTTGCAACTAATATGTGGAAACGTTTGTATTTATGTATGCATACTTTTGAATTTGTTGATTGTATGCATGCATATTGTCATTTTCATATTCAACATATTTAATGAACATTCAATGAACATACGCAAATGTTTATTGTGCAAAATGTATTTAGTGTGTAATTGTGTGAATTATTGGAATGTGCAATCGATTATTACATGAAATATACCGTAGATATTAAATGTCTATTTTTACATTTTAAAATCAAGAAAGTAATTTCTCATCCATATGGGTAGACAGTAGACACACACACACACACACACACACACTCTAATACAAAAACATTATTTATGATTATACAAAGCACTAAAATAGTGTATACTGTATGTGTGTGCGTGTGTGTGCATGTGTGCGTGTGTTTATCCATGATTAGAGATTAAGTTTGAGATTAATCTAAATCAATTTCAATGAGATTATAATAAAATGTATATAAAAAAGAATTAATCTACGCTCTCCTCAAATATATATTTAGAAAGAAAAAAAATATATAAACATATAAAATTATAATTACAGTATTATAAATATAATATAATATTACTATATTTATCATTATATAAATACGTAAAACTCACAAGCATATAATAATAATAATAATAATACATTTTATTTGTAAATGATGATATAAACTTATTTTAGGAATAAACTTTTAGGTAAGATTCTGGCATATGGATCTTAAAACAGAAAATATGGGGCATGTTGTGCTCAGTAACTTTCCTAATCCCCTTGAAGTCTCATGACATGGCCTGATTCTCACATGACACCACGAGAAGGTCCAAACCCGCTTTCATAAAGGAATCCTAGAAATAAGATCTGACGCCTCATTTCAGGAAAACTGGAAGTCTGATGATGATAACCAAACATCCATGCATTCTACCATTAAACCGCGTCCGCATGACCTCTGAGGTTTCTTGCTTTACATAAATGACATTTCAGTTTGCATTCTGAAATGTCAATTACACCTTCATGTCAAATACAACTTCTTTTCAGGGTGTAAAGTAAAATTGTTTCCCTAAAAAAGTAACAAAAATGTTGAAAACAACCTATACCTGTATTGTCAATGGCAATGTACGCAATGGCCTAAACTACAGAGCTACTAAACTACAGATGCACTGTTATAACAAAAAAGGCTCAAAAAATCTTGAGAAGTACTTGTACTATATTAAAAAGCGTGTGTATGATCACACACACTGACACAAATATGACCCTGTGAAGTCTAAGCGATGAAGACGAGGGATAAAAGAGAAAATACGGAGTCAGTCTGGGGTTATTTGTTAAGAAGAGCCCCGGGAATAACAAGCTTTCTGAGCGAACAAGAACATCGTATCACTCTGGTCATGTGACTTGACGTCAGAACGAAGCTCCAGAAGAAACAGAGCGAGAGCGGCGCTTTAGAAAAACAGTAGCTTTATGAATTAATGATTAGCAGCAACATTGCGTCTTTAGGGAGGAGGACAACACAAGCCCACGCACAGCCAACAAGATGAAAACGCTGCCACACAAAAGCTTTTAACCAACTCCGTATTATACCACACAATGGTAGATCGCTAATAACAATATGGCTGCAGGGTTACACTTTTACAACACAATCATCAGACACATATGTATGACAGCATAGCAAATATCAATGTAATCTTGGTCTAAGATTAATCTTCAGTTGTATCATGACTCGTTCTTTCTATTGTACGATCTAGGCTCGTGTGGGTATTATGTTGTAGTTTGCAGATAACTCTGTGACCAAGTTGCTGGTACACTACAATGTAAAAGTCAATACCTCAATATGTGATGGCGACCGCTGGGAAAGCGAACCATGCCTCTCGTGGAAGACCGGTAAATATTCAACAGACATATCGGCATGTCCTGTCACACATTGACGCTCGGTTCCACTGGCCAACCAGAGACCTGCGTCCGATCATCCTCTTTGCATTTCGACTTACACTCACTGGCACAGTCAAAACACACACACACACAACGCACACAGTTCATCGTTTGTTCACACTGCAAGCACTGGTCTTTAGGGAGCACGCTGGCATCACTGAAAGCCGACAGAACAATGCACAAACACTGACGGAGCACACATAACACGAAGCCACAGCACCACAATTGACAAATTCTCTAAACTAGATGGATGGTAAGTTCCCACAGAAATTTAAGATAGTGAACACACACACCACACAGCACATGGGATAAGGACACGTCACAAGTAAACCGAGCACCACACACAAACATCCAAACACAAACACTCACACACCACCACACACACACACACACACACACACACACACACACACACACACACACACACACACACACACACACACACACACACACACACACACCCCATAACTGACACACATACAACCCGGAGCAGTGGGCATCTTAAAGCCGTGGACTGCAATTTTGATGCAAAAATAAGGGCAGTTCACTTTTATATATATATTATATATATAATATATATAATATAATATAATATATATACACAACACACACACACACACATATACATATATATATAATATATTATATATGTATTTATCCTTTTCAACTATTCTTTTATTCGATTGTATATTATATTACCTTTTATCATTGAGAAATGAGAACATTTCTTGGCACATTTGTATATAAGTACACATATACAATCTAAACCAGGATCTGCACCACTGCTTGCACTGTCAAACATCTGGGATGCATTGATGATCGATGGACGCCATGTCACCGATTGGTTTGTTTTTTCTGCTTCCAGCGAACTTGTTGCTATTTTCCTCTGACGGTGCAGATCTGTCAGACCATGAACAGACACACAAAGGTCCAGCCCAGAAGCAACAGAGAAATATCACAGCCTCGAGTTCACTACAATCCCAATTGCCCAGACATCCCATAAAAATGCCATGTTAAAAAGTCTTGATGCCTGTCGTACACGTGACGAGCCAAATTCCAGTTTCATTCAGCCGAGACCACTAGTCGTGACTTCTCTGCTTTTCCCTTCAGATCTTCAATCACTGTCTTTTCATCTTTGTCTCCCTCTACTGGCCAATTGCATCAATCGCATTTAATTCAATAAAACAAGAGTGCAACAGTGAGCCTCAGATCTCCAATACCGCTCTACGCCAGAAGCTCTCAGGCATTGAGACGCGAACAGGATAAATGTACGTGAATGCAAGGCCTCCCTGTAGTGTTTAAAGTTTACACAGTGTTGTGGCGCAAGGCCAGCGGTGATAAAGTCTGGCACAGGGAAGATTTATAACCTCTGTGGCCGCGCTGTTGTTCTACAGCGTGTCTTACTACAGAGACACTGCTCCGGCCCAAGAAAAAATAGCCTTATGTTTTGTTTTCTGTCCTGAAGCGCTACCTGGGAATTCCAAGCACGCTACGCCTGACAGCGCTTAACTCCGGGCCAAGCATTTCTCCTCGGATGAGTAGCTACACCTTCAACCCTCTGCCATTTCTGTCGATATTAATTACCTCATCCTAAACTCGACTAGAATAAGTAATGAAACCATCCGGCCAGACGGTGGACGAGACGGGGATTGGATGTGCGCACGGCAGCGGTGGAAACAAGAGGCCGTGACAAGTGCGGCCAGGTCTGTGTTTGAACTCACGTCTGTCCAGTCTGATAATACACACACACAATGATGAATACATACGGATACACACAAACACTTGAGATGGATGGAAGGAAGGATGGATGGACGGATGGATAGAAATAGAAAGTTTGATAAATAAACAGAATGCTAGCGTGTGAGATGGACAGTGAGACAGGCAAGCAGACAGACAGACAGACAGACAGACAGTGGAATTAATACGTAGATTGATAAGACAAAATATGATACAAACAGAAACAGTGAAATAAACAGTGAGGCAGGCGAAAAGACAGACAGACAGACAGAAAATGAGCAAGACAATATGGTAGAGAAACAGTTATGCAGACAGTGATAAAGACAGATAAAGCGAAACAGACAGGCAGCAGACTGTGAGTGATATATATAGTCAGTCAGTGAGACAGATCAACATTGAGATAGTTAGACATTCAGGCAGACAGACAGACAGACAGTGATGCAGAAAGTGAGATAGATAGTGAGACATACAGACAGACAGTGAAATACACAGTGAGACAGACAGAAAGACAGTGAGAGAGACAAACTCATACATACAAAGATCAATATATACTTTTTTAAGGTGATATTCACAAATACACATGTTATAACTGTGTGTGTGTGTGTGTGTGTGTGTGTGTGTGTGTGTGTGTACATATTTGTATGCATATACACTTTAATGTTTACACACATACACCGTTTATTGATTCTGAACTTATCAGGCGCTTTCATTCAAAATGACAAAGAAAAAAAAAATCTGTTTGCACAATATTCAGATTGAAGGTCGACCGTGAAACCGGCTGATTAAGTTATTTCAATATTGCTTTAATGGCGTAAGTGAGTTTTGCAGCTGGGGATCATATAAAACAGCAGGAAGACTTGAAATAATTGCATATCTCCAGGCTTAATATCATAAAGTGTGAATACAGCTCATCCGACTCCAGTCTGCTGCTCCGTGTCGGCCGGAAGCAGTAGAACACGCCTGATGGATGAGCCTCATACTCACAACTCAGAAACATCAGCACATTACAGAGTGCTACGGTCTGGTCAGAACCATAGTATGAGCTCACACACACACACACACACACACACACACACACACACACACACACACAATACTATTGAGCAGATCTGAGATTCTAACCCGTGGACCATCCAATCCAAAGTCCAACTTTTTAACCCAGTGTCATTTTAACCTGTCCATGATTGAACACCAATTTTTTTGTGACTATACAGTGTTTGTGGTCCATTTAGTGAAGAATCTCACCGTGTTATTGGTCATTATTAACAGCACTTGGACACGCCCACTTGGCTCTAGCAATTGAGGTATGCGATTTTTGTAGCAATTTTGTAACGTTTAAATTAAATATTTCATACAATCAGGTTTAGTGTTGGAATAGCAGATATAAATAATGAGAATCTCAACAGTTCAAGAGAACGACAGTTTCGAAATTTTGCCGTCATCAAGCCCTCATAAATGTTGCTCCTACACGTCTTTTTGAAAGCGAACAGATTGAGTAAAAGCGTAAGGGATTGACTTCGTTGCGAAAAAAAGTAGCCGTGGTACATTTCCTTTGGACTTTTTTAAGCATGTCCTGCAAAATTAAATCGTAAAAACTGCAGTGAATATAGTTCATGAATAATTATTTTGATTTAAAATCCAAATGATTGCCCCACCCCCTTTTCATTTAGAGTAAAAGTTATGATGGCAGTGAAAATGTTCAAGCGCACACAACTCGTGTGTTTCTGCACTGGAGGAATCAGCGGCAGACCCCAGATGTTGTCCCCCACAACACGCATTATTTAGGACCACATCTGTGGACTTGATTCTAGTTTGTCTATTCAATAAGGGCAAATATTGTTGCTACTAGGGCAACATCTGTAATGCAGTGGCTCTTTATACTGTTTTACTGCCTGTTAAACCGGTTCTTATAACCATTCATTTTTTAAGAGCGAATCGATTCAGGCTGAGGACGACTGAATGTCCAAGTGTGACCAAATATCGCCATCTGCAGGATGCCGACGGTACTGGATGCTATTTAGTAGAATTAGCAGTTGCACTTTTTTGCACATTTGAGTTTCACTGAAACTGACTTTGTTCCATTTTAAATTTGTTCTGCCATTTTGAAACATCAAGGTGTTATATTTAGTTTCTATGTTAAATGAAGCCTCGTAAATAAAAATACAGTTCTTGGTGTTTTTTAGTCTAAATTCAGTAAGAGTAAAATACTAAAGTTCTGTTAACATTGGATACTTTACGACTTACTCAAGTCTTCTTGGAATTGGTAACTTCTAATGGAGTAATTTTTACTGTAAGATATCTGTACTTTTACTCAAGTCTTCCGACACTCTTAACCTCTTAGCTTGGGAGCATGGCCCAATTTATGGACCGATAACAAATCCACTTTTTGTGTATTTTGCGATCAAGAAAATCTGGAAAGTAGTCCACCATTTACGAAGTATTCTGAAAACTACAGAACTTTAGAGGATTTATAGCTCCATGTAGGTTAGGGAACACTGCTTTTTCACTAGCAACATGCATGATATTATTTTCTTGCTCTACTGTACTATACTGTAGTACTGAGTACTATACTACTAAACTATACCGCTGCATTGTGGTAGCAATCTTAAAAAATTCAACAGCATAAACACATCTATTTAAAGACTTGGTGAATCGAAACGTTGAATTAATTAGATTCATCAGTCTACAGTCTGGTGCACTCTGGGTAAAGAAGAGCGCGCTCGTCCTATTCTCGCAGGAAACTGTCATAATGACATACAGACGCCACTCAATCCGGTGGGCACAGAAGCAACGGTGTTTTCTCGTACCCCAGCGCACGCACAAACACGCCGCCGCACACACTTCCGGAGAGAAACAGCTTTCCTGGACTCTCTCCGGAGAAGAGAGCAGGCGGATAAAAAGACTGACTCATCCCGACCCCAGAGGGATTGTCAGTCACCCGACACGGACGCTAAAACTAGAACACGTCCAATTAGCTCTTCCTTTCCACTGTGTGCTTGTAGAAGCCTGACAAGCACACACACACACACACACACACACACACACACACTTTATACACAAACAGAAGCACACACAAACACACAATATACTCAAACCCACACACACATCAGTAAACTATCACAAGGTAAAACCTTCCAAGGATGTGCCAAAGTTTTTAATAAGTCTATAGACATTATTAAAACATTTTTTCAGGTTGAATTCCAGAGCAATGCATCTACAAAATGATTACGAAAATAACGATGACGATTTGCAGAGGAGATTGTAGAGACAGCCAGTGCCTCCTCCGGACAAACGTGAACGCTCTTAGAAGTTCAAAACGCAATGAAAAAGAACAAATGTGAGAAATATACAAAGCCATCGGTTTGCCGTTTTAGAGCAGAAAAGTAGAACAGAAGCTCTTTGTGCAAATGACAGTTGTGGGGAAAATAGCCAAATTGCAATAAATGCTAAAATTAGCTTTAAAGAGCTACTTTGTGCTAGCTTTTCAGTTTGAAAGCAATTGTGTGAGGAAAAAAAATCTAACTAGATAAAAAAAATCTATATATATATATATATATATATTGTAATTGAGCAGTGTTAAAAACAGACTAACAAGCTAAATTAGCTTTTCTTTCAGAGATAAACTAAGATTTACAGTGTATTAAGTTACAAGATATGTGACAAATAAAATTTGAAAAAATAAAAATAAAAAATAATCCTGGACCGGATTTCTCCAAAAGTGGAATGGACTGAATTGTTTACATTTTGCACTAAGTGAGATTTGAAACCAAAATCCTGACACTAAGTACAGTGCCCTGATTCCATGTGCTACTAAAGCAGCTGCATTAGCAAGGGATTTAATGGTTTTATTTAAAGTACAGTGGTAGTGGTAGCTCTACTTACAAGAGTCTTGGCTAATGAAAAATTTGAGTTACAAAATGCGTCTTTGAGAAAATATTTTTGTGACACGAAAGGCAATGGTTGTTATGAAGAAAAAAAGCTACGTGCAAATTTCTGTTAGCGCTCCTAGCTGTGTTTTTAATCATAAAATCCAAATAACCAACAAGTTTTGTAAACCGATTACCAAGTTTATTAACCGTTTTTACAAAACGAAACCAGCTTTTAAGTGCAAGTTTGTGTTTCTGAAGTGTTTGATTACCTCAGGGTCTCGGAACTGCTGCTGCAGCCGGTGAGATGGGGAAAGATGTCGAGCAGAGTTGTTGAGACGTACCGGCTCTCCGTTTTTCACATGGCCTTCCGTTGGCATCTTGTGTTTGGACCAGTTCGAGATGTTTTCTGCAGGAGGAGAAAAGCATATAAAGCAAAGTTATTTAGAGAGATTCACACGTTTCATAAGAGGCAGACAGTGGCATATACTAGCCTGCGTTGGATCCCTGTGTGTGGCCGTGGGTGATGTGTTGAGCCGCCTGGCACACGTTCTGCTGAAGGATGCTCAGGCATTCTCCCAGACAGCTCAGTGTGGCTGCAGACGTGGCTTTCAGCAGCAGAAGGTCCTGATCCAGGGAGGAGAGCGGCCCACGACTCGGTAGAGACTCGATGGAGTTGACCAGGTTCTTCTGTTGACCTTCTGCCTGGGTAATGACCTGCACCATCAGTTTGGATGATATAATAAATACGAACCATCATAGTGCAATTATGTTGAGTGGATATATCTTTTATTAATTATTTTCTTTTTAAAATAAGATATCTCCTAGTTGTACAATTATATATGAGAGTGGAATGCAACGAGATGATTTTGGACAAAACATTTTTTATTTTTTAGAACAAATAAGAAACTAAAATTCTCTTTCAGACGCAGGCGATT
This sequence comes from Paedocypris micromegethes, assembly GCA_028031935.1. NCBI lineage: Eukaryota > Metazoa > Chordata > Actinopteri > Cypriniformes > Paedocypris > Paedocypris micromegethes. The sequence continues at coordinate 10,493,135 of CM051501.1, read as the reverse complement.
AATAGGAAATGAGTAAGAGGAAAGTACTCAGAAATTGGAAATTAATTCCGATGAAAAAATTATATTTGAAAAAGGTTTCAAATACAATATCAACTAACTAATAATATGCAAAACACTATACAAAAACCCGAGATCCCTGAAATGAACACGTGACCTTCACTGTAATAATATACATGAATTTAAACGTATATTATTATTTTTGTAATTATTTCTTCAAGATCAAAATGTGTATAATACATAAAAATACTTAATGTATTGTATTTTAATTGTGTTCTTTGTTTTTATAATAAAATGTGTTATATAAAAATGTCTAATACAGTACATTTATGACCAAAAATAAAAGGATTACAAACTCTTCTTAATCCCACTGAAGTGAAACAAATCTCCCAGATTAACTCAATCCCATTATGGTTCATTTTTTGTTCATACAATAAACCTCTAGATAACTACAATTTGTCTCCTTTTTGGTGAATAAAGAGTTCAGATTTTTCATTTCTACCCCTATGAGTCATGAAGACAACATTGGAGATAGCGCTCACTTTTTTTTTTGTCTGTCGTGACTCATGCTTGAAAAAAAAAAATTCTCTGGTGGTTGTGACGAAAATCAGACCTGAATATTCCTCTCTCTTGGATTGTCTTCCTGGAGGTCTGTTTATCTATCTATTCGTTTCTCTGTCCACCTGTTTGTTTGCCTTATTGTCCATCCATCTCTCTCTCTCTCTCTCTCTCTCTCTCTCTCTGTCTGTCTATCTATCTCTTTGGTCCACACCTTCCTTTTTCTGTCTCCCTCTTTCTCCATGTATCTCTGTCTCTTTTCTCATCTCTTTTATCCAACTCATCTTTCTCTCCTCCCTCCCTCCCTCTTTTTCTCATTATTCAGCGATTGCAACACTATTTCAGCACATGTGTAGATGTTATAGGAAACAACTAACTTGCATGAAAAAATAACCTATAAAAAAACCCTGAAAATCATTATACAAAATATTCTACCCATTCAAAAAGCCCAGGAATATAGTATAAAAAAAAGAATATAGTGGCATTTCATAGAACCAATGTCACAATGTTTCTGGATAAAAACCCAATTCTCATTAAAAAAGGATACATCCTTTACTCCATCACCTTGACCTGTATCTTTTTAGCGAGTGCTAAAAGAAGGAGATGGAAATCTCAGCCAACAGAACTCACATCCCACCCTGCGTCTTGAACAAGGCGGAGAAGCCGGGAGATCAAACGCTCTCAACTGTTGTATAAGGCTGAGAGAGAAAAAAAAAGAAAAAGACAGAAAAGAACGTAACGCGCCTGGAAGAGTTCGGTTTGAAACTGAATGTGTATTTCATGCCACGTCCTGGTCATTTCTCATCACCACCAAACTTCATTTTCAGAAAGGTCACATTTCTCTCTCCACTCCATCACTGTCCGGTCTGTCACTTCAACACGTTCCTGTCATTACTCATCTGCTGATCTACTCATTCTTTTCCAGAATGCAACATCTTACACTATCAAAACTGTAAACGACATGCGTAAATTCACATGAACAATTAACCATGTTGCATTTTAGGGCTAATTAGACCATTTTATCAAAGTCTTTGCTGTTTGGTTGAACCATCTCAAGGTGAATCAACTCACTGTATAAAGCTCAATCTAGTCAGGTCTCTCTCCCTTTCTCTCCCCATCTCTCACTCTCTTCCTCTCTCTCTGCCTATCCCTATTTCTCTCCCTCTTGATGAAGCCACAAAAAAAGCCATTCAAATATATAAAAATCCATAAATCTCTGTAAAACGAATCCGTAATTAACAATACAGAGTATTTTCCAAACATTATTGTGAAATTTGGTTTGTATATAAAGCCAATCTACAAATAGTTTTAAATACACGCACGCACGCGCACACACACACACACAGCACTAAAAACAGATACTCCTACATATCATGCGGGTAGAAAATCTACTAAATGCGCAATTATATGTAATCTGATGCTATTGTAATATGTGAATATTAAGCCTTTTGGTGAAAAGGCTGTCTAGCTCATCTCCAGTCGGCACTGGAGAAAAAGTCACTTCTTTTCAGAAGACTTCTCAACAGAAGAGCCAGAATGTCATCTCTCAATGCCGGCTGAAAGATTCCAATCTGAGTCTGGTATCAGCAGATATAAATGAGGCTGCCGGAATTTAAATAGACGTACTGAAGAGGGACGTCTAAAATTAAACATTCGGAAGAAAGAAATAGTCTCTTAAAGTGAAAGTTCACTCAAAAACCAGTGATCATCCGGAACAGGCAATGGAGAATCTAGAGCTTTCAGACAGAAACCTTCATTTTAGGGGCTCGGAATTTGGATGAGACGTTTTGCACAAGATTTGGATGAGACCTTCACATGAGGCTTTCTCGCTGCCTAAACACAGAGATTTAGAAGCTCTTTCTGTGGGTCTCAGCAGGTTTCTTGCTGCATGTTTGCTTTGGACTGTCAGCGATGGTGACAGTGCCGTCTAGCTCCGAGATGAAAATAAGCCCAGAAGGCCAGAAAAAGCAGCTGGTTGTCTGGGAAATGTCACAGAAGACGGTCACACGAGCTGCCGGACTCAAACCGCCATTTTCTGAAATAAGATTCTGCGATAATCACTGGGGAGACTAAAATCTCCTGGCTAAAAATCAAGGTTTGACTAGTGTGACAATAATACGGATGCAGACGCTCTTTATTACAATGGTGAGAAGATGCTAAAAGGACAAAATTTGGTTTTGACGCACTAAAACTACAGGAAAAAAAAGAATTTTCAAAAAACTTGTTGCATAGCAACAGTTGATTTCTAAAAACTACAAGTAAACGGACATAGACTTTAAATTAAACAATAAACACAGTAGAGTGCGAAAGTTTGGGCAACGTTGTAAATTTTCATGATTTTTCATTATTCCACTGACGTCCATACACAAGTAAATAGTACTATGAGAAAAAAAACTCATAGTTTTCATAGTGTTTAAAGGGGGCAATTGTAAGTTTTCCACCTCTGTGAATGAGAATCAACACGGGGCTCTCAAAACAACTCTCAAATGAAAACAAAGATTGTTATGATTACAGAAAGCTGTCTCAAAAAATTCAGCCGTCTGCTCTATAGTTTAGAACATTCTGAGGGAAGAGTTCAGAGGCAGAGTTTAAGTTAAGGTTCGAAGTGGCAGACCAAGAAACAGAAGAGCCGATTGGTGAGAACAGTGACAGTCAAGCCGCAGTCCAGCACCAAAGACCTACAGTATAATTTTGCTGCAGACAGAGTAATTGTGCATCGCTCCACTATTTTGCTTAATAGCCAGCTTAATTTTGGAATAAGGTGCTGTGGAATGATGAAACTAAAAATTAGTTATTTGGGTGTAACAAGGGGAGTTAAAAAAACACAGCATTCAAAGAAAAACGCTTGCTACCTACAGTAACATATGGTGGTGGTTTCATCATGCTGTGGGGCTGTGTGTCCAGTGCAGGGACTGGGAATCTCGTGAAAGTTGAGGAATGCAAGGATTCCACTCAATATCACCTGATTCTCGAGACAAATGTCCAGGATACAGTGACAAAGCTGAAGCTGCGCCGAGGCTAGATCTTCCAAGAAGACAACAACCCTAACCCCTGCTCAAAATCTACTGAGTCATTCTTGCAAATGAAAAGGTACAACGTTCTGGAATGGGCATCGGGTCCCCAAACACTGTCCATGCTCATAAGTCATCAAACCTGAGATGTTTTGTAAAAACAATTGGTACAAAATACCTTCAGCCATTACCCAGACTCTTGTTGGAAGCTATAGGAAGCGTTTAGAGGTTGTTGCTTCTACAAAAGCTGGATCTCCTAAATTTTTTAGAATTTCTTTTTTTGGTCCCCAAATGTATGCACTTGTCTAATTTTTTTTTAAACAATTATTGCACATTTTCTGTAAATTCAAAAAAACTGATTTTACATCTCAAACATCCCTGTGTGTGTCTCCTACATGAAACATTGAACTGACATTTTTTTATTAAAACACCTAGATTCATGCAGAAAAAACATGACAATTAACAAAATGGCCCAAACTATTGCACCCCCTGTATATTACTTAAGGAAATTTAATAATTGGGAAGGCAATATTTCAACAATGTTATGCTTTTTGTGCGACATTCACCTTTGGAATGTTTTTTTAAACATTTCCATCACCGGGTAATGTTTGCCTACTGCTTTTTCGCTTTAGCTTCCAGTCAGGGCATCTGAGGCTTAAGACTGGAGTGAAAATACCAATTTTCAATATTCCCACTTCATTGAGAGGAATTACTGCAACAATGTCAAACAATGTGATGACACAAGCTTCCTGCTGAGCCGCCGTTTTCCCGCGCTGACGCAGCAGTGTGGCTGGCGGAGGTTAAGGTGTTCCAGAAGAGAGTCGCTTCAGCACAGGCAGAGCTGCTGACTGCATATTAAACCTCCGTCAAGCCATCAACGCTGAAAGCAAGAGGCTGTGCAACGTATAAACATCAACGAAAAACACGTCAGTCATATAGCTTTCTGCATGTGTGTGTGTTTATATACACATACATATATACATGAATAAGACTTTATTTATCCCACAAAATGGAAATTTCTGATAAAAAAAATCTACACATACATATATTTATATCCATCATTATATCTATATTCATAGATTGAATATAATAGACATTGAACTTTGGTCTGGTTGAGGTATATATATATATATATATATATATATATATATATATATATATATATATATATTTAGATGGATGGATGGACAGTCAAACTTTTATTATCCCACAAAAGGGAAATATGTATATGCTGTACACATTTTTTATATCCATAATTATATCTATAGTCACGTCTATTTTATAACTAAATGAATATATAGTTATGGATAATATATATGTGCGTGTGCGTGTGTGTGTTTGGTCTCTTAAAATATATATTTAGTTATATAGTATATATATAGTTAGTTTAGTTGATAATGTTTTTGAATGGACAGTCTAACTGACAGACTTAATCAGAGGCAGACACATATTGTAAGCAAACACAAGATATACACAAAAAACACTTCACACAAAGCAACAAACAACTATTTACATAAATTATTTGTTATAATTTATAAACAAATTATATTTGATATTTGTAAACACCCACAAATACACATAATTGTTGTTGCTATTATTATTATTATTATTATTATTATTAGAATAATAAAAAAAAAAATGCCAAAAAAGCCCATGTGTATCTTTGTGTCCTCCCTGGCGGTCCGTACCTCTTTGACCTGGTGCAGTCCTGCAGGGTGCTGACCACAGGCCCGGTGGCTGGTGGCGGGGGACTTGTTGTGGGTGATGGTGATTACAGAGGCAGGGGTCCCGTGCTGGGAGATGGAGGAGCACTGCGGGACGGGGTGCGGGTGCAGGGAGAAGCTGCGGGTCCGGCTGGCGGAGGAGGAAGACGAGGAGGTGTTGCAGGAAGATGAGGAGATGCAGCCCTGGAAGAAACAGCAGCAATGACAGCAGAAGTGAGAGGGACAGCAGACTTTCAACTCACGCTTCCCCACGGGGACAGACAAGGGCCCAGCATCGTCTGCCATCACGTAAAAGAGCAACATCGGCTTGACAGCAGCCACGCACACGGGGAGAGAGAGAGAGAGAGAGAGAGAGAGAGAGAGAGAGAGAGAGAGAGAGAAGGGAGGGGCAGAGGAAGCTGAGCCGTGCAATATGAGATGAGAGAGAATAAAGAAAGAAAGGATCCACTGTTCTCCAGCTCTGAAGAGAAGATGTCACCATCATCTCTGAAGGCTCCTGAACGACCTTAAGGTCTCCATCTATCACGGCTAATCTGAGACGCCGCTTGTCTTGCTCCACCACTGCGATGCTAGAAACGCACAGAAGCAATTACCTAATGCACTCCCTCACTGATCGTATCATAGAAAATGCAAAATATGCATGAAAACCGACCCATGCTTTTAAAATATTGTTTTATGGCCACTTCTTTGCTTCTTCGCAGCTTTTATAGGATCGTACAAACAGAGGAAGTTCAAAGATCTCTCCATAAACAACTGACTTCTTCCCAGAACGCTGTCGCCAGGTTGAATGAGGCTTTCTTCCTCAGATCCTAATAAAGAGGCCTAATAAAAAAGCTTATCAAGTCTCATCGGCACGTGGGATATACTATATCGATAGACAATAGGCATATTTTTATGTGTATGCTGTATCTGTTGAATCTTAGAAAACCACACAATATGAGATTTTAAATCCTTTTTTGCTCTTTACATGTACAATTTTAGAAAGACTTTGCAGACGAATTATCAATGTTCTTGATAGACAAATAATAAACTGTAGTTGATAATTAATGGTCCCATTCTAATACTAATTCAATTATTACACACACACACACACACGCACACACACGCACACAAACACGCACACACACGCACACACACATACACAGCCTCTCATTCTCTGCTTTACACAAACATTGTTGAACTCCATTAAATCTCCTACAGTGAAAGTTTGTCTTTACACACGTTTCATTGTCTTTTGCCTGACTGTGATCCACCAAACAGTGTCTCAGTTTTAAGACTTTAGAGAAGGTTGCAAAAGAAATAGGAAATATCCAACCAACCAGTTCAAACCAGTGTGTCTGATATGGTCAAAAACTTCTCAGTTGATGGGATATGTTCAGATTTGCACCCATTTATAGGTTAAAACTTCTATGCCTTTTCCATTATCTTTTCTTGTTAAAATTATTTGAACACTTTTATTCTTGCTTATTTTTAAAAGTAGCCCTGCTTTTATGTAATAAGTTAGATAACATTGTAAATATATGCTCATTTTGATTTACGTTGACTTGACCGTCAAGTATTGATTACATGCAGGTTAATTAAGGAAATATATATGTATATATACAGTTTACTTTCTCATTTTTAAGTTAGAATTGTTCACTTTTTCCTCAAAGTAAATGTATCCTTTGTGAAGATAATTCCCAGTATGCCTCATTCTACGCCAGTGACAACATTGTTACATGCATGGGAGTCTGAATTATTTTTTCAGTTTAAGATGTTTAAGACGAAAATCATATTGCAATCACAATTCTTTCAGGGAAAAAAAAAAAAAGTAAAAATAAATAAATAAATAAATAGCAATTGGGTTTTTTCACAAAATTGTGCAGCCCTAGTTCTTATTGCGTCTGAATATGGTCAGAAATGTATTCCCCACTTCAAGATGCATTATACCCACACTACAGACACTATAGATGCGCTGCGAAAGCAAGCTCAGACACTTGGTCTTGCTTTAAATCATGTCAAACTCAAGGCCTGGGGGTCAATACCAGCCCACTGCACAGGTAAAATCGGCCTACAAGATTCTTTAGAATGAAGCTGTTATTATTCATATTAAGAAGACCCGGAAATATGAAGCACTAATAACAAACAAACTACAGTTCCCAGAATGCACTGATTAATGTCAGGATTTGTACCTTGCAAAATTGCAAAATATTTTTTTCATGCTGTTGCATCATGGTACATAAGTCTAAGTTTGACCGAATATATTTTCTTGACTTTATACATTTAATTTATATAATGTAAAGTAAATTATTTAGGACACAATATTTAAGTTGTTAAAATTGTACATTTATTTATTATGGAATATTGCCATCTAATTTTTCAGATATCCATTTATAAATATATTTACCCTGTTCGGCCCCCGACATAAAGTCTGCATAGAATTTTGCTACCATGTGCAATTGAGTTTGAGACGCCTGCTGTAAAACATCTGCTGAGAGCCAGTTATTTTATGAAATATGTATTGATAAAAAACAACATCAAAACTGAAATCGGACTCTGCCGGTCGATCTCCAATTTTCAGAAAGATTCTGTAAAGAACCAAATCCCAAATGTCATTGTTATCATGGAAGATGACCTACAACATTTTAGAAGTTTATAAGACTTCTATTTTTAGAAGTTTAGAATATTATAGATAAGTTCAAAATCCAATTATGATCTCTAATATTCAAATTCCCTGCACCACTGTGAGCAAACAAACAAGCCTGACTCCAGTCCGAGAACAAGCAAAAGCACCAGAACTTCTGAGAGCAAGTCTATTCTTCAACCAAATGATCCATATGCACGATACGGGCAAATAACACAATAGCACCTCTGAATTCCTGAGGAACTTTGGAGAACATTGATCTCCTGAGAATTTACAAATGTACTCCGAGGCCTGTCGGACGATCAGGGTCTTTCACGTGGCAGGTAATGGGCCCGCGGTGTGAGTTTTCTAACACAAAGAGGGAATGGAGATATTATTCAGCTCTGATGGAGCCACCCGTCCTTGTGCAATTTCCTTCTAGCAGCCTAATGGCAGACCTTTGTTCATCTGTCTGAGATTTCAGGCCCAAATGTGATGTTACATAAGTCTTATTATCCACATCCCTCGACCCCCTGAGAAAAAAGCTGTTCACAAGGCACCAGCCAAACATCCAGACCATAAATACTGACAAGATAAACCATACCAATGCGATATGAAACCATTAGGACACATGACCGGAGTTTTTACCTGTAGAACGTGCATTGGCAACACTAAGGTCATGGTTTCCACTTCCGAGGTTTTTTCGATGCCAAATGTGGGATATATAAACCGGATCAAGAAAGATTCACTTACAGATTTTTACAACAATTAATATTTTATATTAGTTTCTCACATTTGTGCTTATAGGTTTTCATATAAAGGGAAACATTCTTCAGGCTCAACGGTTTTCAAATTACGGCTACACATAACATGATCACTCAAACACGCCAATGTGGCGTAATAACACATTAGCTGCTAAAATTGGATTTTCCTACTATTCCTTCATTTGTTGCCCGTTTATTGAAAAATGAACAATAACCAAAGTAAAATAATGGTTTTGGCCCAAGGCTAAGTTCAATCCATTCAATCCTGGCGCTAAAGTGAAACAGAGCATCCGTCGCTAGCACACAAACAAAGATCTGGACTGTATTCAAATTAAACTTTTGAATGTCTCTGAAATAATGACACTTGAATTAATGTTCCTACACTGTCTAAATATAGTTCCTGGCAATTTGTGTAAAAGAGCATATGGGGTTATTCTTTCATTGTTTCACCAAAAGTTGTTGTATCTGAGACCCAAGTTCAAAGCCGGGCTGGAATTTTCTGTGTTCTTCCTGTGTGTCCCCTCCAGGTCTCCGTAAAATATACAGTGTATACATAAATAATGACACTTTTTAATAAGGTTAGGTTTTTTTTCCTTCTTTGAAAAACAGAAAACACAATTTTATTACTTTATATCATTAATCTTAATCCGTGTTTTGGGAGGTTTCAAACACATTGTCAACAATGTTATCCAAACTAAATGCTAAAATTAAATGTTTCCTAATAGCAAATGTAAATAATAAAGTAAAAAATAAATAAATGTTTTGTGCAATAAATAATCGCACAAAACAGCCAATCAAATCTTGGCATTACAATGGCAGCACTTAAGAAATAAAAACGCAAGACAAAATATCTCAAGATTTACAGACATACATTGGCTAATAGTGCAGCCTCCAACATTATCAGACATGATGAACTATTCTCTTCGCAGAAGCTTCACAAATCACAAGACAGTTTATCATTGGAGTGCCAAGAGAAGTCCGAGGAAGAACAACTAGAGTCCCTCAAACTGAAATTGTGACCTGAAGGATGACAAAAGACTGAGAGAAAGTGCGGTTAGTACATTAATGAGTCGGGGAGGATGGAAAGTAAAGCTGAGCGCCTGGAGACAAACAGCCAGAGAGAGTGAGGCAAAGGCATGAAACGGGAGCACGCTGAGTGGAGGAAATGGGTTACCTTGGCACTGCCATCTGAATGGCGGCGGGCACAGAGCTGAAGCTGGGTCATCCACATCTGCTGCTCGCGTGAATCACAGGCTATAAGGAAACACAGAGAGCTGTAATTTCATGGCAAATTAAAGATAATTTATTACACAGAATAAATAAATAGCTGATGTTAATTACTAAATAGATTTTTCTAAGAAATTCGATTCTTAACTTAATAGACATAACAAAATTGATTTATAAATAACTAACTAATAAGATTAACTTTACAAAATTACTTAGATTACTTTCCAAGATTACTTTAAAAAACGCCATTGTAAAAAAACGTGAAGAAAACATTTCCTCCCTAAGCATTTAAAAAAAAAAAGAAACTCCGCCAGGTGTCAGGAAGTGGAACTGCACGACACTCTGCTCGTCAATAGTGTGAAAAACAAATAACCTCTATAAAAACTAGGTCAGCAGATTATTATATAAGTTGATTTTAAACTATATACCTTATTATCAGGTTATTAGGTGAACAATCAAATACGCATTGAACAGGACATGAATTCATATGCATGAATAGCTCACTTTATATCACAGGTTCCGCAATAGCAGTTCTGAAATACAAAAAAAAAAATCATGGTGTGGTTTGAATAAAACCCGGGGAATGAGATTGTCGCTTCAGAGCCGTGGGAGAAGGCACGACTCGGCCCACTGTGGCCTGTCAAACTGTCGAGAAGAACGCTGGAGGTGACAGCATTTTCCAACGAAAACCATCCCCACACAATCACTCTGAAATTGCCTTTGTTACAAACGCACCAGTTTGGCTGGCGGTGTATTACTTGCAAACTCCTGACACGGGAAAAATTAGTTCTCAGAGGTGCCTTAGACCAAACGGAAAAGTGTTTTGATGTAAACCCATCATAAAAGATACTGGCATGCGATAAACGCCGACCGTGAAAAGACTCATGGCGTGCTTAAGATATCAGAGTGGAAAAGGGAGGATAGAGATCTGGTGCGAAACTTCCAAACAAAGAACGGTAAACGTGAAGACCTGAAACACAGATAAGACAGAGAAGCCTCGGGGAAGAACAGATATCAAGTAGACGCACCATGAGACGCCTCACACGGTGTAAAGTGAGAGAAAATCTATTCACGAGGAAAAAGAATGGATCAAATCAGTCATTAATGAAAAAGCTAATGGCGAGAACCAGCTGCTGAAATGTTTCGAACACTCACCTCTCAGTTTGAAGAGCTCGCCGTTTGCAGCGAAAACTGTGAACATGAATGGAAATTCATCGCTCGGGGCCACAAAGGAGCCGATGAGGGGCAGGGACCCTCGTGGTTTCTGGTTCCTACTGTGCTTGTTGATGAAATACTGGAGCTGCCCGAGCTCAGGGTCCAACACAAAGTACCTGCATGATGAAAAGAAAGGAAGAAAATGAGGAGAACATCCATACAGTGATGTTGGCAAAGTGCTATGGTTAATATCTCTAGTTTCCAGAACAGTGTTAAGTGGGTCTACATGGTGCCCACTTTCGCAAGATGAATACATAATAAACAAAAATAAATATAAAAAAAAACATTTTTGCGAGGCTAAAGTTATTGAAAGCTCATGTTAAATTATTTGTTCGTGTTGTCTCGCAAGAGAATACACTCTAGAAAGACAGCTCTACAGTAGAAAACAATGAGCGCGCTACTGCCACCTAGTGCATTTACACTTTATTCTATTGGTGCGAAAACATGTTCTCAGAGTCGTTCTTGACACTGCCCACTTTTGTGTTATATATATATATAT
>CM051501.1:10453448-10481525 GCA_028031935.1 Paedocypris micromegethes | reverse complement strand
ATATATATATAACAAAACAAAAAAAAGCATTTGATCATTGTGTCGGTCGTGATACAAGAGATAACTATGTAAATGTAACAACGTAAAATCACATTTAAAATGCCTGAATAACGTTTGGTGGATCATGCCGATTATCTGGTTTGAAAAAAATTACTGAACACTTGATACTAAATAGTGTACTATTAGTATAACACTGGAATTCATTAGTAAACATTGTTTTTACACAGTAATGGGATTAACCAATAAATACAAGCAAAGTGATTAAAATGTCTTTTAATTAATTTTAATTAACCAAAAAAAAGATTTTGTGTATAAAAACATTTTTTTAGCTAAATATACAGTATTCATATTTTGCACACTTTTAATACATTATCAAAATACATTTTATAATGCAGTACATATGATTGGGACATTTCAAGCTACAAGAAGACGATTTCTTTATTATTTCTCAATATTACAACAAAGTTACTGGAATCTTCTGGCTGGTTGCCAGATCATTACTCTGCAGTTACTCACATTCTATCGCTTTTATACATTTGGCTTCTCAAGGCTTTTTACATTACATGCGGTGGATTTGTACGTGTGTGGTTGTTTCCATGGGAAATCAATCTCCAACCTTAGTGTTGCAAGCACAATGCTTTAATAACAGAATATTAATTTAATTATTATAACCAATGATAATTGAAATCAGCGAATTATTAATAATCAGCCAAGAAAATAATAATCAGCCTACAAGTGGCTCAACCTACATAACACAGAGTATTTCCAGAGAGTAACTGTAAATGTCACATTTAAATTAAATTCAGAATATTGCAGAACTGCCTTGTGGGCGATGGTGTTCCCACTGGTTCCTACGGCAATGTTAAGTGATGCTTAATGCTTCTGAACACCTCTTGATTCCAGCAATCAAAGCACAAGCGGATTGAGATGTGTGCCGAAAGTAATGCTTAGCGGAAATTTTTTTCACGCTGCACTAGCACATCCACATCGGTAATCGTAATGCCCGGCCTAATAAATGCCCGCCACAGCAAACGACTCACAGCCACCAAAACAGGCCAGGGCGCTACAGTGGTCTTTATGACTGCCTCCCCCTTTCCTTTCTCATTATTTGTGATGGATTTCATGCCATGTCTGGTTCCTCTGTCAGAGCCAATCGGATTGGAGCTTTACACAAGATTGTAACTCTGCAGGGAATGGGTTGTAATCACACACTTTGGGTGTTATAGCACAACAGACGCTCTTTCTTGATCATAAAAAAATGGATGTGCTTTTGATTTATAAGCACACTGATCAGGCTCTCTGAAAGTGTCTCTGGAAGCCGAAGCAAGACAAGTGAGTATTGTAGGAAGCATACTTGATCAGAAAATAAAAGACACTTTAAATAGCGTAGTTATCATGGTGAATGTGTATTAAATAAAAAAAAAAAACAAATATATATATATATATATATATTTAAAATATGTATGTAAATACATATGTACACATTTTTCTGTAATATTGACCCCATATAAATCAAATATAAATACGTACTAGATGGATGGGTGGATGACAGACACCTTGAACATATATCGAACATATATAAATACATATGAAATATTGAGCAGAAAATACATTTAGGTTAAAGACAAACTAAAACTAAATGGGTCATAAAACACTGTAATTACAAAATTTCATTTTTTATCTGGACTAAGTGACACATGATGCATTTATAACACACAATATGTTGCCCAATTTGTACTGTACACACACACACACACACATATCTACGTATACATTTTTTACAGTATATAAAATGCCCAGCCTTGTTTGCAATGCCATGCTGGGAGGCAAAACAAATGTCCTTCGCCGAAAACCAGCACTTTCCATGACATTTAACAGTGTCGGCATCACACTGAGAGCTGTTTTCCAATACCGCGGTAACACTGGATGTAAATGATCCTATTTGAATTTGCTAAGTGACTGTACTCTACCCTCACAAGGTTAAAGCATTGAACGCTGTGGATCTCTCACACACCCACGAATCACGAAGCAACCGACCATCAACCAGTGTTGAGGTTAACCCAGGGCTATTTCTGAGCCAATGCAGGGGGAGCGGTAACTCTTTGGCCCCGAGACTCATTATATGGCTGGTCTGGTCCCTTATCGATCACGGGCCTATGCAACAGAACCAGCACAAGATTATAAATGCCAGGGATTCCCATCACGGATGAGTCATGGTCTCTCCCAGATGAAAGAGCCTGGTCTGTGGGCTGTGCCGCACTCAGCCCTGCAGCACGGAGCCGCGCAAAGCTCCCACAACAAAACATCAATGAAAGGCTCTCGCTTTAGTGTTTCTGCGAAGCTCAGCTGTTGAGGAGATCATTACATGTTCAGATGCAGAACACAAGTCTGCTTGGTTTTCAGACCGTGATCTAGATCTGTGTGGAGTCTGTCTCCTCATGTGTGTCCTGTGAATCAGTTACACAATCAAAACAACAATGGACCAGTTGGATGGATCAAATTCGGTCCGGAGAGCAAATTACATGAACCAGAAACGATGGCATGATACGTGAAGTGCATCTTCCATCTTGATTCTGTTTATTTAAATTTTATTATTTAAATCCTTGCACTGAAAGTTACAATGAAACACAAAGAATTTTCATGAAACTTTCAGGGGCATTTCAAGTGAACTGGTTTAATGGTTGAGGCAAAATCACAAACTAGACAATCAAGAATCGTTCAGGTCAACTTGTTGAACAAGTGGCCTTTGTTATGCCTGTTGTTGTCATAGTGGATGACAAAACTCATGCCAAAAACAATTCTAACATTATTAAAAGAAAACACATTTTCAATTGTGATTAAATTATCAACAACACTACTAATATTAGACAGTGTCTATCCAAGAAAATGTGCGCTTTTACAGCCCTAAAGCAAACAAAATGTAATGAAATACACTTTTCCCCCTGATCAACACTTAAAACATTTACTAAAATTGTGATCAAAACCATGAAAACGTCGCGCATTTGCTGAAAGTAAACAAACTGCAACGATGCTTATGATTCATCGTATGTACAACGCGTTTAAGCAGTCTCGTTATTCTAAAACGCTGACGTGTCTCTTTTATTTGATCTAGATAACGGATGATGTGGCAATAAGGAAACGATAGGAAATGTTTAAACACACACGCGCGCGCAACATACCTACTCGAAGCACTGCATTGATGGAAAAGTTGGTAAGTGTGTTAAATCTGTACCTGTTCTGCCAGCCTTGTAGTAAATTTGTGTATTTGTTCAAAACTCCCTCCAAGTGTCTCTTCTGGCTCTGGGAAGGGTGGGAATCCGACACATCCCCTGATCCAGGGCTGTAAGATCCGCTCCTTGCCTGTCTTTGCGTGGGATTCCCTGGATCCGCGAACCACTTTCCTCTACCGCTCCCCGAATGCGACACGCTCACTGCCTTTTCCATGATTCTCCCTCAACTCTCGTTTACACAACGTGCCGAATCACAAACCAAACCACAGTGTGGAAACCGAGGCGAACAAGGAGCTCAGAATGAGCATCGTGTGGATACGACGGGATCTGCGAACACTTTTATTTTATCTTGCTGGTGTGGCATGTAATGACTCTTTAACGTGCTTCTCCGTTTCCATTGGAACCATCGTATGACCACGCCCTCCTTTTTTCCAGCCAACAGAAAAGCCGCCTCCTGCCTCACAGGACGTGAACGCGGGACTACTTGTGGAAGACACGCCCACTCTATTTTATCGACTTGATAAATGACGATTCTCGCAATGAAGCATACTTTTCCAAAGATATAGCGAAGTATCATACGATAATGTGATTTACGTTGTGTTCATGCTTACTGCCAAAATATATATTTATTTTTTTAAATAAGTAAATTGGAACATGACATTAAAAAAGACATTATAATAATTGTTTAATTATGTGGCATTGTAATAAAAATGTATATGTTCTAATATTTCGGAAAACTGCAACAGTGTGCCATTTACCGAAACAAACTAAGTAGGAAACTACATTACCCAGACTTCCATGCGTCCGCTTTGACGGTATCTAAAGTGGACCGTCACGACTCTTTCCTCCAAGATTCTGCTTCCTTGATTGGCTATTATTTATCATATTATTCTTTTTAAACGTTTTTCTGCTACTCGAAAACATATCTAATATGTCTGCTCCCCTGAAAGTATGCATAGTCGGCTCAGGAAACTGGTGAGTTTTTTTAGTGTTATATTTATAATTACAGAACAATATAATTGGTAATGAGATTAATGAGCATATGGCGTCGATCTGATTTAAAGCTCCGACAAGACATTCGAATCCTAATAAACTCGTAGAAAAGAGTCGATCTAATAACTAGCTAACCATATTCACAGATGAGTATAGTCGTTAATCAATCACGTGATCGATAACTTAAGCGTATTGATCTGTCCGATTCTGCTCTTATTCGACTTCAGCGGACATTATCAAGCCTGTAAAGCTCGAAAAAGTGCTGTTCAACAACATCCTGCTAGTTCGATTAAAGACATTGTGTTTTTGTGCCAAGGGGATCAGCAATAGCAAGAATCATTGGCACCAATGCACAAAAACTCCAGAATTTTGCCACAACAGTCAAGATGTGGGTTTTTGAAGAAATGGTCAATGGTAAAAAGCTTTCTGAGATCATCAACACAGAGCACGAGAATGTCAAGTACCTTCCAGGATATAAACTCCCTGAGAATGTGGTAAGAAACCTTAAATTGTGAGTATCAAATTGAATGTATAGTTTTGATGAATATATAATTTACTTTACAAGTATGGCTACACATATAGGTTTATGGAAATGTCGTATGATTCCACACTCATCAGAAACTCAAGTTGCAAAAAATGTCTACTGTCTACTAAAAGCTCTAATGTTCGACAGACACATTAATTGTGGTTAATCTCTAAGGTTGCCGTGCCGCAGCTCCGGGAAGCCGCAGATGGAGCCGACCTTCTGGTGTTTGTGGTCCCACACCAGTTCATTCGAAAACTGTGTGATGAAATGGTGGGCTGCGTTTCAGAGAGGGCTCGAGGAATCACACTGATCAAAGTAGGAATACCCTCATCCAGCCATTTTTGGACCACTTATTCCATTACTGGGTCACAGGGGGCTGGAGCCAATCACAGCAACTCTTGACCTCAGAGTGGGACTCTCACTCAGTAGTGGTGGAGTTCTGTATTGTGTTAAAGAATATTTTGTGTTATTTACGTCTATACTTTATCCAAACAAGACATTAGGTACAGAAATAAAATAGTACATTTTCTGTGGGGAAATCTAGCGCACTGCACCATATGTGGAGTGACTCATGGGTAAAAAGTGCTTCCTGGCAAGCTCCTTGCTTACAATTTATCTCCTGGTGCCTGTTTGTCCTTCTCTCCAGAACTTAATTTCAGCAAATACACTTCTATTTTTCCATTCCACTCTTCGCTAACTGGATCTGCTTTATTTAATTCTCATTATAATTGCAACTGCTCTGCTTTGATTTATACTGTTATTTTGTGAATCTTTTCATTCAACCTCTTTTATGAATTTTGTTCCGCTTTGGTGTTTCTCCTCATTTTGTGAGTCATTAGGCATAGATGGTCTTACAAACATCTGTGCTCCAGAGTTCTACCCAGTTCAGAGAATAAATGTGATGCAAAACTAAAAGCGTACTGATGACGTTAATGCGTTTTCAATTGCAATTTTTTTTCAAGGGCATTGACGAAGGACCAGAAGGGCTGAAGCTCATCTCAGACATCATCAGGGAAAAAATGGGCATCGATGTTAGTGTTCTGATGGGCGCCAACATTGCCAATGAAGTAGCGGCTGAGAAGTTCTGCGAGAGCACCATTGGTGAATAAAACCCAGCAATGTCTTTGAAATATCTCAATAAATAAATTAAATAATAAATAAGGTGCATCAGATTATAAGGTGTATTATTTTTAAAAAAAAAACCTCTTTTTCCAAATCACACAAAGCACACATTTTTCTCCGGATTTTAAGGTGCACAGTTTTATTTTGTAGGTAATGTGTCCTTATAGTCAAATAATGTGTCCTCGTAGTCCAGCAAATGTGGTAAACGAATTTTCTTTTGTCCTTTTTAGGCAGCAAAGTGATCGAAAACGGCCATCTTTTTAAAGAGCTCTTGCAAACGCCGAACTTCAGGATCACGGTTGTGGATGATGCTGACACGGTGGAACTCTGTGGAGCCCTCAAGGTAAATATCAGTCATCTCCATAAAAATATGGCTCATGTCTCATTGGTATTATTTTTTTTTTTAGAATATAGTGGCAGTGGGCGCAGGCTTCTGTGACGGCCTGCAGTGTGGAGACAACACCAAGGCTGCCGTCATTCGCCTGGGCTTGATGGAGATGATCGCCTTTGCTAAGCTCTTCAGTAAAGACGACTCTGTGTCCTCCGCCACTTTCCTGGAGAGCTGCGGTGTGGCCGACCTCATCACCACCTGCTACGGAGGACGCAACCGCCGTGTGGCAGAGGCTTTTGCCAAGACGGGCAAGGTAAAGCAAACCGTTTCCTGTCCTGCTGCTTGTTCGCTGGCCATGATGTTCTTGTTATGGAATGATGATTGAGCATTACACTTTTGTGCTGATGTAAAAAAAGCGAGTGATCAATACTTTTATCTTGGATCTTTAAGAGCATTGAGGAACTGGAGAAGGAGATGTTAAATGGACAGAAGCTCCAGGGTCCGTTGACTTCCGCTGAGGTTTATCACATCCTTAAACAGAAGCAGCTAGTAGATAAGTATGTGTTATCCTTTTTACTTTTACTTGATAGGTGTGTATTTTTTTTCTTCCAGTGTTTGTTTATCTGTGGTGTGTTTCTGTGTGTGTCAGAGATTAAAATATAAAAAAGTTTATTTTTGTCTGTCTGTTTCTGTCTGTCTTTCTTTCTGTCTCTGTCTGTCTTTATCTGTCTGTCTGTCTCCATCTCAAATCTCTGTCTCCATCTCAAATCTCTGTCTCTATCTCAAATCTATCTGTCTCTCTTTCTCGAATCTATCTATCTATCTATCTATCTATCTATCTATCTATCTATCTATCTATCTGTCTATCTGTCTATCTGCCTATCTGCCTATCTGCCTATCTGCCTATCTATCTGCCTATCCATCTATCCGTCTATCTATCTGCCTATCCATCTATCCGTCTATCAGCCTATCTATCTGCCTATCCATCTATCCGTCTATCTGCCTATCCATCTATCCGTCTATCTGCCTATCCATCTATCCGTCTATCTGCCTATCCATCTATCCATCTGTCTATCTGTCTGTCTGTCTGTCTGTCTGTCTGTCTGTCTATCTATCTATCTATCTATCTATCTATCTGTCTGTCTGTCTGTCTGTCTGTCTGTCTGTCTGTCTGTCTGTCTGTCTGTCTGTCTGTCTGTCTGTCTGTCTGTCTGTCTGTCTGTCTGTCTGTCTGTCTATCTGTCTGTCTATCTGTCTGTCTATCTATCTGTCTGTCTATCTGTCTGTCTATCTGTCTATCTATCTGTCTGTCTATCTATCTGTCTGTCTATCTATCTATCTGTCTGTCTATCTGTCTATCTATCTGTCTGTCTATCTGTCTGTCTATCTGTCTGTCTATCTGTCTGCCTGTCTGTCTATCTATCTGTCTCTCTATATCTAATCTGTCTCTATCTATTCTATTATTTTGGTCATTGTGTTTTCTGCTTAAAACATCCCTCTCCACTATTCTCCAGGTTTCCCCTGTTTGTGGCTGTGTACAAGATCTGTTTTGAGAGAAAACCAGTTCAGGACATGATCACCTGTATGCAGAGCCATCCAGAACATCTGTGAGTGTCTGCCTAACAGCAGCAGAACCCATGCAAATGTCCATGAAGACCACCGTCCCTCTGTTTTCCAGTCTACTGGTGGCTCTACATCCTTTTCTTTCTAGTCATTTTCTTATATTTTCTTCTTTGTTAGACGTCCTGGGTGATGAGTCGGCTTCAGCTCAGGGTTTTGCACTCATTACTACATTTACTAAAATATTCAACACACACAAATCGGTAAATAAAGCATTAGCCGTGACTTGTTACTCCAATGCATTAATTCAGTCCGGATCTTTCTCTCTGTCTGAGTGCCATCTTGTGGATGATGATGATGTAACCCACTAACAGAAAGAAGAGACATAATTGCCTCTTTTAAAAACCACTGTCAGTTTTGCAGCTGTCTTAGAACATGCAAGTGCTGTAAAAGCTTCCAGACTTTTCTCTCTATGCTTTGTGATTTCTGCTTTTGATACATTTACATTTTTTTATAAGATGTGGCTCAAATAGAGTATTCCATTTTGTTTGTTGAATGTTCCGCTGGTTACGTATCATTTAGCGTGAAGTCGGATCATATAACGCAAAGATGCCTTGTCTGTCAATGTTATAAGAATACTTGAATGCTTTTACTGTGAGGATTCGGTTCATGTTTAAATGTTTTAAAATATGCACATAAAAAAAGGGGCTTAATCATGTTCACATTGTCCTTTCCGTCATGAAATAAATACAGTCAAGTCTTGTCATGTTATGGTTAATTGTGCAAAACAGTTATTGTGGATCAGTCATGTATGATTACGTATGCACTTATATGAAGTGCATTGTCATGTATCGCTTTGCTATTTTCTCGCATGTACGCTTTTTTTCCTATTAAAGTTTTCTGTTAAAATGCCAATTGTCATTAATTGTCGACAAATCCTTATGTTGGTATTTCAGGACGCATGTATGAAAAAAAGCAAGAATTTATTTTCTGTAACCCAATGTGCTTTAAATCCTGTGAATGTACAATACAACTTCAAAACATACAAAATCTGGAAGTTGAATTTGAGAAAACAAAAACTGGCGAAATACAGTCGGAAATACGCACAGCTCCTTTATAGAAGCCATTTCTGTACATCCTGCTGTGCGTCTCCAACAGGACAGTGTATTTTACGTGAAATGATGCTTAAAAGCCTCTTAAATCTACCTGCCTCAACAGTGGGTAAAGTGTCTGATAAAGAGGCTGATATTTACAACCATGTAAAAAATATAACAAACTTGATGCTCACACAAACACAATCTATACAGATGCTAAAAACAACAGTGTAGCTAGAAAAAAACATCAGTCCTCATCATCATCATCATCACCAAAGGACAGCAGACTGTTGTTCTTCACTTTCACAGCACTGGATTCTTTCTTCTCCGGATCATCACTTTTCTTCTTCTTCTTACAGGAGCTTGCAGTGATGCCTTCGAACTTCTCAGAGGAGCGTTTCACAGGCTTCTTAAAGACAATCTTTCCATCTGCTGGTGGCTGATCATCTGTGATACAGACAATTAATGCGTGAATATATCATTTTAAATGTGTAACATTAAATATTTCTTCATTCTTTGATGGTGGGGTGGACAATAAATCAGTGTTTTTTGCCTGTCTCTGATGGTTTCTCGTTGCTTTTGATCTTAGTAACCTCTTCAGCACTCAGATCTCCCTTTTTCAGCACGACGACTTGCGGCATTTCGTCCTCACGGTCGTTGCCATCATCATCATCATCTTCATCACACTGCGGCATTTTCTGCTTCTGGAATGATTACAGTTGTTTTAAGTGACCGAATAAGACACCGGAAACCCTGCGAGCGTTGCCACTTCGTATCTAAAAGATCGCTCGTATGCCATTAAAACACTAGCCACGACTAATTACACAATGTTTTTTTTTTTCAATTATACTTGCCTTCGTTTCCACCGTGGGACCTTCTTTAAAATTAACATCATTTTTAAATTTCTTCAAAAACGATGGTTCAGCCGGTTTTACCCAGGATACGTTACCCTTCTTGCTCATGTTGGTGAGAAAAAAAACCGCAGAAGATAAATGTAAATATATATGTTTGAGGCCCTTAGATACAAAACAATCACCGGGTCCAAAACCGCGTCATTTTACGTCATCAAGCTGCGCCTTCAATACAACCAATCAGCGTTACTTCCGACTTCCCTCGTTACAGGATGAAAATATTATGAGAAAATTGGTACAGCATTGGTTTATAAAAGTATGACGGTTCGACAATGTATTATTTAAGCAAAGATTAAGCGTCGTTAAAATAAAGTAATATAAATAACTTTCTCTTTTTTTTAACTGTTTAACTTTAAACGATGTGTGATTAATCCGGTGTAAGGGTCGAGTGACTCGAGTCCCGGGGAGATGAAGTGATGCTTCCCGCAGCGCTGTATGCGGTGGCCGCGGGCTTCCTGGCAGCGTTAGCCTCATCTTCAGCAAAGTTATCGCTGGGTTCTGATTATATTAAAAACGCGTGTGAAATAGGAATGAAGACATGGATAAACGGACAAGACATTCACGCCGAGGAAAATATTAATTACTGCGATTGGGTAAGACTTATCAGTTTTATGTGTAGCTGCATAGAGTAAATGTGTAATGTCCATCTATCTATTCACCCATCAATCAATCAATCATTCTGTCTGTATGCCTGTTTGTTTGTTCATTTCATTTAATCTTTATTCTATTTTGTCCTCGCCACAGTTGCACATCCCCCTGCGTATACTTTGCGGTGGGCTTCTCTTCTCCTGCAATGCTGTCATGTGGACATTTTTTGCCAAATCGCTCCGACACTCGTCCTCCTCCGCCCGAGCCACTGTAACCACCACCGCTGCTAATTTTATCTTCACAGTGAGTGTTGTAGTTAATAACAAAAAATGTTATTGTCCCTGTTTTACATGTTTTATGTAATTATTTTTCAGGCTTTCCTCGGACATTTGATTTTTGGCGAAAGGAATTCTGCATTGTGGTGGGTCGGAATGATTTTGACGCTGATGGGGCTTTTCATCCTGCATGGAGCATCTCGTTCAGTTTCACTTGAAAATATAGACAAGAAGAATGAATGAGAGAAGACAAGACAGTCCTTTACAAAAAGCGAGTTTGATGAGAACAGAAAGAAGGCAAACAGTTGATTTGTTGTGCAATATTTTTTTTAATACAAAACAAATATTTTTCAGACAACACTGCAGATTTCAATTCAAAGTGTTTTTCAACTCACTTGTGTTTTTTTTGTTTGTTGCAGATGACGTTTTTAGTATAATTCTTGATTGCAATAACATTTACTTCTTAATAAAGAGACTCCGCTGTTTAAAGGCTGGTCACAAAGGCAATTTGACTCAAATAAACACTTTCTTACACAAAATCCTATTTTTCCATTTAATCAAAACTATAGTTTCCAGAATCAAATACTGTAATGTGAACAAAAGTCATTCAATTAATTTAATTATTCAATAAATAAATCTGTTGTCTACTTGGCATGGTCAATAGAATTTCTGAAAATCTTATAAAAATCATTCATTTAAAGTCGTTTTAAAGTTGTGCAAGACACTGAAAAATATATCTCATTACCTGTGATATTACAGTAAATGCACGGAAATAAAATGCATTTTACAATTTTTTAAAGCAAAACAATAAACATTTAATAGTAAACTTTAATAACCACAACAACACATGCATTGGAACAAAAGATAAAAAAAAAAAAAAGACGCACAACAAATTCTAAAACAGTAAATATGACTTATGACGTTATAAACGCCTTTCTCAGCAACCATTTTTAAAAAGTCATTTCACTTCCAAATGCACATATGGAAAATTTGAGAAATTCTTACCAGGATCATGTGACCCTCAAACCACATGACCTCAGCGTTGTGTTAATGAGTGCAAATAGTCTTTTATTTTAAGAATATGCGAATAAAAGCATTTAGAAACAAGGCACTTTGGTACAGTACATATGGTTGAAAAATAACAATATTTAAAGTCCAATATAAGAAAATCTCTCAAACAAACGCTTACTGAGATTCTAAAGGAATCTCTATCACGTCCTCCTCAATAATTTCTCCCTGTGGGAACGTTGGGACAGCGATTGATGTATTTTTCCGACATGAGACGTCTGTGAAAGGACTAAACCAGGTCAAAGACAGCGGACCCCCAAAAGCCCCTTTCATTGCTTCCCAGGTCGTAATCTTCTCCCATGAGGGGTTTTCCCGCTTCAGCCTCTCAATTCCCTGAAGGAAAAACAAAAGAAAACATGTGACGACAAAGTATTGATAAAAAACTCTTTAAATAATGAATCCTATAATAAAGTGGACATTCATACTTCGTTTCCTCAAGTTGTTAGTTTGAGTTGACTTTTCATGTGGTGCGCCCCCTGTCGGCGGATACTATAAACTATATACTGTACTTTAATTATATAAATAAATTCATATGGTCTTCAGTCTGCTTTAAAATTCAACATGTTATGTCGATTTTACCAGAAAATTAAGTTGTGATTTCAAGATAACACCAAAGGGAATAGTAAAAGTGTCCACTCCATTATATACAGATCTATATATACACTGTATAATTGTGTGTATATGTATATATATACTGTATATAAACACTCACAATGGAATAGTATAATGAAAACAAATAGCACAAAAAGTTTTATGAACGTACATATGAATGCAAAATAATATAATAAAAAATAATAAATGCAATATAGGACAATACTGAAAAGTGATTTGATTTATTTTTTTATAAATCACGTGACATGCAGTTTTAAACTCAAAGTGTGTGTAAAACAGCCGACACAAACAGCATGCGTCCGATACAATGAGCGTGGAATGACATTTTTAACACCAGCAATGAAATCTTACCTTTAGAAAACACCAATCAAACACTCTTTAGTTAATAAAAAAATATCATCAGATCCATGTCCATTTTAATGCCCCACAAGGCCTGAGGATTTCTGTTCAAAAGTCATCGGACAGTTCTGATGAAACACTTTTTGGGAACTGACTTAGTGAGGAAAAATTACAAGAAAACAGGAAAATGCAAACTCAGCAGACAAATCGCAACCACAACTTTGAAAAATAATCAGAATTCACTTTAAAATGATTTTAAATTTGATTTAAGTTTGGAAATTAATAAAAGAAATGTGTTCATCATAATCAAACAATTTATTAATCAAACGTGAAACATAATCAGTTAAAGGTGTCAAACATAGCCAATAACAGGAATCACCATTTGTTTAAAAGTAAAGTCATATATTTCATAAAGTAATTCTGAAAGGTAAGCCTTTGCTTTTCAAACGTCAAGTCATTTTCAGAAACAACTGAAACGGACAAAATGAAAAACAAAACAATGGAGAAATTCAGTGGACAATACAAATAAATAATAAAAAGAAAAGATGTTACTGTATGTGTTCACCTTTGGGAGTCCGAAAATATTGAGAAATTAGAAAATAGATGACATAAAAATAAGAGTGTGTGATCACGAGTATGACGTTTCATGCAAAAAACACAAATAATAGCAAAAAGGAAAATTATTGAATATCGGACTTAATAAGAAAAGTATTCTGTTTTTCATAACAATCCATAAAAATGTTGATAGTTTGGATTTGTCGTGATAATTTACATAACAATAATAAAAAAACAAGAATGGATGAAACAATGAATTCTGGGACACTTTAGCGCAAACAGATTTCTATCTGTCTCTTTTCAGTCTTACTAGGCCAGAATTAAATACAAATGCATGTCAAACATTCACGTTCAGTCTCAGAGAACATGATGTGCGATTGTTTACCCCGAACCAAAAAGCCATTTACCTCATTCGGTCAAGAACAGGCCAAAAAAAAAAAAATGATCCGTTATTTGTAAAAAAGTCAAAGTGAGGTGAAGTCTCTAGCTTAAAGCTTCCTGAGCTCAGACCACGTACTGGTAGGGGTCGGCTTTCCCATGGTCAGGTGTGGAAAAGGGACTAAACCATGCTATTGAGAAGGGGTGTCCGAAGACCACCTTCATGTTCATCCATTTTGTTTTTTTAGCCCATCTTCTCTCTTCCTTTTTCAACTGCTCTATGCCCTAAAAACAAGAGATAACCGAAACTTCAGCGTGTGTGACATCACAAAACCACAGAGGAACGAACATCCAACTGAATCCATGGAAAAGAAACAATTAAAAACCGTCAAACATATAATCAAACAAACAAATAAATAAATATATGCGGTCAAACATTTGCAGCACACTTCACACAACTTAACACTGCGTGCCACATAAGCACTGCGCAAGTGTAATTTAGGGAGGAAAACATGACCATTGAAACACCAACAGAACAACAAAAATAAACAAATAAAATTACAAAAAAATATGTATAAAATATGAAGCAAAATTAGAAAAAGGAAAATGGGACCTCAAATTAACTACAATTCAGGAAATTTGAAGGAAAAAAGATATTTAACCACACACACAAAAACACACACAATTTCGGTTAATCGGGACAGACGCCTAATTGGGCCCAACTTAAAAGTTCAGCAACAAATCTTATTACATAAGCCTAATATTGTTTACTTAATTGAGACAAAATCCCATTTAGAGAATACAAAAAGCACGAGTTGCCTGCGTGTTGCTGTAAATTCTGTCTACACCCAGCCACGCCATTTAATCAGAAAAACAGTTTCCGATTATGCCAATATGTACATACAGAAAATATTTTTTTAATATAAAATATTAGATTTTATACATAATATTATATGCATGTATCAGTTGACAATGTTAGTTTTGTAACAGTTGTTATAATGTATATATTTTAGAGGTGGGCATAAATTCATTTTTTACATCTAGATTAATTTTCTAAATGATCGTAATGAAAAATGTTTTTTTTTCTTTTAAATATTGCACAATAAAAACACTTAGAACAGTGGTCATGAACGAGAGAGACACATTTATTAACCCTACAAATTTAAAAACGTCTCCTTAATTAATTTAGTTATTTGAAAAACTCCTTGAGGGCTGTATGCTTTATACTGCCGTATGTTTTAAGTAAATGTATGCATTTTATGTAAAACAAACATACAATCCAGTACAACAAGTCTCTGAATTAATTTTAATAACGCTGTTATTAAGCCATCACCGAACTCATCTCCCACTACCTGGTCAAGAAGCTGCCAATCACATTCTCACCAGCCAATCAGAGTAAACGCCGCCCCCACGTGAAACTAGTGCCAAAAGTCGAAACACAATAATCTGAAACGCATCCAAAGGATCTGAAACTACCGTATTTTTCGCCGTATAAGATGCACTTTTTCTTCCCCAAAACTGAGGGTGAAAAGTTTGTGCGTCTTATACGGCAAATGCAGAGATCCGTGGAGCGCAGTCACCGCCATCTTAGTATGCAATACCGCTGTATTACATACGTTGTCTCGCTTTCTTTCTCACGCAGAATCTTGTGAAACAATGAAACCATGATTTTCAAACGAAAACGAACTTTGATCAAAATAAAACAAGCAGATTTTCTCGCGAGTCTTTAAAACCAAAACAGCCGCTCTCTTAAAGGCACAGCGCAGAAAACGAAGCGGCACACGTATGCGCGTGAAGTACAAACTGTGTTTGATTAGCAATGTCCGTGCCGTCATTGGTAGTTGTAAGTTACAACTTGTAACGAAACTAATGTGTAATACTGTATTAAGGTGTTTATATACTTATATAAAAATGTAATTCATGAATCATCACGGTATCCACGATATTGCTAAATCCATATCATGGCACATCTCAATACCGTTATACCGCCCACCCCTACTTTCACTGTTTACTGACTTTAATGACTGTTCATGTTACATGCTTGGCATACAATTGTTCTTAAACTGCTGTTAACTTTTATACAATTGATATAAAATATTTTACTACAGTATTTGGTTCAGAATCTTTTTTTTCTAGATTTTCCTCCGGTGCGTCTTATATGCCGGTGAGAAAATGTGGAGATTGTCTAGAAAAATAAAACTAGTTTTTATTTACGTCTTATATTTTTGCCACTGATCTGATTCAATACAGAAGCTGCTCTCATCACAAAGGAGAATTCCTCTGTCCACTCTTGTTGATAAGCACAAAACGTTGCCTTATTCGAAAAAAAAAAAATCAATATCTTCCAATAAAATTTTATTATCCAATTACTGGTGTTTTCCAGTGAACAGCTGTGATTGTTTTTATTATGTTATTGCATTTTAATTAAAGCTTTGTCTGCGAGCCAGATAAAACCATCAGAAGAGCCACAGGTTCCCGACCTCTGGTTTAGAACCATGGTCTTTTACACAATGAGTCTTAATGAGAAAACAATGAAGACTTCTTTCGATAGTTTCGAAGTTTGACTTGGTTTGAAGATTGCATGATATACGAAGCTTGGAGTAATGAGCATTTAGTATTGTTTTTAAAGCATTGATTCTGTACAATAAATTGTACAATATTTAACATGCACACGCTTTACATATGTGTAATTTTTTTTCCCATATTATCGTAATGATTGACAGACTCTGTAATGTGTTACAAAAAAACATTGCACCAAGCGATTTCTACGGCACGGCAGTAACAGAAAAAATGAAGTACGCTATTCAGGGTTGAGGCTTTTGTTTCAGCCAGACAACAAAGACAGAACCGCTGTGGCCCAGAGGAAGCCAGATGGTGTTGAATAGCACCGGAAGAATTTTAAAAGATCTGGTTGCATAGTTGCCACCCACCACAGGATGCTGGGTGAGGGCCTGTCACAGAACCTGGTTTTACTGAATCTGGGAATGATACATTCCCCTTCAATCTCACCGAGTGGAGTTCAAATCTGTTAAAACCACATGAACTGACCTTAAAATATATGTATTTTAACGTATTATTTAATAAGTGGACCCGGTAAACACAAGCCCCTCTGAGTTTGCCTACTGTATAATAAAGAGACCGATCTTACCGTCTCATCAGTGCAGATGGAATGGATTTGGGTGCCAAACATCACAGAGGTGAAGATGAGGAAGAGGAGACCCTCAAAGCACAGGAGGATGAGGAGAATGACAGTGGCAGGAGGAGAGAAGGTACTGCACTCTGGGTGGGGAGGGGAGAGGATCACACTCTAATCATTTACATTATTTATCAGCTTTTCTAACACATGGCAGATTCAATTTCCCAAACTTTAGGGAGCACTGGGGTCAAGGTTTTATTCTTTTATTCCATGTACAAATACAGTCATATCTGGCAATGAAGGTGTTGCATGTGTCTGCTTTTTTCATTCTATATTCACATATAGATTTTGATCCATTTGGAAGAAGGGGCGACTGTATTCTAAGTTTTAAATATACTGAAGCACAACATTTGGAAAAAAAATTATGTTGTGATGGATAATTTTCTGCCAAACTTTTCAATTTTGTAAAAAAAAAAGGAGTGGACCTGGTTAAAAACTTTCTTTGTGATAAAAAGAAAAAAATCCCAGGTCACATTCTCGCATCATCACAGACCAGTGTGTTTAGTCTGTGCTGAGAATAATTACTTGTCTCATGTTAGCAGCTAGACAAATCTAATAGATTATTTAATCATTTTTGTATATGTTGTGATCTGCCCTCAATTTATGCAACGCTAGGCACCACTGTAAAATATTATAAAACAAACAATCCTATTTCACTTACTTGTCCAATCCTCTTCAAAGCAGTAGAGAAAATGAAAGACCACCATGACCAAAGCATGTAGAGAGATTAGAGAAATGTACATCTGCAAAAGAAATGTGTCTTTAGAATAATAAATAATATTATATGCATATATGAAAAACCTTATTATTACAAAGTAATAATTTTAATCAAACATACATTATTTTTATTTATGAATTGCTCTTGTAAAGTCAATTCAAATCTCAATTTACGTTTTTTAAAATTAATCCCAAGCAGTTTATAACAAAATAATATACAATGAAAAAAAAAAAAGCTTTCCCTCAGAATAAAATTAAATGCATGCATCAAATTAATTAAAAACCTCAGATTACTCACAGTGAACAGAACAAAATATTTCTGGTTACTTTCCCCGACACAATTATTCACCCAGGGACAATGATGGTCCATCTTCTTTATACAGCGCTTACAAACACTGCAAAGAGCCAACAGAGATTGACATGCTAAATGACCAACTTCACAAATTGCTTGTAATTTCTGAACAGATTGAATTTGTTTATAAGATTTCACCTATTGATATTTATGTAAAAAAACAGTACAAATAAAAAGAAAGAAAGCAAGCAGACATCGATATAAGCCGGGAGTGACAGGCTGCAGACAGTTACCTGCAGTGGTGAGCTCGGTCCGGTTTGATACTGCAGCACTTGGGACATTTGTAAACCACCTGACCTGGCTTCAGCTGCAGACTCTCGATGTATTCTTTAGTGGCGTTTCCCTTCGGAACAGCTCCCTGGGAAAGCACAGTTATTTTTATTACAAAAACTAAAAAATAGCTAAAAAATATTTACCAAACTACTAAATCTACATTTATTCAAAGCGACTTACGTACTTGTAAAACAGTTTTTGTTATCACTGGGACTCAAACTCATGACTTTTGTACTCGTAAAGTCAAGCTCTAATTATGTGACAAATAAAATTTGAATTTGAATTTAAAGTGATTAACAGCAGTAACCAGCATTACTATTACTTACTAAGATGTGTTACCAGTAATAAATAAAATCTAGCAAAAAAAAAAAAAAAACAAGGCTGCTCTGGAATTAAAGATCCATGCTAAAAATAAGAGCTAGTGAGAATCAGAAGATGTTCCCATGAAAAACAAACTTGATGACAATTTACAAATGGACACGCCATTTTCTTTTTAGATAAACTGAAACTCACAGTGGCTTCATTTATTCAAATTGTGTGCCGTCTATTCTATCCATCCAGTTTCTGAACTGTTTTTTCCTGGGTCACTGTGAGAGGAAACCACACAAGCACATGTCGTCTTATTTTTGGCCTAAATGTCAGCATTAAACTACCATGAAACGACTTATTTGAACATCTGATTCTGAACTTAAATGAATGTAAGACGTCTTTTGAAAGAATAAAACAGAGTCTCTTTTGAAGGAACAGTTAATACAAGACACTTTCTTACCTTTAGGGAAAAAGTAGGATTTACTCCTACAAGTAAATGCCATTACTTCACCATTACTATAATGTAATATTATAATAAAAACAAATGTGTTCTATTTTTATTCTTCTTTTTGTATTATTAATTTTGATTAAATATTTAGTTTATTGCCATTTCAGGGGAAAAAACTCATTTTTAAAAGTACAAACTTATATATAAAAAAATACAGATTTGTTTAAAATGAAAAATCATTACAAATAAATACATAGTGCAGGGGTGGCCAACTAGTCAGAGACTAATAGCCACTTCTATTTTTTTTCTGTGTTACTGCAAAGAGCCACATCATACACATGGGCACACATAAACATCATCCCATTCCTTAATCTTGTATGCACGCACGCACACACAGACCTCGGCTCAGCCAGAGTTATTGAAAATAACATGATAATATTAGTTATATTTTAACAGTTAACATTGTGTGCATATTTGACTCATGTCATGTGAAAGCTCCTGAAGAGCCGCATGAAACTAGTTAAAGAGTCGCATGAGGCTCCAGAGCCACGGGTTGGCCACCCCTGCTGTACCCCATATGAGTGTTTTGCTTCAGCGTTTTTATGTACTACAACTACTTATTTTTGGGAATGATACAAATGTGAACAAATGAAGAAATGTACTTGCCCACATAATGCAACATTACAACACTCAAATAAAAAAGTTTTAATGCTCATAGTGCTGTTTTTTTTAGTAAGTATCCAAGAAGAACAGTCGCTGCAACCTACCGGGTCAGTGCACATGGCTCGCAAATGAGACGCCAGGGCCAGGAAGGCCAGACTGTTGAACAGGGCGCCGTTCACCAGGCTGTAGATCAGGTTCTTCGATGGAATCAGCATGACAAACAGCACCACAAACTCGGCATAGAAGACCAGAAACCAGGTGATGACCGCACAAATGATGCCGCAGGCGTCTCGGATGAACCACATGTTGTTTTGTCTCTCATGACACGCAGGAAGACACTGTGCAGGCTGCAGGACGCTGGCCTGCCTCTCGACGTCCCTGAAGCGTGGCACTGGACTTCTCATCCTATTACAGGGATCTCATCCTGCTAACAACAAAAGGACAGAGAGGAAAGATCGGATGGGTTAAATGCAGAGAAAGAATTTCCCCACTGAGGGACTAATAAAGGTTCAATTATAAAATTATAAAAAAACATAATGGAGTAAAAGGTTTGTTTATGTAGGCCTGTAGCCATCTTTCTTTACCTCTGTTTGCAAATGTTTTTATGCAAAGCGACCTACGGGTTCAGTGTTTGGCTCAAGGACACTCGATGAGCATTTGTGGTGCCTAAAGGACTGGGATTCGAACCTGCGACCTTTTGGCCCCAAGTCCAACCCTCTTCTACTTGGATAAAACTGCCCATCTTCTCTGATTGATGCCCTATTAAAATCAATACTACAACCAACTTTTATTTCTCGTGGTCCCATTCTTGTGTGGACCACCCGAACTATTTCCAGGCAGCCAGTTTTTGTTTATGGATACTAAGTATTGTTCTGCAAACAAATAAGTCAACGTGATGATTTTCATACACACTAATCTCCTCTCACAACACAGAATCTGGTTTAACAAGTCAAAGCGTTACGCAAAAAACCGGAACAACACAATGGCGCAAAATACGCACCGACAGTCTGAAGAAAACAACACATCCAAACGTGCCCCTCTCCGTAATTTAAAAACAACATCAGCGTAAAGCTAAATTATTTATACATTCTCTAAAAATACGTAATTTGATGTAAGATAATTAGCCATCGTGTGTCTAAACCTGTGCTATACCTGGTTACGGCAATACTCACATATTTGGCGACATTCTCTCCTCGGGTTTGTCCGCTCAAGTAAAGTCGAGATGGTTCTAACCGGCATTGATCCCGCTAACTATTGGAAACGTCTTCATTGGGACAACTAAGCAATACAAGTAGCTAATTCGAAGGATAAAATAGGCTGTTGAAATGCTGCATTTTTGTGCCGTGCCAGCTCCTCCCTTCTATAGAGAAACTGATGGCCACACCCCCTTTCACTCGAGGCTCATCCGGATCACGATCCGAAATCGAAACCAGTTCCAGAATTTACATCTCACTCCATGACTAAAGCTACAAAAGTCAAATCAATTCGTGAATTTTTTGAGTTTCCGAAAGTACTGGTTTAATATTGGGCGTTTAAATGTAAAAATGTCGAACTGATGTTACTTTAAATGTACTATGCTTAAGCTAAATTTATTCTAGAAATGTCTGATAAATCAATGGATGTCCGTGGTAGAATTGCGTCCTAAATAAGCAAAGCACCAAAACCTGTTGTGATTGGTTGTCTCACTACAGCGCTGAGAAACGGATCTAAAACCACGTGATTTTTCTATAAATACATTTCAATATCAAAACTATTAATGGGACTGTTTATACTATTATTATTATTATTATTATTATTATTATTATTATGATTATTATTATTATTGTTATTATTATTTGTGTTCTGAAGCTATTGAACGGTTGAATTATTTATTAAACATAAGAATTATGTCTTCTTGTGAATTATTACTGTAACCCCTCTGGGATGTTGAAAGCAGAAGGCTTACAAAGGATATGTTTTATAACATTTCCCTGTCCGAACTACTAAATATTTAGGAAAAAACAACGCTAGTACCGTGAACATTTGTTAGTTATAACAACAAAATAAAACAGATAGTTTCCAGCAGCTTTTAAGCATTACTATATATTTCAAATGCTTTACAATTTCTTGTCATCATTTAACGCTTTATTTTTACCGTAACATGTTGAATTCAATACATTTCTCCTAAGTACAAAATAACTTTGAAGTAAGGAACTGAAATTCTTTAACGTGGGGGCTTCCGTGACTTTTATTTTGTCTAAATTCTGAACACAAAAGCGTCCCTTTAATTCTACGCAAACTGCCTATCTTGTGTTGCCAGTGTTAGAAATATCGAGTAATTATTATTGTCTGGGAAGAAAGAATTAAACACTACACTACATAAGCGTATCTTCATAATCGACCAGTTTAGTGAATATTAAAGCGACAGTTTCAAAATAGGTTGCGTTACATTTATATATGTACACGAATTGGTAGCCTTTATTGTCCCCAACCTGGCAACATTGACCTCCAGTTGTTGGTCTGCTGAGGTGGTACAATGAAGGGACGATGGCTGCCTGCATCGGAGTGAAATGGACAAGAAACAGCACCCGAACAGTCCCTAGTAACAATGGTTCTCTTCTTATGAACTCATTCTCTACTAGATCACAATAACATCCCAGTGTCGTCCCGTCTTTAAGATAGAAGCATTTTATTTGTGTCGTCCAACCTCGTGCTATGATTTCACCTAAACCAACAATATTTAACCGACCAGACCGGTGAGTAAGTAAATAAATGTGCAATTTTCCCCTGCAAAATTAAAATTTTGTCTTGTGGGTTGATTTGTGTGATTGTAAAAAAAATAACACATTAGCATCTCAGCTATGTACCGTTTACCAATGTTGCTATTAGCAATAGGTAATGCTGTTCAGTTTCATCATCGATTGTCTTTGAGGTCAACATGCCAAAGATAGGTATACTTTAAATGTGTGTACTTAATACTAATACTATACTTCATATAGTGTTGGTATCTACGTTTTGTAATCGTTATAAAAGTCTGCAGCAATGATGATGCTCTGGTTTTTCAGGTTTGTTGTGCCTTTACAATAACGAATTTAACCTGAGGAATTTTCTTTTTTTTTTTGTTAGCTGTCATTCATAAAATGGCCATCACACAGTTTAGGCTTTTTAAAATATGCACCTGCTTGGCGACGATCTTCTCTTTCCTGAAAAGACTGGTCTGTAGGTGAGTGTGAATCACATGGTGTTATTAAAACTGATATTTGTCAGGAATTTAATGTGACGTTGTGTTTTTAATATTTGCTTTTTGCTGAAACAGGACTGGAAGATCGCGCAAGTTGAGTGGTGACCAGATCACGCTCCCGACCACATTAGATTATTCGTCTGCATCAAAACAGGTCAGAAATTCTATCCCATGACAAAGTTTTTACATGTCCAGACATCTTTGAATCAATCTGTGTTTTCCCCACAGCCGGAGGTTGAGGAGTGGAGCTCATGGGATGAAGAAGCCCCCACGAGTATCAAAATCGAAGGCGGTAACGGGTTAGTCTCTCCTCCCCAGAATGAAGCTGAAGAGGAAGAGCCCGACTACTTTAAGGACATGGCGCCAACCATCAGAAAAACACAAAAAGTAGGTTCAGGGCTTTGATTTTGACTAATGTGAAGTTTATGTACGTTCTAATTGTTGAGTCGGTCCTTGTTTGTTAAACCTACCACACCGGGATTCGAATCCACAAAGCTTAGGTGGCAGCCCTCCCTGCCCACAACTTCCAATACGTAACTGAATATTATGTACATTATGAACATGGCGGCGTGGGAAACTAGCAGAGTATACGATGGCAAAAAATGCAATTAAAGTCGTCAAAAGTATGGCAAATAAAAAAAGTCTCTGTTAGGAAGTGAGTGTATGTGTGTTTGTTTCTTTCTGTGTGTGTGTGTGTGTGTGTGTGTGTGTGTGTGTGTGTGTGTCCTACATCTCTCTCTCTCTCTCTCTCTCTCTCTCTCTCTCTCTCTCTCTCTCTCTCTCTCTTTCCTGCTAAAGTGTTTAAGAGTTTGATTTTCAATACTGCAATCTATTCTTTACATTGATACATTTCACATGCAAGAAATGCACAGGATATACCTTTCATATCTTATTCTAAATAATAATAGTTGATTTTTTTTTTAGAAGAGAACTGCTCATTTTCCATGTAAATAAGAAAATGTCAAGGCACTGTGCTTTAATATCAGTTGTTGATATTCAGTAAATAATCATACAGAAGTGTGTTTCCTTAAATTGTTTTAAACGTGATTTTAAAAGTAAACAAATAAAAAAAGAACAAGTCTCACCTCTGAGTTTGTAGACATGCTAGCTTTTTTGCATTACAATTGTGTGTGATTGGATTTTTTTAGAATGGACATTTTATTTTGCACATTAATATTCACAGTCAATAATTACTGAATTCATGTTTCACTGTTTTTGTCTTAAGGACATATGATGCCTTCTAATTTATTTTGTGTAATTTTTATATCTAAGTGTAAGTGATATTGAAACGTACCACGTGGTTATGTACAAGATAAGCTTTATTTTTAGTCACTTTGTTGTTGGCTGAATTTAAATGCACTTTACATGCAGTGTTATCTATGTTTCATTTTGCCCTCGTGTATTTATATTTTATTTTTTCATGTTTTAAATTTTTTATGAACAAATAATCGTTTGGGCAAAAAAATAATTGTTTAAAAGTCTATTAATTGAAGAAGAAAAAAAAGCGATAGATTAATCGATTAGTTACTCACTCAATTCACAGTTTTAAAGAACTTATTTGAACCAAAAAAGTTCTTTAGGATTTTTTTAAAACACTGATTTAGACAAATTCCGCTAATTAGGATCAAAGGCGGTGGGAGAGAATATTAAAACAATAGCCGACAGGTTGCTGAGGCAGATCGGAGCATTGTTTTCGTTGTACTGAAGATTATTTTTGTAAATGTATGTTCTACTAGAAGTGTGTGTTTCAAACAATAAAGTTCATAATGACATTTTAAGTTACCTACTGTGCGTCTTAACCTTAATCTGACCTGAATCTGACCTTAATCAGATCCAGACCCAACGTCTTGATTAACCAGAGTTGACTATATTTCTATCTTCTAAAAAAGTTATGGTGTCACATTTAAAAGTCTTTTCTTTAAAAAAATGCCTTGGAAACGTGTTTTTAATTTATTTTTCTTGTTATTAGCTGTATGGTCATATATCAAACTTGACAGAATTAATTTTTATCAAGAACAAATTGTTTTAATGTTATTAAAAGTTCTATTTACTATGGAACATTGCTCCATACACACTAATTTATTTATTTTTTTAATTTAAAAATGGTTCATTTGAGTTTAAGAAATGATGGTCATGTTCGCTCCCCAATGCAACTGAGTTTGAAACCCCTACTTTACATATGTGAGTTTCTCCTCTTTCCAAACTCCACCGCGCTGCAAGTTTAAAGAGTGTGTGAAGACGTGCTGAAATGGCTTAAATGATTAAAACAAAGCATTTTAGACGAGCTTGCAGACATTTGTTTTGTGTATGTGTGTATATAAGAAGTCTGTAATTATTGCATTATCAGTTTTTTCCATCTTCCTCAGATTGTTTTGAAGAAAAGGGAACCTCTGAATTTCATGCCGGACAGTTCCATGGGTTTTTCCAGCAGGCTCGCCGCTTCTCAGGACATGTCCTTCATCCAGCCCTCTGTGAGTGACCGTCTGACCACATTAATCCCCTGCTATTGTGAGGCCTTTAATGCTCTAGAAGAATAATGGCATTTAGAGAGCTCTGCGTCTGTGGTCCGCAGGCCGAACTGGGGGATCTGGACACATGGCAGGAAGACCACAACGCTTGGGAGGAAGAGGAAGATGCGACCTGGGAGGCTGAAGAGGTGCTGAGGTGAGAGCACTGAAATTACACTGCATATCTCTCAACTTGAACACTTTTTGACATGTTTTTTTCAATATAATTTCATAATTGATGGGATTTATTTGTCATATAAATTTATATACGGTACATGGAAAATAGATACAGGGTGGATTCAATGTTATATACTCCAATAGCATTTCCATGGACGTAATCCTCAACACTTTCACATTGACATTAAAGGTTTTTGGGGAAGAAAAAAAAAACGTTTTTTGAGAAGGAAGTGAAAGAATAGTTTTTCAGAAGGAAGTGAAGTGAGAGACAAGCACGTTTAAATCCCTCCTTTAAAACGTTTTAAAAAAGTTTGAAACTGAACTATTGTGCATATATATTTCATATTTAATATGAAACTATTTTTTAATGCAAGGCAAAACATTGAGGAAAAATGTACATTTTCTTTTTCTGTCCACTAGATGGCAGTCGACATTATCATTTCATTTAAACCTCCATTGCCTGTTTCATAAGAACTATTGCATCATGTCATTTATGGTTGAGACTAAATACTTGTTGTTTTTCTTTGAATATTCAAACGAATGAGCATCTTTCAAACCGTTGCACACATCAGAAACATGAAAATGTGTTTTTCACACACACAGACACACACACAATGCTTGCATTCAATTCACTTCCCGCTTAATTTCTTTTACCCTCAGGCAGCAGAAACTGGCCGAGAGAGAGAGACGCGCCATGGAGCAACAGAGAAAGAAGATGGAGAAAGAGGCGCAAAGAATGATGAAAAAAGAGCAGAAGATGGCCGTCAAACTCTCGTAACACTTTCACGCCGCAGCGACGTTCTGAACCAATCAGCAGTCTCGTCTTCATCTGTTCATCTCACCAGCTGTCTTTGGGATTTTTTTTATATAATTTTCTTTTTGATTTTCAGAAATTATTTTTTTTGCGATTCAAGAACTAAACAAGGTTGTATTGGGCCATTTTAAATCGGGATAACCTCTGTTTGCCTTCATCGTCTGAGAAAATGTTTTGCCTATTTTATTTAACTGTGCTTTCGACACTGGACTGGACTGAACAGAACTGGTGGGAACATTTAAAACCAAGCCACAGATTTAGCCTACCTGCTTTTCTCACGCTGTTTAGCGGCGACTCTACTGTAATTGTGTTGTTTTTTGCCGAATGAACCGTAATTATGGTCTTAAACGTTGAAAAACTTTCTGGTGCAGCTTCAAAATGGACCGGAGACAGACATTGTGTAGAGACATTGTGTGCTGATGCTAAGGAGGAAAGAGGTGAGCTGGTCGTCATGGAAACAGTGAACTTTATGAATATTGAGATTAGCCTTGTTTTTCTGATGCTTTGGAAGCGAACAACACGTTAAAGTTGTTCCGTAAAGTTAACACAAGATAAAGTTGGTTTATTTGACCCATATTTACTCTATTAAAACTCATCAGGGGATATAAAATGCATAAACCTACGTAGTTAATATTATTTGATGGTGATGATGGTTTAAACTGATTTGCATGTATTGGCTATTATGAAATGTTGAAGGCTGTGGGAAATGGGTAAAAACTGAATAAATCGTCACTTTTTTTTAAATTTGTTCGTCACTTCTTTCTTTTTAATCTTTGTCAATAAACCTTTTCTAATCTAATTGATGTTATTGAGCCTTCAGATTTTCCTCCAATCATCTCTAATGTACAGAAACTAGTAGGTCGGACCCCTGTCGTTAACCTGCACCCGAGGTTTGTGTGTGTGTGTTCACACTTGGAATATTCCGGATCTGAAAGTCTTCAGATTATGACATCATAATCCCCATCTGCCTCATAAACGCCCCCGGACGACCAATCCTGTGCTGCCTGACCCACTTCAACCCAGAGAGGATAAAACACACACACACACACACTCTCTCTCTCTGCCAATTTGCGTGTGGCTTTCATGCATTTCAGGCTCGTCTCTAAAATCGTTTAAAATCTGAATCAATTAGATTTAAAATCACTGACTGGATTTAGAGAGTTGGGACTTTCCTGCAAAATCATCAGTGGCACTATGACCTGAGCAGGTTTTTTGGATCTTGTGCATCCACAGTGGTGTTATGCAACCGTTCTTCAGGGGTCCGCACTTCTGTGTGATGCTTGTTTGATTATTCTGCACTCAAGATCCGAGTTATGTAAAGCTTTTCCTGTGCTGTCGGACCGCAGCAGCTCCCTAAAATCAGCAACATTGCCACGGGAAGTGACTTACAAAATAAAAGCTCAAGTTGTGTGTGTGGTCAGTAATGAGAACTACTGAATTAAAATAATGTAAACTCATACGTGTACAAAGAAAACTATAAATCACTGTTAACTTAAAAATGTATTTTATCGAGCTATTGCATGGAGTTCTAAATCTAATTGCAAAACGTCTGAAGACATGAAGGGTATGAATATTTTATACTTAGGTTTAAAATGTTTTTCTGCATAGTTGTACTTAATCGCTAACTTTATAAAATATCCTCAGCTACCAATTTGCTTGGGGTTTTTCCAATTTGATTTATATTTTTATGACATGCTTTTTAAATGTCATCTGAATGTTTTATAAATGTTTATCGTCACTAAGGGTAAATGTAAAAATTATAAAATTCTTTTAAAGAATAGTTATATACACAAAATGAAAAAAAAAAAAAAAAAAAAAA
>CM051501.1:10362702-10453427 GCA_028031935.1 Paedocypris micromegethes | reverse complement strand
ATCTTCATATAAAGTGCCTACCTACATTCACAATGGCATTAAGAATTTTAGTTTTGCAGACCTCCAGTCAAACATAAAGGGGTTTTTCATGCTTTATTAATAAATAGTGATATAGATAATATCTCATAAACAAAAATATTGCACATTTGCTCAGGCACATGACAAGGTCGTAGGAAAAGCGCAGTACAGGTAAAGCTTTACGGTTTACATGTAAAGTCACTTTACACAGAACACCACAGTGAAGCTTTGGCAGGAAGGTTTGGTTCTCTTTGAACACACACAAACAATTTAAACAGAAACACACCTCTAGTTGTAGGACCTACAAAAAGAAAAGCCTACATAAATACGAAGACTAATAGTCGGCAAAACGAATTAGAGCAACATAACCACCTGTCCAGATGATCAGGTTGTGCAAAAATACATTTCTATACAAACAAAAATCTACAACAAAACACGCGTCCCCATATTTCCCCAGGCCATCACTTTTGTGCCTCAATATTTAAAGAAACCAGTGCAGAGGGAAGAGTGCGGCAAACAATCACACGTGTATGAACAAATCTAACGCTTATATGAAGTTTAAGTGCTGCTGTTGACGGAACAGACGCGGGCCATGAGCCTTCAAGTGTTTGAGCCGTGCGAGACATGGCGGAGGGAGTGCAATCCCATAATGCAACAGCCCCGAATCAAGGACGCGATGTTGTAGACTGGAGCCCCCCCGACCAGCCCGTGCTGGGAGTACAGCCACGCTACAGTGGGCAGCACCGGCGCCGCCACCGCCATCAGATCCACCAGGAAGCTGTTGCTCCAGTGGCTCTTCCCCACCACTGCCATGTTAGCGGGGGTCTTTGGGTTCTCCAGCTCCTCTATGACATTGGGACCATTCTTATCCTCTAAAACACACAGAGTGGAGTTAATCTGAGACGTTTTTGGACTTGTAGGACTAATGGGGTCTTGCTCTTGACCATCTTGGACGTCTGATGGCAACTCAATGATGGGACCCTGCGAGTAGGTCAAATTGTTCTCCTGCTTGGGAATCTTGGATTGTTGTGTGAAGGTTGGTGGAATGAAGCCAGAAAGTCCAGCGTCGTGAAGCTTCAGAAGCTGGAAAAGGATTGCTTGAAGATCTGGAGAACATGGGTCATCAGTCTGGATTTCCTTATTCTCTGGAGGACAGGAATCCCTGGAGAAGGTTTCGTCAGTGGTGTTTCCAGATAAACCAGACTCCAGTGTTGAGATCCCAGGATGGGAGATGCTTTTGGAAACGTCCACCGCAGTGGACATGAGAATCTCTGCGTCATTGACCAGTTTGTCTTCATCCAGCAGCTCCGCATAAGCCATCTCCTTCGTTGCCAGATATTTATTCTGAAGTCCCATTTCTGAGGACTTTCCCAGAGTCTCGTACATAAAGTCAAGAGTGGGCTCCTCTTGCAGGTTGCACCCGCTCTGTGCCATCTCCATGCTGTGGAGAAGAGACTCCAGCTTCCTGTTCTGGATGTTAATGTCAATGAAGTATTTCTGGATGCCTTTATCTTTCTCCACTAGGCTGTTTTTCATGGTCTCCACCACCTGACGGAGCTGTTTTATCTCCTTGCGTGCCTCCTTAAGGGCGAGTTGAGCTTCAACGCGATGACATTCCTCCTCAATCCAGTCCTCCCGCATACGACTCATTTGGGCCTTCAGATCCTCTATCTCACCTTCCCTGCAAAAGAGAATGAACACAGCAGCATGTGATGTTTGTAATTGTGCCAGAGCTCTGGAGAGAAGAAGAAAATGTAGGCCAGTGATGCCACCAGATATTCTTGGTAGCAGGTTCTCAGTGGGACCCAGTTTGAGAACAGCACCTACCGGTCACTAATAATGTTCTCGGACTCTCTGAGCCTGCTTGTCAGGTGGCGAACGGCAACTTCCTTCTGTTGAAGAGGGGTGAGATACTGCTCAGGGTTGGGCGGCTTGATGCCATGATTGTCTCCACACGAATGGAAGCGCACGGGAGCAGATCTTCTGCAAAAACAGACAATGTGTTTCCCTATTAATATGCAAATAATATTTATGAGCAGGATTAATCACTAGAACATTCTGTTTATAGAATGGAACACTAAATGCTCTGGGTGAAATTCCTGGTGAAGAGAAGACTTTTTTTCGCCCGCAGTGGGGATATTTTAGCATACCAAGCCGCATAACAAAGAAAACGGGCATAAGTTTAAAATGCTATTTGAATATTGCATTTTAATTTTGAAGGGTATGCTTGCATGTGCATTTCTTTTAAATATTGAATCATTAAAACATATTTGCCTTTCATTTGCCTTTATTGCATCAAATGTATACTGTAATATGTATTAAAGTTGAGGAGTGAAACAATGTAAAATATATGTTAACTATAAAATGTTAAATATTAAAACAATGCCAATATCGCATACAAATGCAAATAATCCCAGCATTAAATGTAAAAATACAATTAAAACACCCAACAAAAAAAAAATTCAGGAAATGATGACTAAAACTGGCAGGATCCTATTAGCAAGTGGTAAACAGCAGAATAATTTTAGAAGCCTGCTGATGCTGCTTTGAAGTCAGATGCAAATGAAAGGATGAAAGCAAAGCGCTGGGTGGAATTAATGATCAGATACCAAATTAACAGAGGGGAAACCAGGTTAAAAATGAACTTAATTGTTAGATGAACTTGTGACTAGGTCAAACAAACAATCTCTGCCAGAGCGATGAGACCATAAAGTGTGCATCGGATTTAAAAAAAAATGCCAATTAAAACATTCCAAGAGCCAAGACATTAACAAGCAAGACACACCACAACCCAAACACGTGAAATATTAATGTCCTCGCAACATACTTGGCTTCAAAACGGCTTAATTTGCATCAGTCGGTCGAATTATCTGCTGTGCTTGTTTGCAAAATAAGAGAAGACATTTTTGTTGCAATCCATGACCAATTTAGTCCACTTTTGCGCGAGGAGGTGAAGGGGGAATCTCCATATGTTTCAAGCTACACATTTCAAGCTATTTCATTGCTTAGAAAATATCCGTTTCATTCTCTGCTCTCCGTGTCTATGTCCTCACCTGCCTGTCTGTTGTTCTGATACTGGAACTTTTCTCCGGGAGTAACTGGAGATGATGCTGGTGGGGTTGGAATGGGCGTTCGGGGGAGTCTTGTAAATGGCATAAAGATCTTTGTCACGCAGGGTACTGGGGCTTCCTGCGGGCTTGAAGGGAGGCAGAGTCCTGATAACAGGGCCATGGCTGTTGAAAACATCAGAATTCACAACGGTAAATATACAAATTAAAACGGAAAACTGATCATAGAAATGTTAAAAAAAATCTTAATTTACTTATTGAAAAATAATAATCACTATTTAATGCAGCTATGTTACGAATAAGAAAATACAGTACTCAAAGACAACTTGTGTTTTTTTTATGTTCATACCTACGAAAGCAGATGCTCTTCCCTGTGGAGTAGGTCTGATGTTCATGGGTCTTGTAGCTTCCATTGCTGCTAGAAGAGCTGAAATCTGTATCGCTGCCTAAAAGCAAACATAAATACGTCACTTGTGGCAAATTGTATGTACAGTATTAGGTTTTTTAGGGAGTTTTAAAAAGACACACAAACACACTGAGAAAATATCGTCGTTTTTCAAAGTCACTTTCTTTTCCTGATTTCTTTGGGATATTTAAAGA
The DNA here is from genome assembly GCA_028031935.1 of Paedocypris micromegethes. Lineage (NCBI taxonomy): Eukaryota > Metazoa > Chordata > Actinopteri > Cypriniformes > Paedocypris > Paedocypris micromegethes. The sequence continues at coordinate 10,449,741 of CM051501.1, read as the reverse complement.
ATTCTGAGTGTCGAGAAACACCCCATTATAAAATACAAAACTAAAATTGCGTCAAGCAAGAAGGAGATTAATAAAATTCAGCATAGAATTATTAGAAAAAAAATCGCGAATTTTACATATATTTTACAATTCAGAAATGCACATTTACGAAACTTTTGAAGTTAATTGAGGCATCCCGAATTTATCACAAACTTAATGCGTATTTTCACGGAAGCTAATGCTAACGTCGCTGACGGGAGCGGCAAATTGCGGCGAAATCTACATAACTTACCCGAGAAACATCGTTTTCCTTTTGACAAAACCATTATAACGTGTAGACCGTTTCAAACGTGTTTTATGCTTAACAAATCAAATCAGTGATTCACTACGAACTAACAAACTGTGTAGAGAGATGCTCTGTGGAAATAAAGTTCAAACTAAACGTCGTGTTTCCTCTCAGCCAATGACTGAGCTTGGTCAATTTCTTACCAGCCAATCATTTGCCTCCATAATGGAGCTCGCGTAATCGCGCTTGTAACACCTGTTAATTCATACAAGAAAGCAATCGGAAAGGGAAGTGATGAAAAGTTTTCCGGGATTCAAATCTTCAACCTTTTGGTTGCAAGTTTGACATGAGGACTAACTAAATCTAACCAACCCAAAGACATGTAACATTTTACAGGAAACCATCCAGGTTTGTGCGATCGAATTGTAATTGATTTAGACTAAATATGTTTGTGACCTCCTTGTTTTGGATGTTTTTTTTTTGATAATTGATAACAAACAAAAAAATGAACTTCTAATAAGTCAATGCAGAATAGAAATGTGTTTGTTCTTAATATACATTTGCAGCTGGTTCCTAATCCCACAACCCATTTTCTACCACTTATTCAATTTCTGGGTCACTTGGAAGCAGGAGCCTTACCAACACTAGGGCTGAATAAATACTTCTTCAATTTTTTTTTTAAATAAATGTACTCCATCCATCCCTATGTCGAGTTTTAAATCACCTATACGTGTGACGGTACACTGTTTCTTCTGACTCTTGTGCTTCTGAGCGTTGATCCTTCGCTCTTCCGTCACATTCATCTGAACTCTCTTCACTTTGGTCTTGTTGAGGGAGGGTGAACTCAGTGGGCTGTTGTCGGAGCAGGAAGGGGTCTTTCTTGGCGATGCACACTGACTGCTTGGGCATCCGGTGTCATCTAGACAGAGGTAGGAAACAACTGATAATTTAATAAAACTATAATTTGACATGTTTGTTATTTCTCCCAGAATAATAAAATTACTTTAAATTGGCAAATGTTTTGTACAAAGTAGAATTTTGGTAAATTTAGGCTCCACGAGACACTCATGACTCAAGTTGTCCTTTAATCTTAACAAAGAAATGTATTTAAAGTATTGTGAAATACAGGCTTTTTCAGCAGAGTCTGAATTTATTAAAAGCAGTTTAGATTGATACAAAGTTTTCGATTTGCAAACGTTTTCTTGCTCAGCACTCATAAAAGTTATTTTTCGTTTTCACCTGAAATTTATTTTATTTTCATTGAGTTTATTGATCATGTGTCCTTGTGTCCTTGTTTTAAAGCAATGCAATGGGGAAAAATGACAAGCAAGTTGTCTTGAACGTTCAGAGTTGCCTACCTGAAGACAGGCTGTTGGGACTAATGGTTCGCTTGGAATGCTGGGAGCTTGAATCGAAATCCTTGCTCTCCTCCTCTGAGAGCGGCCTGTTGGATGGCAAAGGCTCTTTAGGCTTAGTAACCAAGGGATGGAGAACCAGACGAGGGATTAGGCTGCGCATGATTCTTTTGGCTTTCTCCTGCTGGAAAAGATGTCTTTAGAGAATAGACAACAGCATTAAAATTCTCTCAGCTTTTCAGATGAGTAGTTCAACTATGAAGGGTGAAGAGATTTGTGTCTAAATATGTGACGTATGTATTGGGCTCAGACATATGACCTGATGGATTGAAGTTAAAGCCTGCTAAAAACATAAAACTTTGATACGATTCTAACAGTTCAATATGTTCATTGTTATTTTTGGCCTGTATTATCATAAATTAGTTAATGTCATATTTATTTCTGCAATTTTTTGTATTACTTTAATAGGCGTATATATGTTTGATTCAGACTAAAAGTTCACTTGATTTTAATTTGCAAAGGGTATTTGATAATTAATTTGCCCTGTATTATGTAAACCGCTTTGCAGTTCAAATTAATCTCATGTCTAGTCATCTCATGTCATAATCTCCCCAAATCCCAAAGTTTGTAATAAATATCCACATATTTGGAATGGGGGGGTTTATTGGAAACACCAATGTAGTGTCTTTTTATATGTATTTATCTGCATAAGGGTTGAGGTTCAGGGGAAATCCCAGGGAAAGAAAAAAGTTTGATGTAGAAATGCAAATCTTTAATCTTTTAATGTCTGCAAGCATCAGAAACACTAAATCTTGTGTCATGCAGGACACAAATCTCTGTTTTAGGGGTTTTCATGAAGTATGCATCAATTCAGCAGTGACAGAGAAGTTTAGTGACTCAGGCTTATGTAATATGTTGCTCATCTTTAATTAAAGTGCTTTCATGCAAAAGTCATGTCCCATGAATATTTCTCCTCACGACTTTTGTTGCGTTTTTTCGGTAAGAATGATGTAAATATTCCTAATGTATACAACAATTCATAATTGTTTAGACCATCTTGTATCTGACCAGCAAAATCACAGTCTAACCAGCCTCAGAACCAAAATTCCTATCTGTCTTTGGAAGATTTAATGCTTTGGCAGTCACTGCTTCAAGACAAGGTACATGCTTGCAGACCGATCTGTGTAAATTCCATGCCCATACCCCAAAGAAGAATTGTTACTGTATCAGTAATCCTCAACAAGCAAAATTGTTTTACTGCACCTTGCAGATTTTTGCGCCTTTAACGGCTATTGAGCATGGTGTTTGGTATTATATTCCATTGTTCCTTGTGACCTAGTGGTGGAAATGTGGTTAGGATGGATGGAGAAATACATAGATGGATGCATGGTAATAATTTGTTTGCAGAACATTTTAGAACTGTATTTTATTCATTAAATTTACTGTATGCAATGTAGCACTCCAGAACCCAGTTTGTGAACACAATGTTGCTGAATTCAATTTCCCAAACCTGACTCTGTGATTAAAAAACAATGTTTTTTTTTGTTGTTAATAAAACCGTTACGTCAACATCAAACTTAAATATCATATCAAACAAGAATTGTGACAGTTTCGTCAGTGATTTTTATATCACCTTAAAGGTTTTATTTCAGTTAACATCTTATGTTTATTATCGTAAGAAAAGACTGCTGAAAACAGTGTGACGCAGCAACTAATGCACTTGCCTTGTTGATCGGATGATGGATGCGCTGCTCCGAGTAACGGCTCGACAATCTTTATAACGGCACGACGCGCTGTCGTAGCTTTTACTGAGGTCTATTTTTTTTCGACTCGCAACCTCAGTATAAAAGATAATGCAAAACAGCGTATCACGTGTTCATCTCAATGCTTCTGTCTCTCGCAGACGATCCTGAGCGCACTGCTCAGTCCCAGCCGATGCAACGCTGATGTTCCAAGTGTGTTATGTAACTGGAAGCAAGGATTAACCCTTACGATTCTGAATTATGACGTTTTATTGACGCGCATGGGTCAAAAGATTTTCAAGTTTGCGTTCGTCGTTTAGCGCGTGTCTTTATTACGTAATTCAAGTTGGAATATTCCTGACTTACTCTTACTCTTGTAAGGCAAAAGCCTTAACGTTAACCTTGAGACCCGAGGACCTCTAGTTATATACGATCACAAAGCCCAAGCTTAATGCAGCACATTTGATTTTAATTTTACAGTATAGAGATGTTCTAGTGCGTTTACAGCACACACCGCACTTCCTTATGTTATGCCGCTTTATTCATCTTAATCTTAATCAGCTAAATTTACTATTCTTATCTTTTAATTTGAATCTCAGTTAGGATTTCTCTCACATGCGCACGCACGCACGCACGCACGCACGCACGCACGCACACACACACACACACACACACACACACACACACACACACACACTGCTCTGCTGACACTGAAGACTGAGGTCGCGGGCGCGTCAGCTCTCCATGGTGCTGAACTCAACTCCTCAACAAGACTCAACGTAAAGCAACTGAATGCGCTTTGCCAGAATATAACATTTTCAATTGCACCCCATTGACTTGTGTTGACTTTGGCTATTGTGCGTTATGCCCTACAAATGGGTTTGGAATCATTTAAGTACATCTAAAAAACAATAACAAAATAAAAGCAAATATTTAATTGATGTGTTTTTTAAGTTAATGACGACGATATTATAGCTTAAACGTCTATAACCGTTTTTATTTTTTTTTATTAGAAAGCGAGATTATTAAAGATGCGGTTTGGGTTAAAATAGATTTAGTCATGCCCTCTACTGGTGAAAAGAAAACGACAAAGGATACCAGTATTGATCAACCTATATGTTTTTATCTAAGTGTAGCTTTATAGCCGTATATAAAAAAAAAAGTGTTTTTTTTTAGATAATGTTACGACTGCACAGTGATTTGTCAAGTAATGGAATGTATTATACTTAATAAAATCTTACGATAGAAAGTTAAAAAATGTCTAAAATGTTGTCGTTATTCTACACACCGGAAAGCCAATAAAAATACATAACATGAATAAATCAACTGCTTTAGTAGACAGGAAGAACGGTGATATTTCAAAACCATTTGTTTTTTGCCCCGTGTACTTGCCCTGTGATTTGCGATGCTTATAAACAAATCAACACAAGGGGGCAGTATAATACAAGCTTACAGAAACAGGGCCCAAAATCGAAGGACCAAAGCTGGTTATTGTGAGACAAAAAAAAGTCTTTCACAAACTGCTTTTCATTAAGTAATGTTCAATAACAGACAGCACTAGTTTCATTTTGTTAATTTATTTACCTATAACTAAATTTCGTTTTGCAGGTAAGCTCTTAATAGATATGTAATAACGGTGTCCTTGTACTCGATTTATTTATCAATACATTCCGTATATTTTTTAATTTCGAATTTATCAAAATCCGTTTACTTCGCAGGAAGCCGGTGCTTGACTAGACGGTGTGCCCTGCAGTGAGGTGCTTTTCGCACCACGAACACTTGTAGCGAGCGCAATAGATCTGTGAATATTTTTGTCGACCTGTTAACCTCTGTCAACATGTTAGTCTACTTGTAAGGTCTGGCATCCTGTTGCGTTGCCTGGTACTGAGACAAAGTCAAGCCCTCCCTCTTATTTTCTTTTCCAACGGCTGACAGCCTCTTTCACCTCAAGCATTTCATTTCTGCCTAACTGATGCGCTCATATTGTTAAAACGGTTATTGCATTCACAAAAAATACACCTGTCTAAATGTTCGATAAAACCATGTTTGGAAAAAAAAACAACAAATTTGAGTATGTATAATACGGAAATATCGGCACTATTGACTGCCATAGTTGTGAGTTTCAACCACGATAACTTCCAGCCAAACCGTTTAAGACGCTTGTAAACAAATACTCAAACACGTTGGTGTTCATGATGACGATGTAATTGTTCAAAATGTGTGTATATTATTGTCGCTAATATACGTAAAAAAAATATGTTTAATGAAAATAACGGAACTGCCAATTAAATGACACTATGGCATTGGATTTGCATTTGCACAAAACAAAATTCCACACGAATAACAAAATGCTGAAACTAATAATAATAATAATAATAATAATAATAATAATAATAATAATAATAATAATAATAATAATAATAGTAATAATAATAAAAACAACAACAACAATACTTGGTTGATGAACAATACACGAAGATGAATAATGCAATTATTTTCACGTGTCTTTTTTTTAGATCAAGTTCATAAATCGTTAAGCGTTCGGCACATTTCGACGTGGTCTCTGGAGATGTTCAGACTCTAGAGAAGTTCTTCAATAAGTACATGAGCGTTTCTGTAGTGGGCGTGACTCTCCGTGTCTGCGTGTGCAGCCGCGCGCTCTCGAGCTTCCAGCGCACTTCATTGGAGACCGACGACACTGATCTCGCGCTGTCCGCGCTCATCAAACAAAAACACCGGCTCCGCTCGGGGACACGGCTCTCGTTCGCTGCTTTTCGGACAGTACCATCATGGATGTCTTGCGAGCGGTGGTCTTTTATACGTTCTTCGTTTTCCTGTGGAGTTTACCCCTTTGCCAGTCAGCTGCGCTTTTGTCGCACAGAAGGAGCAAGAGTGCCAGGAGCGCGTACGATGGACAAAGGTCACCCAAATTTCTTAAAGAGATTTTCTCATCCTCCATGGGTTCAAGTCGTCGGGATGATTTAAAGGACACGGTTGTTCCCCACGACTACATGATCTCTATTTACAGGACTTATTCCGCTGCTGAAAAGCTGGGGTTTAATGCCAGTTTTTTCCGCTCCTCAAAGTCTGCAAACACCATTACAAGTTTTGTAGACAGAGGAAGAGGTTTGTTTGTTTTTTTTATGTATACATTTATTAGCGTATTCTGAGTCTGCACTATGTGCATTTTAACTATGTTTTAAAAATAAATATTTAAAGGCAAAAAGGCAGGATTGTCTTGAGCACAATCTTGTTAATCAATGCCCTGCTGCTGGTTACAGATAAAGTGCTTCCTAAAAATATAAGCTGCAGATTTTAAATTGTTGTTAGAGCAAAACGAAATGCTGAAAAATTTGTGGAGGAAACAAACTAACCCGGTTTATTCATGTGGTAAGAACTTTTTGAGCACTGGCCCGGCTTGAGTCACCATTTAATGGTCACCTCGACCCCATATTTCGGGCAGTATACATCTATATTAGTTTAACGCTGACCCTAAGGTAACATGCCAATAAAACACTAATTGCTGCGTTTTCTAAATGAAGGCAATAAATCTGTCCCTCAACATCCTTGTGTGCAAGCAATTCTTACAAATATCATTCAGAAATATAGAAATTTACTCCATTTATAATTGGAGTTATATAAATGTTACTGTTGCTATTATTATTAATATTAATCTTATTATTATTATTATTATTATTTTCACCGTTAAATTATTGTCTTTTTGTTTCCGTTAGGGTGCATATTGCATTTTTTTTTTACATGAAGCGCTAAAATTAAATTAATTTTAATTACTGGGAGAAACGAAATCATGAAATTGTCTTAGTCAATGTAACATTTTAGACGTTTATTCGGCAATCGAATAGCAATCGAATGCTCAAACATTGGAATTTTAATTGTAAATAAATACGTTCGAAAAAGGAAACGATCTGGTGGAAAAAATTGAGTTTTACTTTGCGAACTGATTTTGATTTGATGTGTCATTGGCTCTGACCCTGCACTGGACCCTCCGAGGGTTGCTTTGCATCAAACCGCTGATTGGACTATTTGAACTGGGTGATCTAATTGAGTGTTCATGTCATAACATATCAAACACTGTCTGTTCTCCCGTAATGAACTAGTTCAGCCAGTGGCAGATCACCAAAAGAGAAGAGCAAAATTGGGGAGGACTATACTTCTGTTTCGTTTGGAGCGTTTGTTGTTGTGGTGGTGGCACGATTTGAAACTCCAGAAATCTGGTTGAGTGCGATTTTACTTGTTGAAACTTTCGTTTTATGCATTATAAATAAGTATCTATTTTAACCAACAGTATGTTTTAGTAACTAGAAGTATCTGGGTTTTTATGCGCGTCATTCCTTACTGAATGTCATCAGGAATCATTTCCACTCAAGCGCCGTTCAATTATGATAAGGCACTAATATTTTGTGCAACAGGAAGAGATTTCATCCAAACAGATAAGACATTTCCCCGACATTTTAGATCGTTATGGCTGCAAGATCAGACAAGAACAAGCGGAATGTATGAAAATTACTTTTGGCACTTGGAGTAACTCATTAAAACGCAGATGGTGCCCCGGTAGCCACACGATGTCTCTCTCTCTCTCTCTTCCCCCCTTATTTGTCCTTAAAAAGAATGTGTCTTGATTGAAATTGATCGATTTAGTGCTTGATTCGAATTTGTGCTGATTATCTTTTCGGATTCGGCTGCATTTAGAATAATCGAATCGGGATGTTGATGTTGGCAAAATACATAATGGGGGTGTTCTATGGTTATGGGATGCATTTCAAAACGTATTTATTTGAGACCCTTGTATTCAATTTGTTTGAGGTCTTGTAAATGATTATATGGATTATGCGAGCATGAAAACAACATACATCATGTATTACGGTATTTGGCATTAAGGGGTTTAGTTATGGTTTGCTTTTTATTTATTTATTATTAATCGATGTTGTTTTTCCAATACTCTGTGTGTGTAAATATATGAGATTGTATTAATCTACCTTTTATTGTTCTGGGCTAATTTGTGTTAAAATAGTCGCAAATAACAGTTCATCAATTGTTTAACTTACACAAAAAAAAAAACCCGACAAATACTTTTCATAAGGTTTGTCAGACAGATAAAAGGCGGTGATAAAGTGCGACTAGGCCTCTGGATTCCTGAAGGGGAAAGAATGCTTTAATTGTGTATTGTTCAACATGTACAGTATGTTGCTTTGTCTCTCTCTCTCTCTCTCTCTCTCTCTCTCTCTCTCTCTCTCTCTCTCTCTCTCTCTCTCTCTCTCTCTCTCTCTCTCTCTCTCTCTCTCTCTCTCTCTCTCTCTCTCCTCTCTCTCTATCTCTCTATCCCTCTCTCTATCACCACCCTCACACACCACACACACACACACACACACACACACACACACACACCACACACACACACACACACACACACACACACACACACACACACAGAGAGAGAGAAGAGAGAGAGAGAGAGAGAGAGGAGAGCTATATTACCTGTAAAGAACGAAATCAACACACACACACACATACAAACACATAAACTAGTAAAATCGATATTAAATTGTTAAAACATCGATTTCCGGGGAATTACAACATTTAAATAAATGTATCTGTATACTTTACAATTTTTTTTATTTGCCAGATTGCTATTGTTGATGCTATCTAGACTGGGAGAAATCAGTCACAAATATGCAGATTTTAACTTTATAGCCATATTTTTATTTGTTGTGACGGTGTATGTATATCATAAAATTAGTTGTGTTTGTGCATCTGTTTCCTTCTTAACCAATTACGTTCTGATCTTAATATCATAGTCCTAATCGTAAGATAAATAAACTAGTGTAAAATACATTCGGATTTAATATATATATATATATATATATATATATATAATATATATATATATATATATATATATTATTTTTTTTTTTTTTTTTTTTTTTTTTTTTTTTTTTTTTTTTTTTACAACTTTACTTTTTTATTTTTTTTCCTTCTCCTAAACGGTTTTCTCTTCAGTGAATCTAACCGCAACTCTTTTTTTTATCTTTATCTTTCAGACGATCTCGTGCTTCCCTCTTTGCGAAGACAAACGTATCTGTTTGATGTATCAACTCTCTCAGACAAAGAGGATCTGGTCGGTGCTGAATTAAGGATATTTCGAAAAACGCCTGCGGATGTTCAACCGTCCCCACCGGGTCTCTACATCCTTCACCTACTCTCATGCAGATCCGAAAGGCCCCTGGCATCCAGAACAATTGAGCTTAAGGATTCAAGAAAACCAGAATGGGAAGTTCTGGACGTTTGGGCGATTTTCAGGAACAGACATCCCGGAAACCAACTTTGTCTGCAGCTCAAGGTGACGCACGGAAAGCTGGAGACGGAGATCGATTTGAAGCAACTCGGTTTTCACCGGTACGGACGAACTCAGCAAGACAAGGCCATACTGGTGGTCTACACAAAGTCGCGGAAAAGAGAGAACTTGTTTAACGAGATGAAAGAGAAGATCAAATCCCGGGAGGATGAGGAGGAGGCTGAGGAGAGCGCGCTGCAGTTTAAAGTGCGCCGCAGACGGAGAACCGCGCTCAACAACCGTCACGGCAAAAGACACGGCAAAAAGTCCAAATCGAGATGCAGCAAAAAGGCATTGCATGTGAATTTCAAAGAACTGGGTTGGGACGACTGGATAATCGCCCCGCTTGATTACGAAGCCTACCACTGCGAAGGCGTGTGCGATTTCCCCTTGCGCTCCCACCTGGAGCCGACCAACCACGCCATCATCCAGACGCTCATGAACTCCATGGACCCCAACAGCACACCGCCGAGCTGCTGCGTGCCCACCAAGCTCAGTCCTATAAGCATACTATACATAGACTCGGGCAACAACGTAGTGTACAAGCAGTACGAAGACATGGTGGTCGAACAGTGTGGATGCAGGTAGCGAAGACCCAAGTTGGTACCCAGACAAACTCCGATGCCCAGAGCGACGTTTAAAAGACGCACCCGAGCCACCCAACCGCGTCTTTTCAGCCATGCAAAGGGATTCTATACTGTCAATTTACACTTCAATGACGCTTTAAAGACCACGGTCCGTATCCACAGCCACCAGCGCGTGCGCGTGCAGTTTTTTCGGATGTGGGATGTCGTTCCGAATTTGTCATTTACACACCCATTCACCATCTAGGTTGTCTTGTAATTATGTGTCCGAAATGCTCAAAGAAGAATGCGCAAACGTCTGGACCGGATTCACCGTGGATGGTGTCGCTCCGAAACGGGAGATGGACACTGAAACCGAATGCTGTGTGGATGCAAAATGCAGTGCCTCGGAAGCGAATTCTGGGGCTTAATCGAGACTTTCCCCCACTTGGGGCTCATGGGTGAATGTACCAAACACGAGACAAATATAGAATTGCTTCATACATTCGCGGAGGAAAACGTGACTAGCTGATGATGTTTCTTGAGGAACATTATTGTCGAGTTCACCTTGAAGTGCCTGACTGTTGGTATAAAAAAAACAGAAATGTTGGGTGGAATCGAGATCCACCTGGGAAAAATGATGGAAATCCACCAACGTTTGCATCTTTACGAAATGCACTTCCAGAACTGTCCAAGGAAAGTCAGGAAAGACTTGCGTGTTTTTACCGACCTATCGACTGACAAGGAGACGCTCGCGCGTGAGATAAAGAGACTCATACGCGAGGATATATTTAAATGCACATTAGCTTTGAATGCACTGCTGTTCGTTGTCTGAGCTGTAAATATTTGTAAAGTAAAGCCTAAAGTGCAACGGATGAAGAAATGCAAAACAACATTTCTTTGTTAATGTACATTTATAAATGCACTCAAATCGCTCTAATTTCTAATCTATAATAATTTTATTATTTGTGGTGTACAGAGTTTCATGATAATCTTGTATTTCTTACGCTGATAAAACAAAATTAATTTAAAATGTATTCATTATTGCTGAAGGTGGAAATTCCATTATATCTACCTCATAATTGCATAAAAAACTAAGTTCTGAGGTGCATTCAATTAGAGTTAAAGGTTTTTCCCAATTCTATATATTATACAGTATATCAAGGGATAATAATCCACATTATTACTGTACAAATAAAAGTAATAAATGCACTTTCTGTGTGGTCCCAGTGAATAACTATCTCTGTCTTTTCACTTTAAACACTTGATCAATTGTACAGACCAGGTTTTAACATTTAAAAAAACTAGAAGAATTTGTGTCAAATGTGTTACCAAATTTGCTAAAGTTGCTTTGTGCTTCTGACTCTAAAACAAAATATCCACCATTTGATACAATTTTTCTCTTCATGGCTGCTTAAATCAAATATCTTCCCTGTTGGAGATCCATCTGTGGAATTGATTAGCACACAGTATTCGTGCACAGAAACAAATGTCATGTAATTGTAAAAGTTACACTTAATTAAATTATTCTCCATATTTATTAAGCAGTTTTTTTTGGTGAGAAAAGTCACACAATGGGCATAAAAGTTCAGTATCCCCTAACATTACTCCTCCCTTAGTCGAATCTAATCTCTAAAGTTCAGCGCAGATATCGGTGCACACACTCCACTGCACTCCTGTGTGAAGTCTGAGAATTCTATTCTTGTTTTCACTCAACAGCCTCTTTTCATGTGTCCATCTTTTGTTTCCACTTCGCTGACAGATCCACTACTGAGATAATCCAGCTCTTCACCTGATCTGTTTCACATTTTTATTGCCTCTTGAGCAGTTTAAAAATCCCCTGGGATTTCTTTGTCTGGTTTTTGCTGTGTTTTAAGTAGAGTTTTCCTGCTCTTTTAATCCTGCGCGTAAAGGTGCTAATACGTTCTCTCCCAAAGTTTAAACGCCATTTAAGTTTGTAGACCACAGACGTTTAATGCATCTCCATCTTAGAAGTTTTGCAGGAATTTTTTTTTGTCTCCACAAATTGGGCATCCACAGGTCAAGTTTTCCCAACACTGTAATGTTTCCCAATCTTTAGATGAAAAGGTTCAAGGAGGGATTGCTTCCACATCGGCATCGGCCGTGGCCTGGAAGCAATTAGGAAATTGCTTTGAAACGGTATATGCTGTCCAGACTCCCTTACAGTATCATGTCACTCTACACATGTTTGTTTAAGGAGGAGAAAAGATGCTAATGTGCCGTTTAGCTGTCTATGCAAATGACAGTTTCAATGAGAAGGTCTTTCTAAACGACATGCCTGATCGATATTCGTATTCGATTCCGGACTTTGAATTGAAGGTTTGTCTTTAAATATTTAATGAACTGATTCAAAATTAGTGAAGTGCTTTTAGACAAAGTCTGTAGGCATGGTAATGTTTAGATAATAGGTAATGTTAGGATAATAGGAATGATTAAAAAAAAAAAATACATGAATACATAACTGCTTCTGTTCAACAGAAACAGAAAGGCATATTTGGATGCAAACACGTGCAAATGTTGGCTAAACGAATTGCCTTGTCAAACATATAGCTAGCATATTAAAATGATGGAAACTGCTTACAATATCATCATCAAGATGTATTTCCTCTCCAAATCCCTCCAGAACATTAGTCCATTCTTAAAGGAAAGGGATGGAGACTAATTGAGGACTCCAGACTTTTTCTGTCTCTTGTTTGATTATGATTTATGCAATAATGGCCGGGTTCATAGAAAGAGTGGATGAGAACCGGAATGCAGGAGATACAGAGGGTGTTTAGCTAGAAGGAATGCAGAGTTTACCATTCTGGGTTCCTCTGTACATTCCTGGACCAGTGCTGCAATCCACTAATGGCTCTTCTAGGTCATTGGAGAACGATCTTCTCCTGTTAGGAATGCCTTCCGAGACATTACTGTTTATTTGACTGTTATGTCTAATGTGTGTGTGTGTGTTTGTCTTTTATAAAATGTTACAGTGAAATGCCTGGCGGAGGGACAGATCCATTTCAGCGGAGCTTTGGGGAATGTTCTTCATAAATACCCTTGACGCATCACATCTGTGCACGCCGCGGTCGGACGGGATTTCGGAGAGGTGGAAGCTCTGGTAATTCTTAATCCCGGGCCTACGTGTCCGGATTCTCTGGAGGTTCTAGTAGGCCTCTAAATGTGAAATGTGACCTGGAACGATCTGGAGACATTTTCAAAGTATAGCATGGATTTACGAATGCAGCCTGTCAACTAATAGTTTACCCCGATTGTCTCCGTTTTAAAGAGATTTCAGGTTTATGACCAGGACGCACACGTGTCAGGGCTTGTCCGTGAACTGAATGGGAAAGACCCTGGGATTAAAAGACAGTAGTTTGCATATGAGGAGACAGAAGGACCACCGCTCACACAGATGGAAGCTCTTGAAGACTGGCAGATGCTGTTACTGACCCCCACCCCTTCATTCGCCCACTGGATACAACATGAAGACAAAAGGTGACCCAAACAGTACATACACTTGCCCATTCGATGAGGTCAAATGTCGATTCATTTTTGTTTCATTTTATCTGACAAATTATTTTAATCCAACTGTTTGACTACAAAACATCTATAATGAAGAGAGGACCAATCAAAATGGCATAAGATGGAGCATCTGCTTAGTTTCCTCTTTCTTGCCAACCTAATTGGTCTACTTAACCTAAGCCCACGATGCTTTTGAGAAACACCTGGCTTTAGCATACCTGCTAATCGCGTTATAGAGTTGGCCCCAGGCTTTTTCAGAAAACCAAATCTTGCTTTTACCTCATTAGGTCCAGTGTGACGTTTCAGACGCTATTGTGCCTTTCATTCAATACGACTACAAGCAAAGGCCGTGGACACGTGGCGATTCTGCAAATATTTACCATGAAAAATAAATGTTCACACTTGTTGGATGAGATGTTTCAACTCCGCCACACTTGACTCAATTAGAGTTGGAGACCGTTCTGGTTTAGTTAGCGTGCAAGCTAAGAGAAGGGTAAATTTGAACAGTAGATCTGACAATGGTGGTGTTTAGTGGCAGGCCAGGGACGCGACCTCTCCATCACCCTCCATCTGGTTGTACTGCTGGCCATGTGCTTTAAACGCAACCATTAAATGAAAACTTCAGCCTCGCACAGCATTAAACAGGCTTTGTTGAGTGAGTCGGAGTTGTGCGAGCCGTCTTGATTTCATAAAAACACTCTTGTGGTGGCGAGAATAATGGAGCACTTGGGGATCTGCTGTAAAGTGATCCACCGACAACAAACATGGGGCATGTGAAGAGGCTGAGCTGGAGCGGACCTTCCATGAGGGTGAGGGACAGGCAGGCGCTGGAGAGCTTTCACTCAAAAATGGCATCTGGGGTCTCTCAAAAGGTCACAGCCCACGCTGGCATGCACCATCTATTAGTCATGAAGCTCTGCAGCTTACCTGGCTTGCATTTCAGCTCAACACAATGCGTTTAACCTCAATTGGGCTTGATTAGGAGGTGTGGAGAATCCCGCGCCTTGGACCGTAGCCTTCCATTAAAGATCCGATGTCAACGATGCTCTTTCAAGAGTGTCATCCGCCATGTGGCGATTTGGGATGCAGAGCAGCAGATCCAGTTGGCTTTATGGTTATGGTGGTAAGCAAGGGACATTCTGTGAGTGCTACAAAAGGAGCGGTTAGCAGAGTTTAGCTTTGTCCCTAAACTAACCGCCCCCCACTTGGTAATTACCCCATTACGTGTTAGTGGCGGATGGAACTGTTACAGATGTTTTATGGTGGGGAAGCCTTTTTATTTTGTCTCCTGATGAAGGACAGATTTATGGTGTAAGTTGACGATAGCATTCAGAAGTGCAATCAAACACACACACACACACACACACATACGCACACGCACACACACACACAAACACACGCACTAAACAGCTGAGTTTAGTTTGTGTATAGTTTTTTTTTTTAGCCCTCTATCTGAGAGTCAACCTGCGTTCAGTAATGACGTGTTCTGACACTCCTTTTTTTGTGAACAGATTTTTAATATACTATTTATATCGGTCAATCAAGACGAGGAAAATTGGGCTACATTCTGAAGTCCCAAAACAATTACATAATCTTAGTACACAAACCTTATTATTTGTTTATTTGAGACTAAATGAGACTAAGATCGTTCTGTCTGTGTTGTTCAACTCCGTGTAGTGTACTTTCAGTCTGTATAACTCTCTGTAGTGTTCTTCAGAATGTAGTGTTTAACTCTGTGTAGAGTTCTTATGTGCATAGTGCTTAACTTTATGCAGTGTTCTTCTGTCTGTATAACTCTCTCTAGTGTTCTTCAGTCTGCAGTGTTTAACTTTGTGTAGTGTTCAACTGTCTGTATATTTCTCTGTAGTGTTCTTCAGTCTGTATACCTGTCTAGTGTTCTTCTGTCTGCAGTGTTGAACTCTGTGTAGTGTTCTTCTGCCTGTATAACTCTCTCTAGTGTTCTTTTGAGTGTAGTGTTCAATTCTGTATTGTTGTTCTGTGCTAAGTACAATTATCGTGTTCACTACACAAGACCTTTTTCCTTATTTGTCACGGCACAAATCCAAGAATATAGAAAGCAGCAAAAGGAAGGAATCTACACACGTTTGAAAGTTTTCACGTGTGTGTGTGTGTACTAAAGCGTGTGTGTACTCTCACAGGTGTGTGTATACAGATTCAGATACCTTGTCTGTGTGACTGATGAGGTGTCTCTTCCCGCTCGGGGTTGTGAGTCGCAGGTACAAGTCTTTTAACCGACAAGGTCAGAGGAGGAACGGTCAGCATTAATCATTTACAAGTGTGACACAATGGGGACCTGCGAGACTAGATAAACCAGGACAGCTAAACACATGCTGGTCAGGCCCCACAGATAAAACACACACTGGCGCTCGGCATAAATCACTCGCTGTAGGTGCTGATGGACTCGCACACCATTAAAGAAATCAAGCCAGACTTCACCGATGTTTCTATCGCTTTTTAAAGGAGCGGCATGGATGGAGTTATGCGGAGCGGATCCTCTCCCATCACGGAGGAATACAGCGTCAGAGCTTCTCTCATGCCTGATATTTCTGTTTGCTGAAGTCTGACCTTTTTGTGAACCGCTCTTAAGTGAAAGGCACTTTGGGCTGTGGAATCAGATGGCAGTAACCATATGCTCCTCCGCTGATACAAAGGTGGGAAGGGAGGGCGCTTGAAAGGGAAAGTGTTGTGCCACTTCTCTTTGTGGCGGTGAGTGGTGTGTTTGCTCATGTATACATGTGTGTTGGTGGCTGGTGTTGGCTGGACGTGCTGAGAAAGGCAGACGCTGCTTTTACATGGATGAGTGCAGTGAGCAAACAGAATTCTTTCTTTTGTCGACCACTTTGTATGAGAGAGTGTTTGCATGAGCGTGTCTGTCCGCTGAGTGCCAGTGTTCAATAGAGCATGTAAGCGACTGACTCTGGATTTGCTTGTAGATGAGGGTCTCCAAAACTCCAAATAAACTCCTCTTGACCTTTGGGTTTAGTGAATGGCTGTGATCCTGTTAGTCTTCTGGACGCTGGAAGGTCGGGGTGGGACCGGGGTCCGCGCTGGCCCACTGAAACACTTGTTCTGCGGTGCTTTTCATCATGATTCTTGCGCTTGAGTGACAAGGTGGTGTTTCGAAGATTAGGAAGTTGTCTGTTGGAAGAGTTGTGTGTGAATTTGTGCAAATGTTTTTTTTTTATTTTTTTTTTTTAATCAGCGTAAAAATCTTTCGAGAATTGTGCTGTTGGTTTGTGGGAGATTGGAAATTATTTTTTGCTAAATACATGCGTTTGACAAACTAAATTATTAGAATCAAAATTATATTTATCCAATTTATACTGTACTACAGTTTGGAAATCATGTTAAGAACATACAGGAAGTGCTTTATATAATACTGACTTGTGATTGGTCGATAATGATTACACTTTGTAAGTACAGACACTGTAAGAAAGTTTAAATAAAAAGAAAAAATGTTTTGACTACGAACTATGACTAAGCACTGTTTACATAAAAAGTACATGTGAACACACATGAATGTGTATACAGTACATATACTTTTATATACTGTAACTCAATATTTTTATCACACGCACATACACAATAAATATAAAAATGTGCAATTTTCTATACTGCAACCTACTTAATATTTTCAGTTTTAGTTAGTTAGTGAATGTAAATATTTGTGCATTATTTTTTTTATATTATTACTCTTACTTAATATTTTATATCACGTTTATGCAAAATAAATATACCAACAAGTAAATATATGAGCATTTAAGACATCATAGCTCTTCCTTATTAGTCATTATATGCACTACAGCAGTAAACAATCATTACAGCAGGTTTTATAACCATCTTAGATAGATGACTATATGGGAAGAATATTTCCAGAACCCGAAAAGGATGTTGATCCAGGAACACGTACTTGCATAAATCCCGCAAAGCCTCCAGCAACGTTGACTTTATACGCCGAGACGTCTCAGACGATTTGTTTGGGCATCGGCCCTTTCTATTTACTGGCATTGTTTGCTCATGGGAGGAGAAGAGCAAACAGCCCTTTGTTTCCAATCGTCGGATTATTAAAATCTGCATTGTCACGACTGCTTCATGATTTCAATTAGTCACTGCAATTCCAGTCCCTTCATGACGGTCCAAGCCGAACCCGCACGGACATACACACTGTCATAATCTTCAATATGGCTGGAGGAAGAGGAAGGATGTTAGTTACAGGAGGAACATTAATTCATTCCTCCAGCTTCTCTTTGAAAAGCACAGGCAGCTATGACAGGCTAAACGCTTCCAGAGATGTCACATTTCCAGCCAATCTTGCAGAGCTCCAGCCTGCACTCTTCCTTTCATGTTTGATTCTCTTTTCAAGATTCTATGATAAACAGACGAGGACGAGCTGGGGGCAGGAACAGGGAGGAGGCCGAGTCCACGCTGTCGGGGGAACCAGATGCCTTTGCAAATTGGCTCTTTGTCTGTTTCATAAGGGTTTGGGAATGGAAGTCCAAATTAAGACCTGGAATTTGCCTCCATCCGTCTAGAATTCCAATATATATTCCAATAGGAATAGTGCAGTGATTACAATTAATTAACGCTTTTTAAGTCTTGTTACAAACCTTTAAAGGTGCCAGGTTCTTCATCACCATTCTTGTCCCATTCTGCCAAAGAGTTTGAGATTCAGAAACACAATAAACCAGTTCACTCTGTTCACACTTTGTAAAATCTTAAAGCTTTTCTATAATATTTTAATTGAGTGGTTTTTAACTGGTTCTTAGTTGGTTCATCAGTAGAGCTGGTGTTTGCAACAGTTAAAGTTGTGGATTCAATTCTCAGATAATAAAAATTATTGGTTAATGTAAATGGTTTCAGTAACAGGCAGTTTTGGCAAAAATAAAGAAATAGAAATTCAAAAACGCTAAATAGAAAAAAAAATCAATATTCGATAAGCAAAAATTAATAAAGTAATTTAGTAAACTTTTGAATGAGCGATGCATCTAAAGTCTGTATCAAGTTATCATATTATTCTTTGTGAGAAAAAAAAAAATAAATACCAAAAAATGAATGAAACAAAAATGAATAAAATAATAGAAATAGATCCACTGTGACCAAACAAGATCAAATAAATAGGTATTTTTGATATACTGTATTGATAAATGTGAAATGGCAAATGAACTGAACAAACACACAATCTATTATGTATTCAAAGTAATTATCTAATATTCTATTATTAATTCTTATTATATTGCAACAATTGATGGCACTTTAAAAGCATCTTCAACTATACACACACACACACACACACACACACACCACACACACACACACACACACACACACACACACCCTTTCTGAGGTCTCTCCAGTATTCTATGTCCTAACACAGTGTTAGGGGGCAATAAAAGCCTTTGGGGAAATAGTGTTTCCAGCACAGCTCCGGAAAAGAGGCAGTAAAGAGAATGTTAACCCAGGCGAAGACCGAGTGAGGAAAAAAATCAGCACACATAAAAGCAAAATCATAAAAATACCAGAACAGTAGTGAAACATCTTTCCGTTATTCTTTATAAAAGACCTAAACAAGGCCTTAATAAAGTCTAACGTTTCGAATGAGGGACTGGTTAAACATCTATGAATCTCATTGCAGGGAACCTGTCACGGTCGGTTGCGCAAAAGGGTCTCTCGATAAATCTTCCTCACTTTGTTTAAGATGGGGCGGACATGGTGACCACGGTGTCTTGGGATCCCTGTAGAACTTGAGGTAAGAAGTCAGCCGCTGGAAGCTCCTGCGGGGTCTCGCTCACTTTCAGGCCGAGGGCACTGAGGTAGGTCGGTGTCTGCTGAAGTGTGTAGGTTCCCACAGGCCGTGGTACACAGGCCGTCTTGGGGCTTTGTGGCACACATTGGTGGCATCCTGGTGGGCTTGGTATGAGAAAAAGGCATTCCAGAGTTCCAACCAGGCTGATCATAGATGGCTGCTTCTGCTCTCTGCTCCAAGGAATCGCACTGCAGGACGTCTCCCTGACTGGCATGTCTCATTAACGCAGGGGTCACACAAGAGAGTGATGGCGTAACGGTGAGAAAATTGGAGATTTTAAAGGGAAAACCGATCAGTGGTGTATGTGACCGCGTGCAAATCAAGAGGACTTGGAGATTGAAGAAGCTCACTGGCTCCACCAACAGGCTGCTTAGAGAATGACGTGTCCTGGGGCCAATCGCGTCTGCAGCCATTAGTTCCTCTAGCTGTGAAACACTGGTGACCTCTGGAAGCCCAGAGTCATCTTTACAACATATGGCATGGTGTTCAATGTCTTTTTGGGAAAGATAATGATTTTGGATCTGTTTTATGCGACCAGCACACATGTGTGTTGTAATTGTTATATTGCAAAATCATTTGTTTTAGATGACTTTCATTTAAAATTCAATCTCAGACACTGAAGCTGTAGAAAAACTCAATATGTTGAAACACCCGTAAGTACATTAATTTATGCATCCGATAAGCGTGTAGCTGTGTCCATAGACTTCGTTATTTTCCTGACCTCTGCTTTCAGTAATTTCCCGCAGGTCAGTCCGTTAATACCAGCTTTTATGAAGTTCATCGTGTCTGAGGAGACATCAGGAGAGCAGAGAGTTCACATTTAAAAGACCGAATCATAACAGTCCTGAACAGACAAACAAAAGCTTCCCAGCGCACAGAACTGTGTCAATAAAAGCTTGGATTTACAGACATGTCAATTTTATGGGTCGGCCGTCGCGGGAACAACACTCTTCTCTTACCATGCTCCGCTCACATAAAAGATCTCGAGTGTTTATGTAGCCTGTGGCAAAACCGAGCGCTCACTAACTACACGTGAAGAACATGAAGTTTCCGGAAGATGTCATAAGTGGGGTGAAAATCATTTAATTGATCAAAAATAACTCTGTACGGGCCACACTGTAAAACGTTCTATGTAGGAACATTTACATGGATGTTTTAAAGCAGTATACATTTTTACCAAGTTTCATAAAGCAACACGAGAAGATCTGTTAACTTTGAGTGTTGTGGTGTACATAAAAACGGGTACTTTAGAAAACGGTGCAGAATTGTAAATTTACAGTATTCTGTTAGCAATGGCTGCCAGTAGATTACATGGACAGATTAACATTTTTTTACTTGGATTTTTTTTACAGCATGCTTGTTCCACATGGGTTTCCTCCAGGTCTCCGGGTTCCTACCGTAGTCTGGAATTTCTCCATGTTTGTGAGTGAGTGTGACTGTACGTGTTAGACTTTTATCCAACTGAAGCTTTCTGAAAAACTTTTCACATATGCCATATAGCGCCAAACAGTCAAATAACGTTTTCATCTTAGCTTAACCACTGGTTTAAGACAAGAGCTGATGTCATGAGAAGCACTTATGCAGAAAACGTTTCAACTTGGCATTTTCCTCTGGGAAAATTGCACTTAGCGCACTCACCCAGCGATATGTTCTTTTTCCGCTGGAGGAAAAAAAACAAAAAGCAAATTTGTCTGTATATAAAAGCATTACACAACATTGCTGTAAACAGCGTTTTCTAACAAAAACATTTCTGGCTATGAAATACATGGAACAGGACGGCGGCCACAGAGCTGACGTGATGTCATGCGGATGGAGGTCTCACCCTGACTTTTTATGAGGGACACTATGAGCTCACATTCTGCTCCGGGATCAGTGGCTGAGTTCTTCAGTGCCTGTGTGTTTCTCTGCCAAGCACAAGTCTGAGTAAATAAACACAGGGACATTAAAAGCCTGCACCGTTCACCTCTGCACCACAGCATTAGCCTGTGCAAACATACATTCGCTCGTGCTGATACTGTGTGGTGATGAGCTTTTCTTTCACTCCTCACACTTATTGCTCTGTTGTACAAAAACACAAAAAAATAGTAGTTGGTTCAAATGGGATAAAAATGTCTTGAATCGAGTCAATAACAATTTATTAATAAACTTTCAATTTTACCATTCATCTATCCATTCATTCTTCAGGTCATCTAGTGTCAATTAATCTTCATGTATTCTTTTAATTTGTCTATGTAGCTATACATCCTCCCACCCAATTTGTTTTTAATGAGCTTTTACTTCTCTTTAGTTCATGTGCTGTCTGCAACTTCAAAGGTATTGGGTTTGAGTCCCAGACAAACACAAAGTCTATTTATCTTGAATTATTGTGAAAGTAAGTCATGAAAAATTTAATTCTATCCATCTCATGTCTTATTTGTCTGTCTGTAATTCCATCCATTAATCTTTCCATCTGTCCCCCACCCCCCCCACAACATCCACACCATGCATCCATCTATCATACTATCCACTCTATATGTTCAGGATTATAAAAAAAATAATAATACACTTCTTTGTATATTTTTTTCATAATTGCTGTGTGTGACTTTCTCAGTAAAGTCACAATATATACACACACACACGTTTCAGCATATACACATCCGAAGCATCAGTAAGTTCTCAGGCCCAAAGGAGCGAGTGAATTAGAAACAATACCAGTGTACACTGACCACATCATTAAAAGTAAACGCTGAACACGCTGTTACATACCTGCGCGTGTATGTGTGTGTGTGCATATGACCTGCATTACCCCCCAAACACACACTAGTTACAGTCTTTCGTGTTTTTGACTCATGATTTGCGCCCGAGGCAGACAGCAGGGGTTCCATTCTTAGCTTCCTGTAAAAAATACCTCCCTACTCCATGTCCTAATTAATCTGAAGGGCATGCCCAAGATCCCTATAAAATCATACGAGACCATACCAATTTCCTGCTAGCTTGTGCCCTACATATGCTTCTTGTTCATGAGTGCGTTTCTTTTCCAGTGACTCGACAAAGATTTATACTTTTTCTGGACGTCTTTATTTAAACGTTATTGTACAGTTTTTTTAAGTGAGTTTGAAGATACTACAAAAAAGCAAACAAAAAAAAATCATTTTCATTCACAGGTATTCAGGTGTTTTGACATGCTATGGAAAAAAATGAAAATGTAAAATTTGAAATGACTACGAACATAGTATTTTAGACTGTGGTGGTGAGTGGTGTGGTTCCAAGAGGTTGCTGGTTCGAATCCCGTACGGTTCTGCAACTAAGTGTCCTTGGCAAGACACTGAACCCCAAATGCCCCCCGGTGCCAAGGCTAAGGATAGCGATCTCACTCACTTTTCTTTACTTTACTTTACTTTACTTTAAAGTATTTGAGTACTTGCTTAAGTGTTTTCTGGGATACTTTGTACTTGTACTGAATATCTAAATTTATTAGCAACATTTACACTCTACACTCGACTAAATTTCCGATTGAGTATATGTA
The DNA here is from genome assembly GCA_028031935.1 of Paedocypris micromegethes. Lineage (NCBI taxonomy): Eukaryota > Metazoa > Chordata > Actinopteri > Cypriniformes > Paedocypris > Paedocypris micromegethes. Next base: position 10,426,610 of record CM051501.1, on the reverse strand, counting down.
CACTTTACCCCACTACATTTTAATGGACACTTACCATTTCCTGTTACATTGTGATTGTGTGTGACAAGTCGGCATCTTTTAATTTAAAGTCGCCGTTAATTTCTTGACCATACGAGGGGATATCGCCATCTGCCGGGTGCTGAAAGTACTGGACTATTTATGAGATAAATCACATGGACTTTTATTAGCGGTTGCACTTTTTTGCCCATTTAAGTTTTTTTGCACATTTAAGACTGACTATTTGTTCTTTTTAAAAATCTATATTGTTATGCCATTTGAAAACCTGTGTAATTTGAACAGGTGATCAATTTCATTTCTATATTGGGAAATATATATCATAAATAAAGAGTTTGTAGTTTTCCCAATTTCTTGGTGTTTTTGAGCCTAAATTCACTACTAAATTCTCAACTAAAATGCTCAAGTTATAAGTAATGGGATACTTTATGACTTCTACGATCTTCTATGATCTTCTGCGAATTGGTAACTTGTAACTTATAATTGTAACTAAATTGTAACTATAAATCTCTTTAGACCTCTGATTTCAGATCAAAGTATAGTATATCAATAAAACCGAATCCGCTCAAACTGTGTGTTCTGACATTGAAGTCAAAGTATATACTTATATTTATGTCCTAGTGAACTCCACCATTGACTTACACACAAAACATGTTTCCTCCCCCTTACCCCAACCACCTCTAACCTCAAAACATGCTCAATTGTGCCACCAGCAATAAAAATCCCATCCTAACTCTCAAACAAACCTTTAAAGATGAGGGAACTAGATGTGGGTCCCTACAAGGGCACTTAGGTCCCCATTTTAGTATAAAAAAAACAAAACATTTTGTGTATTTGTGTGTGTGTGTGTGTGAGTGTATGTTTGAGAGCATTTATATGCATCTTGAGAAACACAAGACCTGTGTCAGTCGCATGTTTAGAAACAAGCGTTGATTTTTACCAGTCATCGTCACAAAATCCCAAGTTTCCCAAGGTTTGTAGGGAAGAAAAAAATGGTACAAACGTTCAATCGAGTTCTTTTTGAGCTATAATCCTAGAGCAAGTTCACGGTTCACCTAGCTATTCTCAGTTTTTCTTTTCAGCACAAAGTCCCTTTTCCACCTTTATGCTCAAGTTTATTTTCATGCTATTAGTGCAGCTTCTGGAAAACTATGTTGAAAGGTGACAGAAAGAAGCACAGAAGTTTAGTAGCCTTGGGTGTTTGGGTTTGCTTTATAAGTGATTGCATTAAGGTGCAATGCTGAGACATGAAGGTGGCCTAAGTGCTGCTAAAACAAGAAACACTTCCCTTCCTCTACCAAACAGCCCAGTGACGCAGTCCAGATACCGTTCTCGAGAATGTGTGTATGCTTTTCAGGTTGAGAAGTAGTCTTGGCTGCTGCTGTCCTTTATCTCTGCGGCTTCTCGGGGGACATCCAATCCATCATGACTGAACTACGAATTCAGCCCGTGATTTATGGCTGTGTTTCATGCCCTGTAGAAATTTAAACCAAATACTTTCTGTCTTATTCAGCAAATAACTTTGTCAAAACTCAAACCAAGTAACTGCTAGCTCGACACCTTGATATGGGTTTTGTGTAACTCCAAGGTTTTCATTGGCTTCGGATCAAGTAGCAGGAAAAGAAGGAACCTCGGCCAAGCCCTGGCAACAGACTGGGCTGGAGGAAACAACTGTCTCAGCGTAAAGGCTGGAGTTATTTTGCTGACTGATGGATGACTGAGGTGACAGTCTATTGATAAGCAACGGTTTGGCCGCGGCAGGGAAAATGGTGAAAGAGAACAATGTCTGTAGTCAAAGAGAGGAAATTGGGATGTGCCGTCGTAAAGTCACACGTTAAGAAACAGCTTTGTATTTTTCCCGTTTGGCAAGTCTTGCTTGGGTGTGCTCACTTTATTTCTCACGACGTTTGGCTTTTATGTTATTTGAAGGTGTTTTTATATTATTTAAAATCATTGGCCTACGCTTCATTTTACACCCTAAATAAATAAGCTGTGTTTTGACCATTCTTAATTCATTATCATTCATCGTTTTTTTCTGCTTTTTCGTTACAGAAGAAGCTGAAGCCAATCCCAGAAACTCCAAAGACAGGACACACCCTGGATGGTGGCCAACCAATCACAGATCAGGACACAGAGATGCATAATCCTACTTTCACTCACATCTACTGGTAATTTTCTTGACTTGAATTCTCCTTAACATGTCTTTGGAATCTGGGCGGACACGGAGAGTCAGAGGAAACCCACAAGCATGAGGAGAACATGCAAACAACACAAAAAGTCCCGGCCAGGCCTTAAACTTGGTTTTCAAATGGATTCTTCTTGTTGAGAAGGGACAGCGCTACCCACTGCTCCACTATGCCGTTCATTCTCAATCACATGATCTTGAAATGATCAATTTTATCATGCATAAAATATATGACCAATCATCCTTTCCAAATACAAGATTTTTCAAGATGAAACTATTCAATGGCATTTTTCTACAAATAGTCACCAATTTTGATGTGGATTTTAAACAAGAGAATACTTGGTGCAAATTTTTTTTTGAAGTATCCAAATTTTGTCTTCATGCTTCTTTCTTCACCACAGTCAATATCTTATTATCTCTTCACCCATAACGAGATAGCAGTCATGTTCACAACAAAACTTTCTGATAGCTCAGTCAGTAGAGCTTTTGCTCAAGATCTCAGAGTCTCCAGTTCTAGCTAGGTCTTATTTTCAGGGAAGCAGTGCTTTTCTTCTGAAACAGAACAGCTACAGTAGGACTTATTTTCAGTGATACTTTGCTTCAGACTCTAAAACAGAGTTCCTTATATAACACCTCATTTTTGTTCACGGTAAATTTCCACCGAGGTCAACACGGGAAACCTTTTACCCCATAGGTGGGTTCTCTTTGCACACACACGAGGTCTGAAATTCTTTATGCAGTCAAAGGTTAGACATTTCCAAGGACTCTAATCAAGCCACGTTCTCCTTTTCCTCTCCATCCGCCTCTTCCTCTCACCTAGCAGCTGCGTTCTGTAAGTTTACCCTCGCACTGTAACACTGAATCCTTTTCATCTCGTGCTCTCATTAGCATTGCAAGCGCTGGTGAGCAGTTAAGGTTGTCCATGGAGAAGGGCTGACCAGGCATGGAGGGAATACTCCCATAACAGTCCAATAAATATCAGGCCTTCTTTTATTGGTTCTGATGCGTGTTTGCTATTTGTGGGGAATACTACACCAAGGAAGGCTCTTGGTGAAGTGCTGGGCTGGTGCTCCTTTCTGGGTCAGTGAGAACATTGAGGAAATCCACCGTGACATTCACAGGCTGCTATAGGAAGTGTTTCTGGATTAAACTAAGGTAGGGCTAGTGGGCTCCTGGAATGATGGGGGCTGGGGAATTGAAAAGGCAGGCTAGGGTTTGATCTCGGAGCCCGTGTTGTGTTCTGTCCGGGGCGCCCTTGATGCCGTTTGGCTAGTTCCGAGACCTTTGCCAAGAAGAATTCTGTCTGTGAGAGGTGACTCATAGGTGTGAACCACTTCCTGTTCCGCACTGTGGCATAACTCTGTTATAACTCTGAGGTGTGGTGTATATGGATGACAAAGTGTAAGGGTGAATCACTAAATGCTTTGTGCCAAGTGTCTGTTAGTATTTCTAACCTTGAGCTTTGTCATTTTACAGCATAATTATGTTTTTTTTTTCTCCCCTGTCTCTGTGTGTAACTGGGCATTCTCAGATTCAGGAAATTGAATCAGCCTATTGAATTGGAATTCTGAGAACAAATGACAGTGTAAAATATAGTTTTTTCCATAGATTCCATAGTTCCGTCTAAGAACCATCGAACAGCCAGTATTATACGTACATGGATGTTGACAAGCAATAGCAAGCTCCAAAAGAGTCGACTCTTTGCATAAAATTGAGATTTAATACTGTAAAATAATGATCCATAGGCAGACGTGCATGCAGTATAAGCTTTAACTGGCTCAATAACAGAAATAAAGAACCATTAGACACACCACAACACTTAATAGAGACAAATATAACACAGGAAGAAGTAAGATTGAACCAAAATACAGTACAATAATTTATTACAACAAACAGAGACTACAAACCACGACCGGGTTTGATTAGCTTAGCACAACTGGCTACAACTGAGTCTAATATGTCATTGCAGAAAGAGTCAAAACAGTAAAAAATGAAGAACACGGGCAAGGAATAAAAATAAAAAGTTCAAGGAGCAGACACAATCAAAATGCTAGGTCGGTGCACGGGGGATAATAATCCGCTATGATCCTCTTCACTCGGCATTGGATAAACAGAGTTTGAAACAGTTGCTTTGCGCATGTGCAAAGTCTGACTGGAGAGCAAGGGATCTTCGGAAATGAAGTCCTGACCAATAGAATCGACTTTTTGTTATCTATTCTTCAAATAAAATGGTATCAAAATGATACGAGTCAAAAATTAGGTTTTGTTAAATATTATATTATTTCAATATCATCAATATTATTCAACCAGACATTTTCTTTTCTATTTTTAAAATGTTTTGTGCCTGAAAAATCAGTGGGGTGCATATATTCGCGGGGTGCTTATATTTGCATAAATACGATATAAGATTTAAACTTTTTGAGGGATTTTGTTAGAGTTTGACTTGTGATCGGAAGGTCATAGGTCTGAATCTTGAGCAACATACTAAACCGGACCTGTTCCCCAAGTGTCAGAGTTAAAGACTTCCCATTGCCCTAGATGTCCAAAAATTCCAAGTACCAAATCTTTTATATGACAACCAAGTCTTCAACTCACCTTTTCGTTGTGAGTCAATAAACAAACAAACCCACTGGACCAATGTACCTTTGGCCGTACCAACATTTCTACTTTTCTTTATTACTTTTGTTTTGTACTTGCTCTTTTGTGTTTTAGGATTATAAATATTAGCATAGTAAAAACATGTTATTTCTAAGCCCAATTTGATACAGTGCTTTACTCACTCGTCTTGTACAACAATTGGTACCTATGCCATGAGTTCCTTGTCTAAAGTTCAGCAGTCAAGTGGAAAGTTCAGCTCTTTATCCTTTAACTTGGGGCTTAAACAGCCAGAATGTTCCGGAAGGGGTTCACAGAAGCGAGGCTATCAGCACAGCAGCCCTCGGCAGCTTACTCTGGTTCACCCAGCATCCGAGGTGATGATTACAGTTAGATAAGGCCCACGAGAGGACTTAGTAGAAAAAGAGAGTGGAGAGCGTGGGGCCTTTAGGTTTGAGTATCCGCCCTCTCATAGCTGTCTCTCATCATGCCATTGACCCCCCAGGAAGCTTTAGATGCCAGGAGCGGTTTCATAATTCTCTTATCCCAACAAATCAGCAAGATAAGGTTGGAGGAGTTGAAAGTGTAAAAGGAGCACCACGGACCTGGATTCCCATTGCAGACCCATTCTTCATCAGACCGCCAGCATCGTTTACAGCCTGCATCCTCCCCCTAAAGATGCCGACCCATAAAAAGGCCTTTTTTTCATGTGTGTAGTGTTTGCCGTCCCCTCATCAGGACCCTTCCGCCGTCCCCACTCAGAAAGTCGGTAACTTGATTGATCTGTGAAAAAAGAAAGACTTTGGTCACATCCTGTGACCGGTGCCGATTTCCTCTGGCTGAATGTGGCCCTGGAGTATATCGCAGGCTCAGTGTCACGTTTGTATATGTTTCCAGAGATCACCAAGAAAAGAGACTGGAGTGGGGGGTGACACGCTCAGACCTGTGCAAGTTTAATGCTGGTCCTTTCTCTGACATAAATCTGTGTCATGGAGAGCGGATGTGGCTACTGGGGAATGCGTTAATTGATCTATAGATCACATGATTCGTGAAAAGCTTTAAAACTGTTGTTTTTTTCTTTCAAAGCCAAGGCCTTTGAAGGACCAACGTATGACTAATAATTTAAAAGGAATGGCGATTAAAGCTTATGTCACCAGTTGTGTGTTTTTTGTTATAGCTTTTAATTACTTTGGGGGGTCTTTAGGATGGGTGGGGGGGCAGCGTCTGCGCAGGTTAGAAACTCGTTGTTTTGTGAAACGTCTGTTCTTTGTTCATTCTACCAGGCTGTTTTTTTTCTCTTCCCGAACTCCTCCATGTCTCTCGCCTCGCTGGACTGATGTAGATTTTCTTTCATGACATTGTAGCCAGTTTGCATACAATGCTGAGGGTAATTGATGGTTTCTTGTGAGGTAATTAGCAATTGGAGATGTAATTATTGCTGTACAAGCCTTACAGCCTCTAATTTACGTTTGGTTGCCAGAGGGAACGTGACTCACACCTTCAGAAGCTGCAGGATTATTTGGAGGGTGAGATTGTCGAGTCTTCCCCACCAACAACAAATAACCTTGTTGACATCCTACAGAAACTCCAAGTTTTGTTCTCCTGCTCTTTTTTGTTCTCTTATCTGCAGAGTTTAGAGTCTTATCTCCAATGACGTAAACGCTCCTGTTGTTTCTCAGTCATTCACGGTTGCCCAACCCCATTACCGCTCACAAGCATGGTGCTGTGTTTTAGCAAGCCTAGATTATAGAGTGCCATGGCATTTCTTATGTATCACAGTAATGCAATAATGGCTTGGCATGAGGGAAGTCTCCCTTTAATTATGCTTTTCCAATTTTGAAAAGACTGTGTTTTTTTCTTCTCCCTTTTCTCTATTCTTTTTTGCGCTGTTGCTGTCTCCTTCCTTTCATCTCGGCTCCCACCTGAGTGTGAATTTGAGGGTACGGTGCGCGGCTAAGCTAAATAACATGCTTGGAGAGTAAGTCTCTTACACGCTAGACTCTTTATGTAATGTGACTTCGAGCTCATCGTCCTCAGGCATACTCAACGTTCTGTGATTCATTTGGAACATGTCAAAGCAGTCGGAGTAGTTTGGGTTGGGGAATACTGCAAACAAGCCCAAAGATGAGTGATTTACTGGTTTACTCAATAATTAGCCCAATTTGTTTTGGTTGTTGTTTTATGGTGGGTTTTAGTTGGTAATAAAAGGCTTACATTGAAGTGTTTGTGAAGAAATGTAGGTTTTTCTTCAAGAAATAATTTGTTTAAGAGAATAATTTTTTGAGCGACACTACAGATCAGAAAAAGTAATAATTGTTCGAATTCTTTGTCTTTTTGAAAATACATCTTTTGGTTTAATGGTCCGTAAGCTTCAAAAAAAGACATCACATTTACACTGAAGAAGTTGTTTTCTGATACACTTTGTACCAAATTATCAAGTCGAGTGTAAAAAAGGCAAACAACACCTAAAAAGTTGCAGAGAAACAATTGAAAAGTTCAATTTTCATAACTGTGTGTGTTTTCTCTCATTCACCACTGAGGTTTGACCTTCTTTGGGCCTTTGTTTGATGAGCCACAAGAGGAGGGGAACGATGTGGAGGACGTAGGACGTTGAGCATCCATCATTGTGTTTTGTCTGAAGTAATCTCTTTTTTGTTACAAAGTATTGCACATACCATCCAGGCTCGAGTACATATGGAGCCCAGCAGCCCCGTTAGGTCATCTGAGCGACCCTGGGCGAGCGAAGGTCTGCTCTTGATCACATGTTCGTCTTCATAAGCTTGTCTCCTCATTAAAGCGCTTTAGCGGCTATGTTCAGGACCGATAAATCAGCGGTGTAATATAGGGGCATGTTAGCACAGATAGTAGCCTTCTCAGTTACCTCCCTCAGGAGAAAACAGGCCCGGTCCTCAGGTCTTAGTTCAAATCAAAAAAGCTGTTGTGGGGGCCCTCAGACCCCCGTTAGAAGTAATACACGTTGATCAAAGGGCAGCTGGCTAACGGAATGGTTTATCTGGCCAGGATAAATATCTCATCTGGGATGTAATGATATATTTACGTCTCCTTCTGTGTGAGAGCGTGGCAGGTGTGGGGAAGGAGAGCACTTTTTCATTACAAACCTGCACGTCTGTGTGTGTTTTTGTGCATGGCTCGCGTGTGTTTAAGAGAACGAAGGAGATGTGGTCTTGGGGCCGGCTTGGGGTGAGGTCTTTCTGGTTTTTTCTCAGTAGACTTGCTGGTCTTGTACTGGGGCTTCTAGTGTTTGCTTTGGGGAGTGCTTCCATATGCAGAGCCCGCGGAGACATCTGGCTAAGAGAGTAGGTGATTCCACCATCCCTGACCTCTTTGCTTTCATGGAACACCTCCAGAAGAGCTGCACCTGCCTTCTCCACTTCAGCCTTCCATTTAGGGGGTTCGTACGGGAAAGGGTTCTGAGCCAGGCTGGGAGAGGAAAGTCCACGCCGTCACGGACTTATTAACACTTCCCTAGACTGGAAAGACCTTCCCTGCAGGATGGAAAACGTCTTTTATTGGCCTCTTTCCACTCCTCGTCGGGGGGAAAAACAGATTTAAACAATTATCAGGCTACTGTACAGGCCCACGCAAAGAGAATGGCGCTAAATTACACTACTTAAACTGTCCGAATGTGTGCAGCGTCAGCCCTAGGAACGAGTGTGTTATGTGTGACATGAATAACTGATATTCGTTCTGCTCCGACAGCATTGTTGTATTTTTCAATCCGTACATCTGGATTTTCCCGGTTCTAAAGAGCATGTGACCTGTGAAGGGGAAGGAAACCACACAGGTGCAGGAGAATCGTGAAATTGCAACACCCGCAATTGTACGTCCGTTGCTGGGAGTGAAGGGAGGTGAGCAGGTTGGACTGGACCGAGGCTTCTCTGATGAACAAGAGCAAATTGATTGCATGTGTGAAAGGAAGCCTTACTATTAAAAGTATTTATTTTAATGATGCATGGCTGTGCCTGGATCCAAGCGTTTGCTTATTGTAAGAAGTCACTTCCAATCATCTCTTCGTTCCGGGTGTGCAGTGCGTGTCATGAAGCGATTGTCACTCTATAGTTGGGTCCAACAATTTCTTTGTCGACACTTGGTTGACTTGTCTTTCTGGAAGTTGTGCTTGCTGTGTGTTAACCTGTCTTTCACACCTGCTGCTCAATGTGGAAGGGTCTGGGTTCAACTCTCTCCGGTTTAATTCCCTTCAGGAGCTAAATCAAGTTAAGAAAAATGAGTGAGCGTGTCAAAATGGCCTCTATGGATTATATCAAAATTGTGTTTTGCATCAAGTAAAGTGACACAAACCCGGAGCAGTGGTCAGCCTCAAGCCTTGGCACCCGACGCGTATGTAGGTGTCAGTGTCTTGCTCAAGAACATCCAGGTTCAACTCCGTTTCACTGGACCAGTCGCACTTCCTTATTCATTATCTCCTGGATGATGAACATATTGAATAATGTATCATTCAAATTGTGTTTCGCACTCATTACAAGTTTATGTGATTAGGTTTCGAGTTGGACACTAATATTTTTGCGAGCTTATCTTCTGTGCACTTGGTGGTAAATGTGAAAGCATGACGCACACATATAGTAAAATGTCTTATCTTATGTGGGGTCAAACGTAAAAAACAGTGGGCCAAAATGTATAGTTTTCAATAGTCATAACAGTGCATAACATAACAGTTATAACAATTAACCTTTTCTTATGAATTCAAGCTAGTTTTGCTTAAAAACTAAATATGCAAATATATTTAGTTAGGCCAGATACAAAATTATATATAACCTAATATTGTACTAATCCAATAGCAAAGTTCAAATTAACAACACATAAAGGTTCATGATCACATAGACACATGATCTACTCTGATGTTTATCTAAGTATACAATTTTTTATCTATTTTGTCTTTATATTTGCCATTGTTTGGATTGAAAAAAACGTACTAGCATTGGTTGCGAGGAGAGACCGCTAATAGGTCCTGTTCCGATTCACATGACATGACGACAGCAGGGAATTCTGGGATTTGTAGTAATGCGTTGCATAATGCTGCTAAATCTTACTCAATCATTTACTTAATCATTTGATATGGCTTTGCGGTTCAAAAAGATAATTATTTTATAGTGTAAAATTGAACTTTCACAACAGAATAGTTTTTATTCTTTATATTTCTATTAACTTCGTGTGTGTTTTAATTTAAAACCAATGAATAAATATAATATAATATAATTATAGTGATAATGTACAATTAGTTGTCAAAGCACTCTACAGTACACAGAGAAGAAAACGAGACGGTGACTTATTAGTTTTAGAGTAGATGGTATAATCGCGTCTTTGATTGTAGAAGGATATTTGCAACTGTGTCTGGATTCAGCTTCTTTTTTCCCATGGAGATTAAACCATACTGTTTAAAGTTGTGTCAAACAACACGCTCCCCAGAGGTCAGAGGTCAACCACATAGTGGTGGCTAATGGTAGCAAATAATGTCAATCATGTCAAATGACCCGGTGGCGAGACTTGTGCCTGCCTCAAACTGGAATGTTAAGAATGAGCTCGCTAGGTGTGTGTTCATGTGAGGAAACCACTGTCCACTGCTAAAATTGTTCTTTCTTTCTTTCTTTCTTTCTTTGTCCCTTACAAATAAAATTAACTTTTATTTTTTTTCCTTTCTTTCTATGTTCTTATTTTTCTGTTCATTCACCTTCTGTTTTTTACTGTACATTTTCTTAGAATCTTTCATTTGTGTATCTACATGTTATTTCTGACCTGTTTCTCTCGAATAATTTACAGTTTCAGTATATTTTCTACATGCATATATATATATATTTTTTTTGGCCCAGTTTGTACTCTTTGATAGATAATCTTTCACTTTTCACATTGCAGGAGTTACTGAGAGTACCTGGTGATGTAGATTTGTGGTTCCCCAGCTATAACATGGCAGGTATATGATACAGAACCATATTCCCAGACAATCTGGCCTTCAAATAAGTGCATGACTGAAGGAAGAAAATGGAAAGGAAAGGGAAGAAGAGTGTATGTGTGTCTGTAGTCTTAAAACTCAAAGCAGTCCCCTTGTCATGGATATGATGTATATCAGTATCACCGTTGGTAAATGGCCACTGGTATTCAGCCCATGAAACTGGAGATCAGGTGTGTGGCACAAAGTTCGGATGTTAGTGCCCGTACACACACACACACACACACACACACACACACACACACACACACACACACACACAAACACTAAACATACACACTAAAATGTAACGGTTTGCTTTATAAGGCCTTAGAGTGAATAAAATGCATTATTAATATTAAAGTGTAAAATGCACTTGTGGTTATTTTTTTTATATAGTCTGTATTAACCAATTTACCAATTTTCAATCCCTGCTCTGTAAATCCACCGGCTCCAGTCTGGCTGTGAAGATTTATGGGAAAAGGAAGCGACTGAATTGACTGTCAGAACAACAACTCATGGATTCGGGAGATAAGTGGCAGTTTTATAAGTCAAAGAAATGTGTGTGTTTGCGTTTCAAGGTTTCGCGTTTGCTCAGATGCAACGCTCAGTAAAAATTCCTCGGACAAATGTACACAAGCGTGTTTGATCAGCTCGTGGAACATGCTGGAATTGTGTTAGTCGTGATAGAACGAAACACGGGAACTTGCCCTCTGCTGGACACAATGAACGACTGAGCACAATCTGGCACATGCAATGCTTTCTTTTCTTCCTTAATTCTCTAATCTAAAGAGTTACTTTTCATAATCTGGACCTTCAGTCAAGGCTTTATCGTCTTATACTCACAGAATCTTTTCTTAAACCAGCTAAAAAAAGCTTTTTTTTTTCAGGCATGAATCAAAGCCCCGGTCGCTGAAATGTTGCCTTTATTTTGTTTGCATGGGGAACGATTTATGCGGCTCTGTGAGTTTGTAGTCTATATAGTCTGAGTTTTATAGACTTTTAAAAAGACATATTTTGCACTCCATTCATAACTAATGCTCCTCTGTCTAAATAAAGCCACGTCTAGCCACTACATCTTCTTTGTTGGTTGGCCTTGTCCCTCCACTTCTTTAAAAGATCCCCATTGTTCTAAATGACAGATGGCTACTTTATCACATTAAGCTACAATGACACTCAAAAGCAAGTATTTTTACAACCTGCAAGCATCAGTGACCAAATCTAAAAGATTGCCTAATGCCGCTGTTGACCTGATTATTGGGCAGTGGACGTGTCTTCGCCAGGCAGCCGGCCCTTTTAAACTCAGCAAGGTGCCAGCGAGAGAAGTTAATGAGCTTTAAGCTTCAATGCTATGCTTCTCTTTCTCCTAATGTTGTGGCTTGTTCTGAGTTTCCCAACGCTCGGCTCAGCACATGATCAGCCAGCTCGCTGTTTTTACACCTGTTAAATCTGCTGAGATGTCGAAAGGCTTCTTTTTTTTTTCTTTCCAAAGGGCCGAGTTCTGCAAGGAAAGAAACTTTTTGTGAGCGTGAATGGGACAACGTGTTTTGTACGACTTAATGTTGGTGACTTTGTTCCAGTTGAAGGTCGTGGCATCAATTAGGAACAAAATAATCAAAAAAAAAAAAAAAACCAGTGCAAAAAATTGACTTGGAAAAAATCCCTGTAATCATTTGCTCTAGTGTAATTACCATTTGTTTAGGCACAACTTCTTTGCAGTAAACTTTATGTACAAAGATTTTTGCAAGGATTTTATTACAAACATTTTATGAGTCATTTTCAGTGTACTTAAACATATTGTTCGCTTGATTCCTGCAAGAAAGAGAGAGAGCGAGTGAGTGAGTGAGGTGTTCAAAAAAGGAGGGAGGGAGGATTTGGCTGAAGTACATTCTAATCCGGTGCTCAGCCAAGCAATCTCATGATGCAGAGAGCTTAGCCATGACTGTGAAAGCAATCTAATGGCCAATGAGTAATCAACACTATTGCCTGTCTTGACTAATATAGCGATGGCGGCTGGGGAAAAGCTGAGGAAAGGCTGTGGGAATCGCACCTTTTGACACTTGTTGTAACAATGTAATTGTACATCATGCACAATTGTATTCATTTAATTTGTTCGATGTGTGTTTTTGAGAAATTATATGAATTATGAATCTTGTGATCTGCAGTATGTTTGAGTGGAAGAGCAACACTGGATCAGACGGAGGTGAAAAATGGCTGCTCATTTGATACAATTTATGGAAATGCATAAAAATGCATTTACGTCGTTGGAAGGGCATTGTGGCGAGGGAGCTGTGAAACCTCTCTTCCATCGCGTCCCACCGCTGCTCGCGTGATGGTTTGATCTGACTGCCAGAGCCAGACCCTGCCAAAAGAAAGAATGACAGAAAATTGGGAGAGGTGGAATTCGGTTAAATCTCCACATTGGATGCTGTCAGAGACGCAGGTGGAGCGATGTAAAGCAGAGGACATGCATTTTTTCACTACATTTGTGCAACCGAATTACAAAGTCATAAAAACCAGCCCGTGTTTGTGTGTTTTTCAAGTTGCGTGTATGTATGCGTACATATAAATATACGTATCGCTATAATATAGATCTATATAATACTTATATCTATATAATACTTACAACATAGAAAATGATTTCCTCAATCCTCTTTAATCTTTAATTACATGATAAATTTACTTTAGTGTTTTTTTGGTCTAATGGTCATTAGCATGAGTTGATTTTGTTGGTGTAGTTTACTTTACTACCTAATTGCTTTACTGTGTGCAGAAGACGTCCAGGTCCATCAGCCATACTTCATATCTAATTTGAGATAATGCTACGTAGTTGCTGTTTATTCAGATTTGGATTTGTAGCAGGTTTACTCCATTATCAGTGTGTCCATCTTTGGGTTTAAAAAGGTTTACTGTGTCCATCCATCCGTCTCTCCCTCCATGTTGACCTTCTCATCCTCTAGTAAACCATCTGCATTTCCATCCTCATATCCTCTTGCATTCCAGGTGTTCCAGGTTTACAGACGCTTCTGTCCTTTAAAGCACAATAAAGAGTTGGAGTGGGTCGAGTTAAAGTGCTGGGGGTGGGAGCGGGGGGCAACCCTCTGTTTATTAGACAGCAAATAGAGGGCCAGCAGCTTTATGATGTGGAAGGTCATTGTTGGTTAATAAATGGCTACATGAGTGCAGGCAGGTGCTGTGTTAACACCTCCTCTCAACGCTTCACCATTCATTAGTCCGGTGTTAATGAAGGTTGGGGCATTAATAGCTGGGTGGCAGAGAAAGCCAGTTAATCAGTGCAAGTCCTGATCCTGTTTGAAGTACCAGGCAACGCAGGAGGAGGGAAATGGGATGTCGGCCTCTGGGGGGATTCTGGGGTCGAGGGAAGTTGGGCCTTTGTGTGGGATAGTTGGGTTGCTGGGAAGCTCAGGGTCTTCACCCTTGTTGTGGTCTGGAGCTAGCGAGCTAAGAAGACGTCACATGACGGTTCACACTCGGTTTGCGCGTTACACAAGTGCGAAAGTTCAAACAATTCAAATCTCACTATTTTTAGCCTTGATGAACTTTGATTAGACTTTATTAATCCCACATGACTATAAACTGTTGTCAATTGCATTATAAACTGTATTAGGAACCTGCAATCTGTACTAAAAACTGTTGGTTCAAATGTCTATTTTTATACATGAAGTGAATGTATTCAGTACTATAAAAATTACACGCATTTGTTTTTGGAAAGAACTGACAAGTACATTCAGCTTGACTGTAAACACCTAACATGTTAAAAATCTAGAAGTGTACAACAGAACGAACCCCATTTGTGTGTGTGTGCGTGTGTGTGTGTTTGTGTGTGTGTGTGTGTTCGGGGGGTGCTTAAGCTCAGCAAGACAATGTGCTTTGTGAGGAACAATTCCAAAAAAAAAGGCCAGGTCAGGAGAGAAGATGGGGGGTGGTGGTGAACCGTTTTCCACGCTCAGTGGAGTTACAAGTGGCCCTGCAGACACTTTCTTCTGCCTGAGAAGTTTGATGGACCAAGCTCCTCTTTCTTGCTCAAAGCAAACTCTTCACCACTTCAAGTCAGAATCAATCTGAACACGCGTTGTTAAATCAGATCCCCAATTAATGTTAAAATATCATTGGTTGACATTCCACAGTCTTGCAAAATGTGAGACAATCCCCCCCCATAATAGACCAAGATTGGGCTAGATGCCCCCTTCCAATCGTGGCCTCACAACGCACAGCAAATCTACTAAGTTGAAGGAATGTCCAACTCCCATTCCAACGTGCCACATTTGTTCCGGAGACGGCAGCGCCTTCCAAAACTTTTCTGCCGAAAAACCTAATTGGCTAAATGCTCGAGTTTATAATCCCAATTCTGCTGGGTCACAGAAGAAGCATCAAGAAAGACACTGACCCACTGCCCACTGCTCCGGGTTTGTGTGTGTTCACTTCACTGTATGGTTAAATGAAGTGTACAATTTTGATACGGTCTATGGTGACCATTTTTACAAACTCACATTCTGTACAAACTGACTTCTTTCTTCCAGACTATTATTGTGTTCCTGGCTAACTTAGTAATCCATTGCATGTGGCTCAAAGGCCTTCCATCCAGTAGACCCTCATGTCCAAAACTGCACAGCTCTGAGTGGGGAAACCCATACAATGGTTAACTGAAAGGAACTATTCTTTTGTCAAGCAATTAACCTCATCTGAGTAAATAATACGGAATTATAGAACGGACGGGCGCACTGAACTTGAGAATGCTTCAAAACGACCTGCAAAACCAACAATGACAAGCAGCACTGTACGTCAACTTTTCCGGGAGAATAGAATGTCATCGTACAGTAGAGAGAGTAAAGAGAGGGGGCTCAGTCTTCAGCAACTGATAGTAATATTACAGATAATATGTCTGGATGCACTTATCGCCCTGGAAACCTGATCTTATTATTTTAAACTTCCAGACTCTTTGCCTTAGAAAATGACTCTTTGCCTAAAAAAATGTTAAGAAAATGGGGGAAGAATAAAGACTTTATGTCTGACAGTGATTTTTTTTTGGAGGGGGGGGGGTTGTATTTGGAGGATATAACCCGCACGCTTAAATGCTCGAGATACAGATATGTACTTGCTTTCTCATGGTCCAAGCCCCCCTCAGCTCCCCTTAGGACAAACATCCCAGTTATCAGTGACTGGTTCAGAAGAGTGGCAATTACTGTCGATCAAGTGCCCCTTTCTCTGCTGTGAAATGCTGGAGAATCTGATATGGCAAACATGAGTCGTCGAGCGAGAGCTGGTGGCGGAGAGGGGCCCGGGGCCCAGTAAAGACGAAGACCTGATCTTCCCAGTGCGACAGGCTAATCAGCCTCCGGCTAAACAGCTATGGGGGTCTTTTCTTCAAGCAGATAATCAACTGACCCTTCCGGCTTCTCCCGCCAGAGGCAAAGATCCCGGGGGAGGAAAATGGACAAGCCTTTTAGTAAAACACAAGTTAAAGTAAAACATTAGTTGGAAACTTTGCTTGGCTTTCTGAAACACAATCTTATTTGAAATACAATGAAATACAATCTCTGTGTTTATCACTCTACCATCTTGTTTACTGGTTATCACTCTTTAATCAATAAAATAAAGTTATTTCATACAAATTACTTGTAAATGTACTTGTTTATAGTATATTTGATTTTATCATAAAGCCTTTTGAAAATTTGAAAATGCAAATTGACAGATAAAGTGGATACAATTTTGATTTTATTACTTTTACAAACCAATTTTATAATAATAACAACATGTATTACTATATGTTACTGCTCATTTTTCACACAACACACACACGCACGCGCACACACACACACACACACACAGACACAGACACACCCCACTAACTGCAGATTCTGTTTATTTCCATTTTGTCGTAGCATTCCTCAAAAACAAACATCCTCGAATGGGAGAAAAATGTACAAGTCCTGATGATTTGTGCAATTTTTCTTCTAAATTGCTAAAGCGTCGAGCCAGCACAGACTTTTGCAAAATTACCTTTCTTCAGTGCATGTCATAAAAACGCCAAAGTGAATAAACCTCCTCAAGTGCATTTAAAAGAAACGTTTAAAACTTTAATAATATTACACTATTATGATCTACAGTGTTTGAATCCAATGTTTGTTTTTTAATACGCGATTATAACCAGGTGAAATGGCTGGCGTTCATAAATTCTGCACCAGTGTGCCCTTTTGGGAAGATATTACACAAAAATGCCTTGACTGCAATCTGCTTTCATAATTGGTTACATTTCCATCTCTGTTTTGTATCAGACCTGTTTCTCCTCAGGCTTTGAGACGTCCAGCCAATGGGTGCGAGTGCTTGAACCACCCGAGCGTGTGCATTGGTGGGAATTCAGAGCGTTTCGTCTGTCGTAGCCTAGTTTATTGTATAATCACAGAAGGGCCTTGGAGAGCCCGCCATAATCAATGGACCCTAGCGACATGGCCAATAGAGCGCCCAACAGACTGTGTCATCTCGGCCCCCGCAATCAAAAACAAACACTCTTGTAGCTGTTCCCAGTTTATCCTCTGGGACTGGGATGGTGGCAGGAGGGAGCGGGGTTACCCGGCCTGGCTCGGAACTCCGAGGTCAAGTGAAATGTGCTCTTATCCGCAGCTCTATTTGTTTATTTTACAATATCCCTCTTAAAAGACATGAACCGTCTGACCGGTGGGAAATTGAGGTTTTAAGGAGTAAGTGTTCATTTAAACCTTGCCATGTCCGGGCTTGTTCCAGGTTCCAGTCTTAGTTCGTACTGTACTTTGCTTTCTGGTACGGGTCTCGTGAGTGGTTGTGTTCAGCATATAAAAATCCAAGACAAAACTGTGTATCACACAGGAAAATGAACGGCGAAAAGAGAACATTAGTATGAGAATTCTTACGTTTAAAAAAAGCATCAAAAGCATGATTAACAGTTATAATCTTGTGATTTTCTGGCAAATTGACTAAACGAAAGCCTTCAAAACACTGTAAATTTATCCTGGATCATCAAGCGGACACATCACGCTTTAAGTGTCATCTCTGGTTGTCTCCATCAGCCAGATTCTTTTTAATCATTGAAGAAACCAATTCACACCGGTGGAGATGACGCTCGCTCATCCACATCCTATTAGAAACCACAGGCAGAGAAAATCGCCTCTCCTGTCCCACGCTTTAATGAAAGTCCGGTTTCTCTTGCCTAAAGGTAACTTGGCGAGTTGATGGTATCTGCCCGAACAATTACACTGTCACAATCAAAGGAAACAGACTTTAAATAGTCTGTCAAGTCCCATCGGGGGCTAATAACTACTCATTTCTCTCCCAGCGTGTCAGCAGGCCCCTGAATCCTCCCTTTGTTCTGCAGATCACCTGCCTCTAAATAGGTAGCTTGTCCTCACACTTCAAGCACTTAGATGTCAGAGGCAAACCCCCGCGCCTTGGGGTTAAAAACAGAGACATGTGGAGATATCTGCTGGAAAAAGTAGTGAATCTTCTTTGGCAATAAAGTACAGCTTCTCTGAAAGGTCTCCTTGTTCTCTCAAGATGGCGGCGGTTAGTCGTGTGCTGTCCTGGTTGCGGAGATGGATGAAGTAGCAAAGCGGACTGATGCTTTTTGTCGGCTGTTACAAGTAATTGTTAACCCAGAATTGTATGTGATTAAATACTTTTGGTCACAAGTGACTCCACTATCTTTTGTAACCCAGTGATAAAATTACTTTAAAGACATTCTGTTCTATTCTTTTCTAGTCTATTCTATTCTATTATTTTCTACAAAAGAAGTTGTTAATGTTGATCTGTGTGCGAGAGGCTGGTCGAATGCTGCTCCTCGTTAAAGTAAACATATTTATTTTACCCTAGTGAACAGATGCTATTGGCCTGTCGCTACTGGGATACTAGGAAGTGAAAGTTATTATTGGGGATTTTATGTGTAGCTCCAGTACAAGTAAGAGATGTAATCATCAAATTTTACATATTTAAATATAAATTTAAATATTATACTTTTGGTTAAATGTTGTTTCATTACAAAATTGCTACCCAAGATTTTTACATGAATGAAAGTTGATCAGTCAAATGTCACCATAGTTTTTAAAACTACGTAATTTTATATTTGTAGAGTAACAGTACGAACTCTGTGGAAAAGTCTGGAATCAGTCAAATGTTCCTGCTTAACAAATAAAAAAAATAAATAAAAACTAAAATTTTACTTGCGTAAACATACAGATGCTATTAGTCGACAGCTGCTTGTTTAGTTGGAAAAGTTTTAACTCTTTTTTTAACTTCAGTTTTAATTTTTACATAAGTGTAATGGTCAAGTGTTGCTCTGTTACAAGTTAAAGTTGTAATTACTGTGTAAGGAAGTTCCACTCCTGGCCAGCAGAGGGGTACAAGTGTGAGTTCCCTCTGGCACATCTCAGCTTTGTTGGTGACTTCCTATGGCAGCCATAAGCATGAACTGGGACGTACCAAACTTTTGATTCGTAATTTATTAATGTTCATATTCATAGTATGTTCATAGTTTGCATTACTGTTGACTTTTTGCCTGTTTTCTCAATTACACTTTAGGAATTACCCACAAACTTTAATTAAGATTTAACGTTGGAAAAAAAGGTGGCATTCATATAGAGAGTTTACGGTAAGTTACAAGTACAAGTAGTGTTAAAAAAAAAGGTCCACAACACTTAAGTACTATTGTCCACCTTTGCCTGCTGGTAATTTGTGGTTTATGTTTCTGTACTTCTAGATTACCAAGATTTTGTAAACTTTTGTTCTACTGTAAACCTGATGCTAATCCGCTAATTTATAGCCCTATTACGTCTCCTCGCAGGAGGACGTACTCCCTTGTGCTTGTTTAACTGCAAAAACGTCTACACGTTTAATACCTGTTTCATGTTTTGGATCAATTAACAGGCTAATGGAAACAAAAAGGAAGGCAGTTGGAAGACCGAAGACAATCTGGAGTTTCTTTTTTCCCCAGCTTTAATGACTCGCCTGCAGCTCGGCCATTTGGCATGTGTGGAATGTTTGTCTCCACATCCATATCCATTGTGTCACAGGACGAAAAATGAGAAAAAGATCTGCATCTCACGATGAGCCTTTGTCCCGCTTCAAGCTGATCAGGCATGAATATTATTGTTTCAGATTGTCCAGATGTTGTTCGCACATGAAACCGAAGCAGCAGCTGGTTTCACTTTATCGATGTGCAGAACCTCATCGTAATGGGTACAATTTCTAAAAGTTATTTTTCTTTTGGAAAATGCCTGCTTCACTCATGCGCTCGCTCCCTCTCTCTCTCCCATTCTGTCCCTGGGACACCCCATTCATTCATATTTTATTAAACTTCAGCGCTCCCCGTGCTCATTTCCTTTCCCAGGTACGTTCCTGTGGTTTTAGTGGTGGAGAACTGAGAGATTGGTTAGGGCCTTTTTCAGAAACTGACAAGGAGACTGGAGCTGGAATTCACAGGGGATTTGGAGGTTGGGCAGAGGCCACAGGTTTGTCTGAACTTTGTGGATCCTTCACCTGTTAATCGGACAAATCACATTCGGTGTTCTGGCTGAATTCAATGCATTTTCAAAAGCAGGACTAGGTTTTATCATTTCAGGGCCATTGGAAGCTGCAGCCAATTCTTCCCAGCAACTCTTGCAAGAATTGACCAACCAGTCTTGGTAGGGCAATTCCTTTTAGAGAAATTCTTAGCTTAGTATTAGTATATGCATTTTTAGGCATCCTTGGTGGGAATGGTGGGATTTGGCGGCAAAAATAATATAGAACATGTAACCACCACTGAGCAAATTCTGATGCCATACAGACACAATTGTGTTTTTCTTTCTATGTTTGATACTGTCATTCATGTTCATTCTGCGTTGTCATGAATGATGTCATCAAGAATTTTGTCATTATGAACAATCTTAAGGAAAAATTGTCATTTTGATGCCAAATCAGAACATGATATATATTGTCATCATGAAGAGCATATTGTTTATTTGACCAACGAATATTTTAATCTATACAAATATACGACCATATAAATATACGTATATAAGACCATGAAAATAAGAACTTGCTAGTTGGCAGGCAAAATATTAAAATACAATATATTTTTAATAAAACACAAGGATTATATGGTTAAAATTTTTCAAAATGAACAATAGGACAATTGTAATAGGTTTTTAATAGCCACATAATCCTGTCGTGTTAAAGTGGGAGTGTTGGTTTGCTGAGCCCTCAGGACAAATGACGAGAAAGTTAATTTATCATTTAAAAACAGTAAAACTTCCTTTTCGTCTGTAGATGCCAAGCTGTTTTTTCTAATGAGATGCATACCAGCGCTGAAGCCCATGAGACAGATTGGACCTCCTGCTAGGACCTTCTACTAGCCTGCAGGCCTCCATTCTCTTCCCATCCCACCTCAAGACTGCCGACCATCTTTGACCATTAAGCGGTAGCTTAATATCCTTTCAACTTTTGTTGAAGGTTTTCTGTTGGTATGTGGTTGTTTTTTGTCGCTCAATTAGTAGTGCTGCTAGCAATACAAAAGTTGTCAATTTAATTCCCAGGAAATAATGGAATTCAATATTGCTTTGAATAAAAGCATCTTCCAAAATACATTACAAAAATGTAAGTATATTTCGAAAGAAAGCGAAGATAATGTCACGCCTTGTCCATCATCGTTCCCGGCTCCGCCCCCTGACCCAGTTCCCACGCACACAGCTGGAGGCAATTCCAATCAACTCCAGTATATAGGTGTGCCGGGTTATCTGTCCCGTGTCCAACAACGTCTTCACTTTCCTGAGACTCCCGGACCTCACCTCGTTCCTTGGATTGTTCCTCGTTCTGTTTCCTCGTTTCCTGTTCCCTGTTCCCTGGACTGTTTCCTCGTCTCCTTCGTCATCAACCCATCGTGTTCGTATTCCGTTTAGTGTTTGGTTATCCGTCTGTCATTAAACCCACTGTGCACTTACCCCTGTGTTTGTGTTCCATTGTCGCTCACGCTCGCCTTGGCTTCACGAGGGCGTGAGCGTGACAGATTGTTGGAACAGGACAGAATGGAGCAGGCTGGAAGCGCCGGAGAAAGCGGTGTGTGACGCGCTTACCAACACCGGCGTTCTCAATCCACCCGCCGTCGTCGATGCCTCCGCACCAGTTTCGCTTCCAGCTCCAGCGCCTCAGTTACCTCCAGTCGCTCCACACAGTGGGGGTAGTCCGGTAGCCAAACCCCAATGTTTTTCAGGTGAAGCCGGGGACTGCAACGGTTTCATTCTGCTGGCGCGGTTATATATCACTTCACATCCCGTAGATTTTCCCAACGAAGCCGCCCGGGTTGCGTTTGTGGTGTCCCACCTGACCGGAAGAGCGTTTCAGTGGGCGGTTCCTCTCTGGGAAAAACAAAACGCCGCCATGCTCTCTCTGAAATCATTGTGCACCGCGCTGCGCCAAACATTTGGACCTGAGAGTTCTTCGATCGCCACGCAAGAACAATTGTTCACAATTCGTCAAGGAAAACGTTCTCTGAGTGAGTACATTATTGAGTTTCGGACCCTAGCTAATGCTAGCGGCTGGGGTGAAAAAGCATTGATTGCCGCGTTTCGCCGCGGTTTGAAACCGAAGAGTCAACAAGCTTTGGTATTATGGAGTGATGCAATGTCTCTAGATGCATTCATTACCAAAACGCAAGAAGTGGTTCAGAATTTATCGGTGTACGACGCAGCCGCGGTATATGGCCGTTCATCTGAGAGAGTGAACCGTCCCACTGAGGAACCCATGGAGATCGATTTCTGCCGTCTCACCCCCGCTGAACGTGAACGACGCATGCAGAATCACTTGTTTGTATTGTGCTGGTCCTGGACATCAACGGGAGGCCTGCCCTACACGTCCAGCCATCTCTCCGGTATGTCGTCTCCATTCTATTCATGTTAGAACTCCGATTTCCATGTCGGTGATTCTCCGCTCTGACACGTCATGTAATTCAGCCCAAGCCTTAGTGGATTCAGGATCAGCAGGCAACTTCATCAGTCGCAACCTGCTAACTCGTCTGAACTTGTCCCCGTGTCCCAATCCCGAAAAGTACAGTGTCCACACCATACAGGGACGCCCCATGGCTCACGGGCGTATCCGGTTACAGTCGCCCTCGCTGCAGCTACAGGTGGGCCAGCTCCACACTGAAATCATCCAATTTATGATTCTAGAAGGGTCCACTGCGGATTTGGTGCTCGAACTCCCTTGGTTGCAACTGCATCATCCTGTTCTCGACTGGGACCGGGCAGAAGTAGCACAATGAGGTGAGACGTGTAGGAGGCCGCTCTCACAAGGTTTCACCAGTCTCGCTCTCATCACACCACAAACGTGACCCTCTCCGCCACTGCAGTCGAACCCGTCATCCCGTCATCCGACATCCCCTCCGAGTATCAGCGATTCCTCGATGTTTTCAGTCCCCGGCTCGCCTCCCGGCTACCCTCACACAAATCCTGGGATTGTGCCGTCGAGTTACTGCCGGGTGCTAAACTACCTAAGGGTGAGGTCTACCCTCTGTCCATCCCAGAGAGACAAGCACTCAACGTGTACCTCAAGGAGGCTCTCGAGCAGGGTTTCATTCGACTATCTACTTCCCCTGCCGCTTCCAGTTTCTTCTTTGTGGGCAAGAAGGATGCATCGACTACCGACACCTTAACGAAGGAACTCGCAAGTTTCGGTATCCACTGTCTCTGGTGCCAGCAGCACTTGAACAACTTCGTAATGCTCGTGTTTACTCCAAGCTGGATCTCCGCAGTGCATATAACCTCATCCGAATCAGGGCCGGAGACGAATGGAAGACGGCCTTCATTACTCCAGAAGGTCACTATGAGTACCTCGTGATGCCCTTTGGTCTCTCCAAAGCTCCCTCCGTGTTCCAGGCCATGATGAACGAGCTGTTCCGGGATTTCATCCACCAGTTCGTTGTCGTCTACATAGACGAAATTCTGATCTATTCTCCAGACATCGCAACCCATGTGCAACATGTTTCCCAAGTCATGCAAAGATTGAGAGAAAATGAACTGTTCTTGAAGAAAGAAAAGTGTGAGTTCCATGTAAAGAAGATACATTTCCTTGGTTATGTGATTTCCCCACAGGGAGTAGAGATGGACAAGATGAAAGTGGATGCCGTCCATGACTGGCCCACTCCTCGAACTGTGCGTGATCTCCAACGATTCCTCGGCTTTGCCAACTTCTACCGCCGCTTCATAAAAGGTTTCAGTTCCTTAAGTTCTCCGTTAACATCTCTCCTCAAGGACAAACCACGGAAGCTGGTGTGGGAGGACAAGGCCGGCCACGCCTTCAAACAACTCAAAGCCGCGTTTACCACAGCGCCCCTGCTGGTTCATCCTGACCCGGAGCAGCCGTTCATTGTGGAGGTGGACGCCTCGAACACGGGGGTAGGAGCCATTCTCTCCCAGCGGCAGGGGAAGTCCTCCTTGAGACCCTGCACCTACTTCTCTCGGAAGATGTCCACCGCCGAGAGGAATTATGACATCGGCAATCGGGAGCTTCTGGCGATCAAACTGGCGTTAGAGGAGTGGAGGCATTGGTTGGAGGGTGCTCGCCATCCGTTTGAAGTGATCACCGATCATAAGAACCTTCAGTATTTACGAGAAGCGAAACGGCTCAATCCTCGTCAAGCCAGGTGGGCTTTGTTCTTCACCTGTTTCCGTTTCACAGTGACATTTCGTCCCGGGTCCAAGAACGGGAAAGCCGACGCATTGTCTCGCATTCATGAAGATTTAAGTGAGCAAGAAGACCAACTTCCTGAACCCGTCCTTCCGCCGTCACTTCTGGTGAGCCCCATTCAATGGGAAGTTGATAGGCAGATAGCGACAGCTACTGGTCAGGAGGAGGTACCTCCCGGATGTCCTCCAGGTCGCACGTTCGTGCCAGCTCCTCTACGCCAGCACCTCATCAGTACGGTACACGTCTCTCTGGGCCCTGGACACCCCGGCAGCTCGCGTACCCTCTCGCTCCTACAACCTCGTTACTGGTGGCCCTCCATGGCTCGGGACGTGGCTACATTTGTGGGACAGTGTGCAGTGTGTGCTTCCACTAATGTTCCCCACAGGTTACCCCAAGGAAAGTTGATGCCACTGCCCTTACCGCTGCGCCCCTGGTCACATCTGGCTGTAGACTTCATAACTGACTTGCCTCGATCGCAAGGGTATACATGTATTTATGTGATTGTTGATCGTTTCTCTAAGGCTTGTAAACTTGTTGCCATGGAAGCCGCAGAGACTTTGTTTCAAAATGTGTTCCGGAATTACGGTATCCCGGAGGATATCGTGTCTGACCGGGGGCCGCAGTTCGTGTCCCGGGTGTGGAGGGCCTTCTTCACCAGGATGGGGGTATCCATCAGTCTTCCATCCGGCTTTCATCCACAGTCCAACGGCCAGGCAGAGAGGAAGGTCCAGGAGGTTAGCCGGTACTTATGGACCTACTGTGCCCGGCGACAGCACGATTGGGCCCGTTTCCTTCCGTGGGCAGAGTACGCCCAGAACTCGCTACGTCAAGTCAGTACCGGTCTAACTCCCTTCCAGTGTGTCCTAGGTCGTCAACCTCCTCTCTTCCCCTGGTCCGAGGTAGAAACAGCGGTACCGACTGTGGATGAATGGTTCAAGACGAGCGAGAGGGTATGGGACTCAGCACACCAACATCTCCAAAGGGCTAGTCGGAGGTATCAACATCAGGCCGATCGCCGAAGAGGACCGACGCCAGTCTTCCGGCCTGGACAGCGAGTCTGGCTGTCCACCCGCGACATCAACCTCCGACTGCCCTGCAAGAAGCTGAGTCCACGGTACATCGGACCCTTTAAGATCGTCCGCCAGGTTAACCCGGTCACCTATCGCCTCCAGCTGCCACCTCAGTACCGGATTTCCCCGTCATTCCACGTTTCTTTGTTAAAGCCTCACCCACCTTCTGTTTGTCCTCCGTCCACAGATCCCGGGGACGGTGACGATCTCCCCCTTCCCGAGGTACACGGCGAAGAGGGCCTGTACGCGATACGTGACATCCTGAACTATAGAAGGAGAAATGGAGTACTACAATATCTCATCGATTGGGAAGGTTTCGGTCCGGAAAAACAGTCCTGGGTCAACAGACAGGACATTCTAGACCCCAACTTGTTGGAGGAGTTTCACCGCAACCACCCACAGAAACCAGGTCCTCGTCGTCGTGGAAGACCCCGTAAGAACCCCAACAGCGCCAGGAGCCGCTAGGGAGAGGGGGGGAGTACTTTCACGCCTTGTCCGTCATCGTTCCCGGCTCCGCCCCCTGACCCAGTTCCCACGCACACAGCTGGAGGCGATTCCAATCAACTCCAGTATATAGGTGTGCCAGGTTATCTGTCCCGTGTCCAACAACGTCTTCACTTTCCTGAGACTCCCGGACCTCACCTCGTTCCTTGGATTGTTCCTCGTTCTGTTTCCTCGTTTCCTGTTCCCTGGACTGTTTCCTCGTTTCCTCGTTCCCTGGACTGTTTCCTCGTCTCCTTCGTCATCAACCCATCGTGTTCGTATTCCGTTTAGTGTTTGGTTATCCGTCTGTCATTAAACCCACTGTGCACTTACACACTTACTGTGTGTTTGTGTTCCATTGTCGCTCACGCTCGCCTTGGCTTCACGAGGGCGTGAGCGTGACAGATAATCAGCAGACTGCTAGAATGATTTGTATTTGATTAAATGGAAAACCTCTCCGATTGGTTGGCCACCTGCCCAAGAGTTGTTGGGATTGGCTCCAGCTCCCCATGACCCAGAAATATAAAAGGAAAGATGATTGATGATTCATGGTAACATTGAGTGGACATTTTAGGTTTAAAAGTAAGACTTAGTTAAATTTGCAGACAATATGCCTATATTCAAGATTTTTTTGCCGATAATATATACATGTGTGTAGTTTTCTTGTGTATACATTGTCTTAGAGGCCAGCTACACAGAAACATCATTTTATGACCCACATTTAAAAAATTACACTAAATGTAATTAATTAAATAATTATAACTAATTATTATAATAACTAACCTAAATATTTAACTAAATATAAACTTCTAAATAGGACTGTTTTTGAAATAATGAAAATTTGCTATTCATATTTTGGAGTCATAATATTCATTTTGACACACACACACACACACACCCATACACACACACACACACACACACACACACACTGATGCTAAATTTAGACTTGCTGTAAGCATAGTTCTTGATGTTTTTCATTCCTACTCCTAAATCGATCTCTGGGGGTTTTGAAATGCGATAAGTTGCAAACGTAGGTTCAGATGTCACTGGCTCCACCGTGATGGATTGTGAAGTCCCGATTTCAGCCGAAGCCCGACTCTGTGGTTACGACTGTATTTATGAACGTGCAGAACGGTAAGGTTTTAATTCCAACAGCCCTAGTCACTCGAACAATACAACTCCTGAATTTGTGTAACAGTCTTCAGAACATGACATTTGAAAGTAAGAGTTATGACAAAGAACGTATAAGAGCGACCTCGGACTTTCCGCTGGTAGATTTCAGCTTTATTTTCCCAGTCATGTTCAATTCCCTCCTGAAAGTTGCAACCGTGGAAAGGTTATGCATATAGAATTATACGCATATAGTTTTTCTCTGTAGGGTGAATTTTTTTTGATGTGGCTTCTTGATGATCTACACTACAACAATTGCACCGTTCCCCCTCGATTGTCGAGATTTAAGACGTTCTGAAAGTGAAAGGTCCGGTTTCATCCGCCGTTTCAGCGGATTTGAAATTACAGTCGCTCCGAATGGCAACGCTCCAGAAACGATCCTTACACAATTGTACGAACCCTACGGTGACCGTCTGTTTCCGATGGACTATATTTTCCTTCAACCCAAACAAGAGCTTTCGTTTATTTTCCTTTCTAAAGAGTGTACACTGTGGGATATTGTCTGGCATGCTGATTGTTTTGAGAGAAGTTTCAACGTGTGAAATCTTTCCCGCGCCTAAAACAACATAATATGGGAATATGGGGAGGGTGTTTGCCCGCTTTTTGAGTTTAGGCCAAGTTTGCAGCCGTTAACATGGTTGCACGCAGGGTCGGTCCAGTTCTCTCCCCCACTGAGCTATATCGAACTGTAATTATTCTTGTTTTTAATCTCTCCATCTCTTTTCCGAACACTATATCACAGTCTCTGGAGCCGGAGTGATGAGGAATGATATTTGCAGGTATTAACTGTAATCCCAGTATTTTCTCACCACAGGGTGTAAGATTTTATACGCATCCCACCAGTTGCGTTCCATTAAAATTACTTGTCCGCTCAAATAATTTGATTTCTTAATATGCGTGATAACGCTCAAGCCCCCCTCGGACTTCTGGCCTCACCGAATAATTTATTTGGTTTTGATAATCCCACACATGAAGGTTAGCGCAGGTAACAGGCATTTATCTAAGCCTTTGGCACAGCATGTTTCCTGTTGATGATGTCATCTATAACGGTTTAAAAGAAAAGTACGACATAGAATTTTGCTGAACTTACAATATATATTATGATAAAAATGAATTAATCATTGACTGATTTTGGGCGGTGTGATGGCGTACTGGGTAATGCAATTGCCTTAACACAAGAAGCCTTTATAAACTTAAGACATGAACTTGTTTCTGGTATGTTCTCCCCATGCTTCTGTGGGTTTCCACCGTGTCTCCATTTTTTCCTCAAGTTCAAAACGGGGCAATATTGTTGAGTGAGAGTGTGAATGTTTGTGTGTTCTCCTCTGTGATTTGTTGGGCACCAATCCAGGGTGTCCAGCCTCCAGGTGGCCCAAAAATATAAAAGAGGTTCGGGAAATTGATAGATTATTCTATCGTCTGATCATCACATTGCATTTGCATTACCAGTATTTTTTATCTAAAGTTTACTTTAGATTTCTCCATGAGACAAACTATTGATGCGATCTTCAGGGTGAAATGAGTGTTGAGGGGCCGACATCGTATTAAATCCTTTGAATGTTCCTCTTAATCCAGACTTTTCCAGGAGTAAATGTGTGTGTTTGCACACATTGTCCATAGAAGAGCTGAGGCTGCAGAACTGAGCCTTTAAATTAAATGAATTATTGAATTGCTTTCTCTGCGAAATATATCTCTGGCTCTAGTCTCACACCAATTTCAGTTAAATGAGGTTTAACAGATGCAAATTCAGAAAAAAAAGGTACAGTTTATTAAATTATGCCTTTCAAAGTTTCTTTTCGTGGCCTTTTTTGAGGAAGAACAGCAACGCGTCTGATTAATCGTGTTGCTTTAAAATTTCAACGTTTCTTAGAGAAAGAAAAACAAGTGCACACACATACACACACACACACACACACACACACACACACACACACACTTGCATATATGTCAGAGTGGGGTTCAAATATTGACTTGTAACATTACCACATCCAAACCTTAACCAAACCTCAACTGTAACATAAAAAACTAACTTGTGCTTCAAACAGGCTTTCAAAGTTGTGGGTACCGGTCAAATGTCCCCATAAGTGATGGATTGTGGGGACCTGCCATATATGTCCCTGCATTATGTATAAAACATTTTTTATGCCGCAAATTTACCCAAATGCTTGCACACACACACACACACACACACACACACACACACACACACACACACACACAATAATCAGCCGTTTATTGTGCACACACTGCACACCCATACACCCTCCACTCATGGTCACACGTACACTTCTATACACACACTCTCTCTACCTAGAGCAGGTGGGAGTGCAGTGGTCTGATCTGTCTCCAGCTCATAATGGAATTCTAGAAATAGTTCTTTCTTCAGCATGTGTAGTCGCTCCAGAAGTCGTCCTAACCGCTCCTGACGCGTGACACTGAACATGCTAATGAACATTCACTGGGAGAAAAAAAATCGGAACCCAGTGGAAGTGAAAGCAGCTTTGGTTTTCTTCAGTTCTTGCCTTCTGCTGCGTGATTCTAAGGTTCGTTTTGTCAAACTGTAAAAAATCAACCGCTTTAGCGAGAGTCAAACTCAATCTCGGACAGCGGTCTGAGATGTTAAAGAAATCCGTGGCCCCAGACCTCACAATGAGGGATCTATTACATTGACTACCAAAGAAATGTTCTTTTAATTAGCCACATTTATCTTTTTTCCGTGTTTTGACAGAATTTCTTACATAAACACACCGCACAAAGAGAGACAGAGACGCACAACGCATGCTCATTTTTATGTTTGACACAGTCACTCGGAACAAAAACAAAGGTGACCTTGCGTTGCCTCTCGGCTGTGTAACTCTGTTTCTCTTTTTGGCTGGTGAGGTCATATCAGCAGCACCTGTGAGAACAGAGCAGCAGAAACACAGCACAACATCACACACTCGGCTCCTCCAGTAATGCTCCACAAAAATCTCCTCTCCAAACACAAACATGGCACATTTCAAATCAAAAGTCTGACTCTCTTACAGTGACAATTATTTAAGCAAGCCCTCTCTCTTCAAGTTTTAGCTTTCTTTCTTTCTTAATTTCTTTTTTTCCTTCTTTATCTCTCTCTTTTCCTTTACATCTTTCTTTTGATCTCTCTCTCACTTTATCTCTCTCTGTTGCGCTCATACTCTCTTTTACTGCATTTCCTCTTTCTTTTTTATCATTCTCATTTTAAAAATAACTTTTATTTTTCTTTTCTTTTATATGCACTTTGGGACAGGTTTCAACTATGAAAAGTGCCTTACAAATGCACTGAACATGAACT
Source organism: Paedocypris micromegethes (assembly GCA_028031935.1). Classification (NCBI taxonomy): domain Eukaryota; kingdom Metazoa; phylum Chordata; class Actinopteri; order Cypriniformes; genus Paedocypris; species Paedocypris micromegethes. Next base: position 10,396,110 of record CM051501.1, on the reverse strand, counting down.
TCCTTTTTTTCTTTTCTCTTTGAGTCTCACTCTCTTTTCTTTCTTTGTTTCTCTCTCTCTCTCTCTCTCTCTCTCTCTCTCTCTCTCTCGTTGTTGTGTTCTTATTCTCTTTACTGCATTTCCTCTATTTTCTCTTTCTTTTTTATTCATTCTAATTATTTAAAAACACTTTTATCTTTCTTTCTCTAACTTTTTTCATGCTCCATTGTTCTCTCTTGGTCATTCTATGTCTGTCTGTCTGTCTGCATCCTCTGTTTATTTTCTTGTGCTCTCTCGTTTTCTTTCCCTGTCTTTCATTCTTCCCTCATTCTCTGTCTTCTCTCTCTCTCTCTCTCTCTCTCTCTCTCTCTCTCTCTCTCTCTCTCTCTCTCTCTCTCGCTCTCTCTTGTTCTTTCACTCGCACTTACCATGTCTTCGTTCCGATAAAAAGTCCACTCGTTCCCTCTCACTTTTTGCTCCTTCTCTCTCTCTCTCTCTCTCTCTCTCTCTCTCTCTCTCTCTCTCTCTCTCTCTCTCTCTCTCTCTCTCTCCTATCTCTCTCTCTACTCTGTCTCTCATTTTTTTGCTTTCTCTCGCTCTCATACTCTCGCCTCCACATTCTAGCTTTACTTTGCATTTTTAATCCCAGACTCTCTCTCTTTCTCTCTGTCTGCCTGTCTCTCTCTCTCTTCAAATTCTTAATATCGTATATTTCATCTTTACCAGCGGCATTCACGCTACTCTTTTGAATTTGTTCCTTGACTCAAACAAGAAGATTCATTCAGATTACCTGCATTTCTATAAGTCTGAACATATCCCACTTTAATTCAAACCGACTCGAATCGCATTACAGCCTCTACATTCGGTAACTTCCACGTTCAAGCTGATGACTTGCAGGATATCTGATCCCAAATGTGTGATGTTTCCAGCACAAGGATCTTGATTGAGCTACTGAAAAGCAACACGTGCATGTGCTTCGTCTACACAATATGACGTGGCACAAGAAAGAACCGACTTAAACAAAGAAGATAGAATGCCAGTGGAAAAGTCGCGCAGTCTGTTCGGGGGCTGATCCTGGTTTAACAGGACGTAGGAAACAGTTTATCAACAAGTTCCTGGAAAAATGTTGGGACATATTGAGGAAAAATAGTGTGGGGGCTCTAAACACGTCTGTTTTACAATATACAGGTGTTGCTTGGTCGGGAGGCCTGTGCCATTCTCTTGGAGAGCCTGGATGTGGTAATGGGAACTGCCAGCTGTGATGCTAATAACTGTGCGGCTAAAGAGGTCGGGGGCCGTTTTACTTCAGGGGTCTTACAACTGAACTGATTTTTCATTTACATGCTTTGAGTGAGATGAAGCAGCTGCCCGAATGGGTCTGAGTCGTGCATTAGCTACAGGATATGTGCTACTTTACAAGCGTTGTTTGTCAGCGGCAGATTGTGTGAGCGCAACTCAGTTGTTGGTTGCTTTAAAGAGGTCTGGCGGAATCTTATAGGCACTGCTGTCAAAAGTAATCGCATGCATTACTCGAGTAGAAGTATAGATACTAGTTTAAAAATACTTCTGTGGAAGTAAAAGTAACTACTTGTCACAGATCCCGGCTTAGAGCCGGTCAGGACTTTTATGTTGATATGTTCACAGACTTTTATGTTGGAAGTTCACAGTGTCGCCGCCATCTTGTTTTTTGTTTTATCCACATGCTTTCACAATCTATTATAACTCAGGTGTTTTTTGTTAATGATCATTCATTATTATCTCTTATGTATATAAGTTGGTCTAGTCATTGTCTTGTTGTCGGTTTGTCGCAGTGTGTCCTGTCACTAGTGGAGTCTTGTTCTTGTTCCTGTTCTTGTTCATGTGGATTAAACCTTAGACGAAAACTTAACCCTTCATGCTCCTTTTGATCTCATCCTTGAAGTGCATGTGAGTCCATCCCTGCCTTTCTCTAGTGACAGTCGTTGTGACACTACTCAACATTTTTACTCAAGTAAAAGTACTGGTTTGATAACTACTTGCAGTATAGAGTAAATTGAATTGAAAAATCCTTTATTAGTCCCACAGCGGGGAAATTTCACGTCACAACAGCAAAAACAAATCCAAGCAAATAAATAAACAAACATCACCATAACATAATGCAAGAGACAAAGAAGCCATTATAATTACATTTTTGATGATATAGGACTATTGTATATTGTTGAAATATTGCTGTTCATAATTGCATTGAAAAGAAATGCATTTTATTCCACTGCAAACACATTAAAGAACCACATATGTGAGCTATTAATCATTAGCATGTTTCAGAGTGGAAAATATGATGACCAGTATTGTAGTGATGAAAAAGCGATACAGAAGGTTCCTTTTAAAGTTCTTTGAGCCATTTCACTCGCTGAGGCGCAGGTGCGATGGATCGCGTACAAACAAACAGGGTGTCGCAATGATGCGTGTTTGTACATCCCATCCAACCACAGTCATGTTTACTGTAACCGTATGGCCCTGTTTATCTAAATGTTTTTTCTTAGATCAATGACAACACGGAAATAAAACAAACTGAAATAAAATAGGAGTAATTCATCTACTTTTAAAACGTAAGATTAAAAAGTATAGATATTTGCGTAGAAGTAAAAAGTAGAAGTTAAATGAAACCAAAAAATGAAAGAGTAAATGAGCCACAATTCTTGCTATTTTTACTATGTTACTTCACATCTCTATAGAAAAGAGACATTAATAGAGGCTAGAGTGTTTCTCCTTTATTGAAGAACACTCTGCTAATGCTAAGACATTAGCTCTGGAATCATCAAATAAAAACATATTTAAGAAGGAATACATTATTTTTGGTGTCTCATATTAGTTTATTTAGTTTCTCACATTTGTGTTTTTTCCAGAATGACTGCTTTTTTTGTGGAACACAAAATGGGGGACTTTTACCAAAAGTTTTGCTCACTTTTTCCGTTCAAAAACAATGAATAAGAGCTTACAAGCTTCAAGCAGGATGCAAAAGCACCATAAAAGACACATTTTTGGAAAGATTCTTTGAAAAGCTCCTGTTGTGTGAGGATCAGGTTCAAACCTTGAGTGATTCTGTCAGTTACTGACTCACGACAAGCGCAAAGGTTTGGACTCTTTGTGCTTTTTCAATGAAAGTCAATGGGGTTCCAGAATAAAGTATAAAACAGACGTAAAAGTTATGTGAAATTATATCAGACAACTCCAGTAGTTCCAACGATTCGGACTTTCAGCTCAAATAAAAACGTTAATGTCAAATCTGGTGATAACACTCTGGCCAGATTTACTTTTTTTTTTTTAATTAACCCTGTAAATCCAGTGGAAGAAATTAAGTCATGCAGGTTTGGAACAACGTGAAGGCGTTTAAGTGATGACATCATTTTAATTTGTGTGGTAACTGTCCCTTTAAGAGAGTTCAGGTCCCTGTACAAGTCAATGACTACGCAGCCAGTGAAATGAAAAATTTGCTTGGCCGTGACTTCTGAAACCTTTCAGTAATGGCATTAAAAGTACGAGCACCCCTGAAGAAACCTTGCCAACAGAAACCTACAGGCCCAATATGTTGCAGATGGCAAAGATCTGTTCAGCAACCAAGCCTTGTGCAGTTTGATGGCTTCATTATCGAAAGTAAAACACACACACACACACACACACACACACACACACACAGAATGACACGGTCATACAAAACCATTTATTTGGATTTTGGTGTTAATTTAAATATTTAATTAGTTGCTGATTTCTTATTACTCTGTCATATTGGTGATTACTGATTACATGGTCACAAGGAAATGTAATTTCTCAAAAAGTTATTGCATAGTTAATAATAATCTCTGTCTTAGACTTTCAGCTAAGGATATCTTAAACTGAGGATTAAAATGCATTTTTTAGACTTATGGGATATTTGCAATGTGTAGAATGCAAGTCATTTAAGAGGCATGAAAACAAAAATAAAACTAATCTATTGCTTAATAATTTTACGATAAAAAGTAATTTCTTACAGGTCCTTAATTACTCAGTAATGCACTACACTCTTACTGCACATACATACGCTTTGCGGCATGACATAATTGTGAACAACAAGCGTAAGAGAGCTGACCTCTTGCTCAAAGGTCAAGCAGTGACCTCAGTCGACCCAGCCTTTTGAGTTTGTGCCTCAGCATCAGAAATAATGATTTGACCTACTGTAATTTGTTTGGGAGGCCTCCTCCGAGACACCTGCAGGAACTGGGTGGGTTTGCGAAAAGCAGCCAAGTCCTTGCCAATTAAATCATCATGGCACCAATTTTTCCAGTCCATGCCCTTCCAGCGCTGAAGTGTCGTGGTAATTGATGTTCATGACATCAGAAGCGCTTGTTTTTTTAACCTGCATTAGACGTGTTGTACACGAGGTTTCGGCTGGAAAGGTTTTCGTATGTATTCCAGCTACTGATTGGGTCGTTTTACTGACTTGATTGTTTGATTCATTATTATCATGATGTCGTTTATATGAATGATTTGCATACATGTTGTAATAGTTTGAGCAAGAGTACGTTGTGTGTTATTGGAAAAGAGAAATGAGCAGCTCCAGCTCACATCAGCTTTTATTTGCACAATTTTTTATTCTGTTTTTTGTTTGAATAATTATAAGTAATCTGCCCAAATTGTACATAAAAATGATTTAAAAAAAAAAAGAATTTATTTGTATGTGTGTGTGTGTTTGTGTGTGTGGGGGTCTGAAAAATCCATGCACTGAAATGTCTAACAACTAGAACGACTTTACGACTTTTTGGTGAAGATTCAGTAGAATATACATTCATCAATCTGCCAAACTGCTTTTTCCAATCTCTGGATGCAGTTGATATTTATTATGTGCAAAAAAAACCCTGCATAAATCTTTGTTTAAACCGAGCGTGTAAAACACAGACCAAGTAAATCAAGTCGTCCTCACTCAAACAATCCAGAGTGATTTAGAACATGTTCATTGAAATTACAGTTGTATTGTGAGAGCAATTATGGCCTTTCCTTGGCCGCGGTGCCTCCTTTACAGTCCCTCTGTGTTGGGGAGTGTTCGCAGTTAATTGTGTGTGCACTTGTAACCATTGGTAATGCCTTAATAATGGAGTATTTTCTTGTATTTTGGCCTCCGCCGCACCGGTTTCACACTTTCCTTCCACACGTGTGAGGGCTCCAGGTGTCGTGCCCTCCGACAGCCGACTCCAAGCCAAAAGCAGGAACTCGGCAGTGGAAAGAACCCAGAAGGTTCACAGGCCACTTGATTATGGGCTGGCGGACACAGCTGCGGTTTGTGCCACTTCATTAAAACTGTCATCTGCTTCACGACATGCTGCAGAGGAGCAGGGCATTGTGGGAAACATGCTGAGTTTGACTTGCAGTGAACTGAGCTGCTTTATATAAATGTCTTATATAAATAGAGTATTTAAATATGACTATACAAACAGTCGTCTCTGCCTAACTGGCCTGCTGATTAAAGATGGCTACAGCTTTAAAGAAAGAAATCCTAAAGTCCTGATCATATCTCATAACGCAAATTTGTGCTGTTTAATTGGTGGTCGTGTTAGATGTGTCCCAATGAACAGGAATCGACTGTATTTACAGCATGTATATATAATGTTTTAATAATAATAATAATAATAATAATAATAATAATAATAAATATATTAATTACTATATATACAATATATTAAATTATAATATATTGCTTTTTCCCGTTAATATATACAGTATACTGTAAAAGAGCATACATTTTTTATTATATATATATACACACACATATATATATACACACACATATACTATATATATATAGTACACCATTGGTCAAGGTAGGCCCCAAGTGCTATGTTTTTATATTAAAGTGAGGACCATACTGTAAGTAAAGGTTGTAAGTAAACAGTGCGACCTCACTGTGGTTTCTGTGTGTGTGTGTGTGTGTGTGTGCGTTTGTGGTCGTTTGAATCAAGTGGTCACAACATAAATTGATGCAAATAAATATTAATTATTTCCTGCCCTGATTCTGTTTATTCAGGCACTGTGGCTAATACAAAGGGAGATTTTATGACAACTTACCCTAATTGTTTCTATAGAGCAAATTATAGTGAGAGTGATTTATATCACAGTCGAGTGCTGATACGTTGCATTTACCATGGCTGTAATTTTCATTGTTATTCAATCACGCTGAACCCTGTAGAACAACCTCACGGGGAAAGAACCAGGTTGTGTTACGCTGACATTTATAACCATTAAAACTTTGGCATAAACTGACTTACAAGACGTCAAACACTTAACTAATGTTTTCATAATTCATATTTTTGCATACACAGTTGTGACTGGAATAAACTCTGCAGTCAAGCCTCACTATGACATCAGTGTGGAATTATAAACTTTTGAAACAAAAGGTTAATTCTAATACATATAGTTAATTATATATATATATATATATATATATATATATATATATATATATATATATATATATATATACAATATTACAATATATACTGTACAATAATATATATATACACAGTGATGTAGAACATGCGAAGAGCGCAGTCAGTAATTATTCCACTGACTATGACGATGATGTAGCCATTATTTAATGCTAACAAATTAGCATTAGCAATTTTCCCAATAACCTCTCTTAACCCTTAAACCACAGAAATCAGACTCTTAGTTTAACAACTCCATGCATTTTGCTTACAAAAGAAAGTGAAGAATTCATAGACGGCGCACAGCTCTGACCGGAACAAAGAGAGCTGTCAAGCGCTCAAGTCTCCACTTCATAATTAACTTCTCCTGGGGCCGGAGAAAACCACCGCGCTCTCATTGTCCCGCTTCTCACTGTCTTTTTCTGGCACTCTTTACTTTGAGAAAAGCGCTACGTTGGCCTTCTCTGGCAGAAGAAGGAGATTTTCCATTTGTTTAGACCGTCCTTTGAAATATACTATGCTTGCAACATACGTCTTAGAAGGATTATTGCGTCGCGGAAATGATCTATTCCAGCGCTTGTTTGGGTGTGTGGGTGCTCGAGACAGAAAAAGCAAGAAACTATAGTGCATTTAGCAATGCTTTCATTCATGCTGAAACAATAACATGTTGTCTTATGGGTAAATATGACCTTTTGATAATCATTTTAATGCTTCTAAGAAATAGGATTTGGCGAGCTCACATTTTTCATGCTGTGAAGTTAATCTCATTTGAGTATTAATGAGAAAAATTCGCTTTTTTTCTCTTTATGTGTGTGCACCGTGTGTTCGCGGGCAGGTGAAAAGTTCAGCTTCCTTCTGAAGCCTTCAGAGATTTTGCTCCGAAACGTCTCGTCTTGTCTAGAAATATGCATTGGTTTCATGCTAAGCACCGTGACCTTGCAGAAAGGTCGTTTCTGTTCACGTGTGCTTTCTGTATGTGGCTGGAAACCCAAGGATGGAGTAGCTAAAATAGGGCGAGAAGGATAGAAAAGCAGTGAGGAAGAAAGAGAATACGCAGGGTGACTATGGAGTCGGGCGCTGAGTGATGTTTATCGTCTCTCCATTGCCACCCAGGTCTCTCTCAAGAACACCCAGACAGGAATTCCATTGCGGCTTATCAGAGCGCCCCATCTTCTAACAGGGGGAGACGGTGGAGTGTGTGTGTGTTGGGGGGTCGCTGTTCATGCCCGGATTAGGTCGAGAGGAAGCGCGCCGCTGGGGTTAGCGGTTCATAAGTGTTTTCTAACAATCCCTGGATGTCACAAAGGTCTTTGGAAGAAAAGATGCTTGAGAGGAGAGATAGGTTTTTGTGGAATTGTGTCTTACAACATATTACACAGAGAGATAGCACCAGCCTCCATCTTCTTCTTCTTCTCTTTCTCTACAGTATCTCTCTCTGCCTATCTCTCTCTTGTTCTCTTGTTACTTAATCTCCCTCCCTTTCTCTCTATCTCTATCACACTCTCTCTCTTTCTCTTTCTCTCTCTCTCTATCTCTCTCTCACTCTCTCACTCACTCGCTCACTGTTCTTGTTCTGTTTGCTCTGGAACTGATCTGAGTAAGTGACCTAAAGCTTGATTAGGTCAGTGTTCCACAGCCGTTCCGTGGCGCTTGCGGAGTGGTTTGATTCTAATGGTCGCTAATCCAACTCTGCTGTCAGAGCATGTGGCTCACTTTCTTTCCTGCTCACACTGAACGCTATAGGTTAAAACCATTAAGTCTCAATGGTGTCATTATTAAATGATGACTGGTGCTGCCTATTGTGGATTAGAGATTGAAGAGATAGTTATTTTTGCATTTTAAATTATGTAAAAAAGCAGTAAATACATAATTAATAATGAATGAAGTAATACACGTTTTACATTTTATTTCATTAATGATTTTGTTTGATTTATTCATTTTCAAATCTCATTGTCTAAATAAGCAAAAAATGTTTCATTGATAATAAAATAGTGAGTACATAATAAAATAGTGTGTATATATATATATACACACATAATATATATATATATATATATATATATATATATATATATACATTTACAGTATATTATTGCATCCACACGTATAAGATTTTATTTATTTTTTTAATAACTAAATTGTCAATTCATTTGTTTTAGTAACTTGTAATATGATATGTTTAAGACTACCGTTTGTGTTGTTTTTTGGCTATTTATGATATTTTGTTAAACTCTCATGTTACAGTTGTGCTTTTTCATTGTTACACTGTTGAACACCAACAAATCTGTTCTGTATTTAGGAGACATACATGATATACTTAATAAGACAATTTTTATAGCTCTAATCCGGGTCAGCATGATCCATGACAGAACAGCGGGGTTAACTCTAATATTCTGAGTCAGCAAACCTGTCCTGAATCTCCAGCAAGCTTCATTTAGAAAGCAAATGCAGCGTCTCCCGGTGGGAGTTCAGGTAATGCTACTATAAAGCATGTTTTATTGCCCAGTTTAGAAGACCATATTTTATAAGAACAGTAAATAGAAGCACCTTTCATACTAAAATTGAAAATGCAAGAAACGTTAAGCTGCACATTCATCTCCTTTAGCTGAACTTCAAAGACATTAAGCTGAACTTATCTAATGAAGACAAAGTGCCGTCGGACCCCCTCGCTCTCTCAGTCGGGGGGTTGGTGAGAGACCCAGATATTTTGTGTTCAGACTCGTATAGAAAGGCCACAACATTCTGTAAGACTTTTTATTGTAGTGTAAATAAAAAATAAGATGGAAAAACAATGCTCTTTAATGTACTTTAGTCCATGATAGTTGAATAATACATAAAAGTCTGAATATAAAAATGTAACCTTTACTAATCGTTTATTTCTTAGACCTAGAAGTGTGACTTCTTCCCCAGCTCCCCTCCCTCTCACAAGGCTGTAATCTGTTGTGTTTCTCCCTGTGTATTTTAGCAAAAGCAAGTCACCGTAAAGCCATAAGCTGATTTCACAGTAATGGCTTTTGAAGTTATGTATCCCCGGTCATTCTTTTGCTTGTGTCTGGCCGTGACCCCGTGCTAAGAAGCTAAGTTGTGTGTGTGTAAAGCGTTTGTGCACGGAGCAGAGAACAGAGACAGTGGTTGATGGTCAGAGTTTTTGACTTGATAGCTGGTTTGCCCCCTTTTTCACCTTTAATCCCTGATGTGACTGGCCGGGGAAGGGGTCACAGAATGGTACTGCAGGCTTTAACCCAGAAGATTCGACTGACTGTGGAAATCCCATATAAAATTGTGTCACTCACTGGCAGACACGAGGTATTTCCTCCCACCTCACTAGTGTGAGCAGCCCTGAGTCAGGAAGACATCAGAAACGGCAAGGGGGTGAGTGTGGGGTGGGGGGTAAATATGATGTGGGAAAATCTGTACAGTAATTAAATGTTACAAAACTACAGCAAAGCAAATAATATAACATATTTTTGTCAAAACATAAATATGAATAATTTCAGTATCTGAATGCAGAATAGGTGTACAGTCACGTAAGGTAAATGAATAAAAATGTATATGGCTATATACAAATACATTTTTAAATAAAATGTATATTATTGGTGAAAACAAAAACACTTTTAAAAAAATTGTTAGATTAAATTAATATATTAAAAATAAAAGTATTATATATATATATATATATATATATATATATATATATATATATATATATATATTATAATAAATATATTAAAACAACAATTTTTTATACTTAAGTATAAATAAGTAAAATACATAGGTAAAAACTTGTGTGGCAACAAAAGGAAAGAAATTAGCATTATCAAGCAAAACGTTTTCAGATGGAATTTGAAAATGTAAAAATACATTTGATTACAAAATATTTTTGGTTAAAATTTTGATTCCTTTAACTATTCGTCTACTTTTTCATTTTCAGTTTTTGATGATGAGATTTAAAAAAAAAAACTGAGAAACAAGAGACAGCAAAAGCTTGAAATAAATCACTAAGGCTGCTTCATAAAATCTAGATTATGAAATAATGACTGAACGCAAAAGGTTCCTCAGTTTTCCCCAGAAATCCCTGAAATACCCAATACAGTTATTGCATTATAATAAATATTATATTTAGCGTCAAAATGGAGCTAAAAATTGTTTATATGGAGGAGAAACTATTCAAGAATTAGTAATAGCATTTTTTTATGATGAAAAACTAATCCATTGACTTTAATAAATGGTTGAAAGGAAATGTTTGTTTTTAATAGAAAATGCCTCTTTGCTGATTTATTATCATAAGCAAACACAATTCTGATGAAATCCAAGTGCAAATCAATTCTCCAAAATGTGAATATAATACACTAATCATAAATAAACATCTGGATTTGAGGCATGTTTCACAATTGAGGTCCAAAATATGAAATGATGAGTCTGTATACGGGATTTTTAACTGTCCTGTGTAACTAATAAACATGTCAGATTGAATTCTGCATCCAACGTGATTCTCTTGGCTGTAATAAATGATGTGCTCGGTAATGGATTCAAAAGGTTTTACTGTTTCACAATTATACTGTTCCGTATTTAAACAGCTGCGCTGCAACGGGTCTGTCATGAGAAAACCAGACCGAGTCTTGGGTGGACCGGGGTTCTTCTTCGGGTTTCGAAGTTCATATTTCCACAAAAATCCCAATAATTATTAAAGCCCAGTAAGTTAGTCTTCAATCAGCGGCTGACGATTCAGTGCTGGACTGTTTGGGATTTATGAGTAAAACAATTTTGAAAAATGTTATACGTAAGTTGATTGTGATTACGAAAACTTCAGGAACAGAACTTTCACTGAATGCTGAAGACCATCAATGTTTTGAAGTAACTCTTGTTATTGTGAAAGCTTCTACTCACATTTCCTGGAGAATACAAACCAAACAACACATTAGTATCAATAAGAAACACTTTTCACACAAGCAAACCTCATTGGAGATGATAGATAAGACAGTTAAGAAGCTGGAGCTGGATTGAGGGGAGTGTGGACAGGGTTAGGCCGGCGAACAGCCTGGCTAAATAAAGCACCTCCATTAGGGCTCGGAGGCTTGAGCGTCCGCTCATTAAGTCGGCCTAATGGTCCGACCAGGACTTTCATGTGATAAATGTTGTTTATATTAGGGATCAGGCCCCCTACATTAGTGTCTTTCAAATGCGTCTTGGACCGGTTGAGGTTGGGTGTTTCTATATACTTGAGGGTCTTACTAGCTGTGTCACAGCAGAAAGGAATGGTAATTGAGCTGGAGACTGTGAAGTGGTGGAAAGTATGGGACTGTTGTGGTCACCTAAACGGTCGAAAGCAATATGGATCTTACCTGAATCAGTTGATGAGTGCTAACACTGCCCCCTATCAGCTCGTTTGTGCAATGGTGTGTCTATGTGTGGACATAGTCTCTCTTGTGTTTTTAGTAAAAATTATTTTACTAATTTTACAACAGTACTTATATTAAAGAGTACAGTATTCATTTATTTACAATTAGTATTTGTAAAGTAGTTTCAACCTTGTTGTAGGAACTCCATTTCCCATGAGCCTTGTGTTTTCACTGCTTCCTTGACTGTCTTTGTACAATATTGCATTAACAAAAATCTCACCAGCACCTCTTCATTGCTCATTGTCATTACTCTCTATTGACAAAACTCAATTTCCCATGATCCCCTCTCACCCCACTTGATTGACAAATACTCTATGGTTCTGAAGCAACTTACATGACGTTGATGTTGTATTTGATAAACAAAAAGAAATTAGTTTTAACTTTTGATATACTTGTTGTTGTGTGTTGTATGAATCAGGACGACAATATTCATAACACAAAATAAGATGCAGCTTTATTCAGACACTTCAGTACTCATATGCACGAGGTAACTTCTGGACGCCGTTCTGTGCTTTACAATACTCTCAGCTATAATGGCTAATTTAACAAGACCAGAGTAAATAATTGAATACGTCTTCAAAATAAAAAATTGAATTTTCAAGCCTTCATTTCCAAATTAAACTTTTATCCCATTTTACACCATTTTATCTCATATTTTTACATGTTGAATTGTGAGATGTATATGATAACGTCATTTGTCCGTTTCATCTGTTTCACAACATAGTCTGTTTCATTATTTACTTTACAGTTATTTAGCAGATGCTTTTGTCCAAAGCGACTTACATTTCATCACAATGTCTACAATTCAACAAATAGCTGCTTTCTCTGTAAATCAAATCCGTGACCAAAATTTCAAACACCAGCGCTCTACAGACTGAGCTACTAGAAAGCTGTTTTACCTTACCTGTTTTACTTTACCATATTGCATTAGAGTAAAAGTATTTCTTTTCCATTTAAAGCGTACATCACAGAAATTATTAACCTTACTGTCAAGAAAAACGAACCCACAACTATGGTGTTGCAAGCACCAGCTACAGCACTCGAAACAGTGATCTTCATTGTCCCCCATAAAAAGAAAACTCGATGTAAACAAATCACACAGTCTAATTAGAAATCACACCAGAAAGCATGTCAACTCCATTTAATTCCTTTATTTCAATTATTGTGCAAAAGGTTATAAACTGATGTTAGCTGACATTCCGCAATGTTGAAACCCTTGCTGTCATGCAGTAATCCAGTGTCTAGCCAGATTTCCCACTAATGTAAATAAAATCACAATCATGAAACTCAGAAAGGACTTTTCTCAGCCATTTGAAACTCAACAGACTTTTCCATCATGTCATGGCACTTTTAAGGTGGATTGCCAGGAGGAGAGACTGGACTTTTGACTCGGACCTGTGTGTGGCGTTCAAGCAGCCGCGTGGCAGCGCTCCTTCAGCGGTCACTGCACTGACGTAACCGCGGAACGGTGCGGAAACCGTTATGATTCACCCGAGACGCGGGTTTACGCGCACGTGGAGCGCGTCTGTTGGATCGAGTAGTCGACACTGCGTGGCTAACAAGGTCTCGTTTGGTTTGCGGTCACGTCTTGGGCGAGAATCTCCAGCGGGAGAATCGGAGCTGCTGCGGGTGTGTCCGGCCAGCGCAGTTACTATTGCGCAAATCAGTTCCGCGCTTTGCACTCGAAGACACCGGCAGTGTTGGGGCTCTCAACACCTCCTTAGAATCAAACTAGTGATTTTATTGTTATTATTACGCAGATTTCTTTTTCATCCAGAAATGCGATTGAACATCACGTGAATCCTCGGGGATGCATTGCGCACACATCCATAAAGAAAAGAAAGAAAGAAAAGTGTTGAAAAGACTGACGACGCAGCTGAGCCAAAGAACCGGAGCAACACGTGTGGCGCGTAAAAAAAGGCCCATCACAGTCAATCAGCCGGGCGAGGCTACTCAGCAGCGGGGAGAGAAACCCGATCCAGCATGAATCTGTCTGCAGAACCTGAGGGATGTCACTCCAGGCTCGGTTTAAAATGTATACAGTATTAACAGATGACTTAAATATGCATTAACAACAGAAACAACTAGCTGTTACATATTTTATATAGTTTCCATTCAATTAAGTCCACCACAACTGAAAATAGAATTTCTTTTTAGAAGATTTTGGATTCATTTCAGTTGTATTGAGTGTTTTTCCTCTGTCATATTGACAGTTGATATACGTGTGCACGCATACAGTATGGAATTCTTAAAAATATTAATAAACCGTGAATTTTGTTTCACCTTTAGTGCCATAGGAATTTCAATCAAATTTGGAAAGAACTAATTTTTATGTTACTTCTGAAATTTGGCCTGGCATTCTGATTTCTTCAGTTCTTATCTTGATTTTTTTTTATTGCACAAAAAATACTAGAATAATGTTAAAATATAATTGTTTTATCAAGTTGTTTTAATTAAAATGCTTAAGACAAACCAGACAGTGAGGACATGCTGTTTAGTTTAGAGCAAGCACTTCAAGCAAGTCAAAAATACGTTACATTTAAGAAAAACTGAAAACATGTTTTAGAGTACTTTGATAATCAGCACGGTTTTATTATTATTTTTCATTTATTTTTTCTGCAAGTGACTATAGTGAAATAACAGTACATCCATTAAATCAATCAATAGTAACTTTGGCTCTAAATGGCCCTTTAGAGACTAATGAAAATGTGCTTTTAAATCCATGTATGTGCTAAAACAGTTTAATATCGTGCTCCTTCCTCACTGAGCTGTGCAGAATTCAAAAAGCCAAACGTTAATGAGTTCCACCTGTAATAAAAAAACAAAATATTGTGAATGACTAAAGTTAAAGTACTGATATATTAGAGACCTTTATTTCACTACTTTTATCTTTCACTTTTAATGTCTAATTTACATTTAGTCTAATATTTCTAGCACTGACTATACGTTTTACAGAACACGGTAAAATATTCTCAGCCCTAACCCTAACAATTTATATTTATTTATTTATTTATTTATTTATTATTATTATTTTAATCTTTAACTCTAACTTTAAAGAATTATAAATTAAGATTAAAAAAGAATAAATATAAAACCAGAAGAAAATAATTATCTGAAATTGTGTGTGAGTGTGCACACAAGAGTACATTTATTATATGCATACATATAATAAATTAAATTAACGCATCTTAACATGAAACTCTGATTTCAAACAATAATTTATTAATTTATTTTTAAAATAAATTTCTTAAATCTCTTCTTTCAAAATCATCTACATTCCCCACATAGCATGTTTCCGCGTGGTTTTCTACCCATTCTTGCAGATTAAACAAGAATGAATATATAGCAAGAATGTATGAATACAGTATCACCTGAATTGTCTTGCTTTTTGGATTTGGAACAATGAGGTGCATAAATCCCCTTCAGAACAAAGGCTGGTGGTCAGCAGTGTCCCTTCCCATGATGCTTTCCCTGAGGTTTGTATGAGCTGGTGCTGAAAGACAGACTGTTTATTGCCCTAGTTCAAGGAAGGTTAAGTTACAGCTAAGGCCGTTTCATTAGCATTAAATCATAGTGCAAAGCACGCACCCCCAGCGGGACGGTGTTGGTCCTTTTGCCCCCAAGCTGGTATTCAGTGGGTCAGTACGGGGGGAGGTGGCTTGTTTCGGACTGAGTGAATGTTTGAGATCATTGGCAGTGCTCCTTCAGGCTTTTTGGTGGCATTCGGTAAGATTTAGCTCTTAATTGTATGAGTAAACCAATTATTCTTTTAATTGACACCACTTAACCTTTTCTCCAGGGCCCTCAGGTGTGCCACAGGTGATTTACCCAGATAGCCATGAGGCAGCGGGGTCGTGATCCTCCATATTTTTTAAGTAAATAATAATTTTATTTTCCATCATTACAAAACCAAATAAGTACATGTATAAAACTGCCTTTTATGTATTTGTATTAAATATAGAACTACTAATAAGCATTGGAAGTTGGAGGTGTTTTGCCGGGAAATGATATAACTCCTCATCTCACTGAATGTTGCCATACGAAAAACCCAATAACAGGAATTAGCGGCTGCTCGTAAATATGAATATTTGAATGTGAACCCGCACACGGAGAAATGACCCTGTGAAACAGCAGAGGTAAAATTCCCTCTTTAGGATTTATGGCCGCGCGGGACATAGCCAAATACTTTTATTGGTCGATTGTAAATGAATGCCAGGAGAGGCAACCGTGGATGTGAAATTTCCGTTTCTTTTTGCCTCATTTGTCTGAAAAGGTTGTATTTTGGTGTTGCTGTTGGTTTCCATCACACAAAGACTGTGCAAAGCGTGTTTCCTTTACATTGCCGAGCACCTGTGAAACAACTTCTTTCACCGAGTGGCATTTCAACATTAATTCTTCATTTTGATGGATTCACGGGCTCAGATTATGCTACGGGGTGGAGAACTAGAAGACGCTAAAAGACCTTTCCAAGCAGAAACACCCAAAAACTGAAAAAAAAAAAAATCCTCTGGCCAAGGTTTGTTTTCACCTGAAGCAGCCATTTGTCTTGGCGTTTGACCAGCTCTCAACCGCTGTGTATGTTTCTATGGTCTCCAAGGACTCAAGTGTGCACCACAACTACTTAATGTGGTTGGGGAAGCAAAGATCTCTGTAATAATCTTGAAATTGTAAAAAAAAAACCACACCGTTTCCTTGCATTGAGGCAAACCTGAGAACATAGATATGGAAGAACATGGGAAAAATTTCCTTTGCAATTTTGAATGAAAACAAGAAAACAAACAATCAAAAACTGTAATCACGCAGGGCCACTTGACCTCACAAGAAGATACCTGAGGAAAAGTACATCACAGATTTGGGGGGCTTAGCACTTTGTGACTGTGGTAAAGATGAAGCCCGAGGGCCGGACCAGATCCTCCATGCGGATCTGATAGAATCAAGTGCGAGTTTGAGAGCTAATCCCTCTTCGCTCACCTGCATAGCATTGCGGCTGAAGAGGCTAACACATTCCTCGTGCCTCGTTTAAGAGAACAGGATAGATTAGGGATTAAGCGTTACTTTCCAGACAAGCCAACACATAAAAATCACCCAGACAGTGGATCTAAGGAGCTTCTGTTGGTCGAAAAACATCTCCAGAGAACTTCCCAGAACATAACTTGGGATTAGACTTATGCCACTGACCTAAAAAGATTTTGGTAATTTATGGGAGGGATTTAACTGTGGGCCGACGGTTGTGCAACAAGACGGTTACGCGTAGAAAAGTTCTCTTTGATAAACTGGAAGTGGAAGCATGGTCCAAATGTTATCACAACCATATGGAGTGCAGGTTATGTAGTGCATTATAGTTCCGTGACTATTACTTTTGAAAAGAAAACTGGGGCATTGAGACAGAATTTGTGTTTTTGAAAAATTAAAAAGTATATTTTCCACAAGGCAATGGTGGCGTAGTGGGTAGAGCTGTTTTCTCTCAACTTATTGACTCGAATTTGACACCTTCCTGGCCCAGAGTTGCTGGGGTTGAGTCCCTGTGACCCAGAGGTGGAAAAACAGTTTGAAAAATGGATTGATGAAAATTGTATGTTTCTGAAGATTCCATATCAGTGTGAGGGTTATGGCCATGTATGGCGACTAGATGTTGCCATTTCCCTATTTCTGTTTATTGTTAATAGTTTTCAGCTGTGTCTTGTTCCCTGTGTACAATTTAAGTTGATCATTTTACCTGTGTTCTCTGCTCAGTTTTTGATGTCCTGTGACCTTGCCTTGATGTTCTTTGGTTTTTTCTCCATGTTTACGCCTGGTAGGATTTTGGATTTTGGTTGTTGATTTTGGGTTTTGCTAATCTTTTGGATTCTGAGTTTTGACATGTTTTGTACTTTCTGTGATTATCAGCTGAAGAATTTTTTGGTTTTTGAGTTTTGGACTTTTGATCTTTTGACTCATTAAACAAGAGTTTTTTCCCTTCAGTTTTGACTTAGGATTTTTCCCTGCATTTTGGGTTCAGTCTCCTCTGCGCTTGTTTTTTATAATTTTTGTCCTAGCAATACGTGACAATCAGTGTGCACAAAATATGCAGCAAAATACACAGTAAGAGTCTCGTAAAGGCCAAACTGTAAATTGTTCTTTTGGTCAGTTCATATTAAATCTATGTATCTGACGTTAAATGGCTATTAATTTTAAAGAAGAAGAAATATACCCTAACATCTATAATAGAAGGCCACCACGACGGAAGGGTTAAAAATTAGAAGACCACCTCTATTAGAAGGTCACTTTTATACTGTAATATATATGTGTGACACTGCTTTATCACGTCGTTACAGCGTGGACCAATTTTACACTTGCACTTTCTCTCGAGCGAGTGTCTGACAACCCGCTAGTCAAAAAATAGTGCAACCTAGAAGTAGAAGGCCACCATGACAGAAGGGTTGAAAATTAGAAGGCCAGGTCCTTATATTTAAGATTTTAAGGTAATTTAAAAAAACAAACAAGAAATATCTGCAAGCAGCAATAATGGGGTTCAAGCAGTATCTCCAAACCCATGATAAGGTCCGGTGGGTTCTTCAACTTTGAGCAAGATCATTTCACCCCCACACTATCATTTCACCCCCAAGCTAACATTACTTTACCTTTACTTTACTAAAACCGGCAGAACAAAAGTAGAAAATTGATCAATTACAGAATTAAATACTTGCTTTTATTTTCTTTTAATCAGCAACCAATCAGAGTGAAAAACGTGTTAAGTACAGTGTATATACATGTATATATCACGAACATCCATGTGTGAAAATGTGTCTTAATGTTTTCCCACTCCCCACTGGGCCAATCGTCTCCATATTACACAAACATCCAAATACCCCTTCACACGCATCTTTCACGTGTGACTCCGGCAGAACCCATTTTTCCGTCTGTGGGTATGTGTGTTAAAGTGAGAATCTGAAGCCTAGAGCAGGGAGGAGTCGGAGCTGTGTGTGATCATGACGGCAGAGAGGGGCCCCGGACCAGCAGTGAGGTCCTGGGGAGTCATTTCAAATGTTGTCCATGACATAGCGCTGGACTGATGTGTGCATGGCGTGTTCTCCTCACCCCGCCTGTCTCACCTCTGCTGCACTGCTAGTGCTGGAGTTTTGACAGCTGCGTTTGAATCACTGGGATGGCGCTGGAGAAGAGGGTGGGATCTATGTGCTGGTGGGCACTTCCCTGTCAGGTGCATGGGAACATTTTTTTAACGTACAGAACAATGTTAAAAGTGCTTTTATGTGGAAGTTTGTTGAATAATGTTTTTTTTCTTTGTTGAAATAAATTGAATTATAATGTAAATAATCTATTTTAGCCCCCCACCCCCATTTTCTCTCTTACTCTATTTCTTGCACACACACTCTCTGTCTCACTCTCCCTCCAACATATACACACTCTCTCTCTTTGTTTCTCTCGCTCTCTTCCTTTAACACACGTTCTATTCCTCTACCGCTCTCATACACTCACTTTATCTCTTTCTCTCTCTCTATTTTCCTCCCGCTGCCTCTGACTTTTTTATGTTTCTCATTATTTCTCATACATTAGTTCTTCATCTTCCTCTCTTTTTTTCTCGGACACATACACACACACTCTCTTTTTCTATCACTCTCCCACATATACACACACACTCTCTCTTTCTCCCTCTCCTTCAAACATACCCCCTTTTTTCTCTGTCTCTTTATTTCTATGGCATGTCTCTCTCTATCTTACCTACTCGCTTTCTCTCGTTTTGTTTGCCATGTCCCCCTCTCCCTCTCTCTCTCTTTCTCGCTCTTTCACACTCATTCTCAATCTCTCTTTCTTACATTATACCTTCTTTCTGATTCTTACCTTCTTGTCCTTATCTCTCTCTCTCTCTCTCTCTCTCTCTCTCTCTCCTCTCTCTCCTCTCTCTCTCCTCTCTCCTCTCTCCTCTCTCTCTCTCTCTCTCTCTCTCTCTCTCTCTCTCTTCTCTCCTCTCTCTCTCCTCTCTCTCTCTCTCTCTTACAAACACACACACATACACACACAGTGGTCATGGTGGTATTACAGTACTCCCATCAATGAGGCTAAAACTTTGAGAAGAAACCAGGAATGTGTGTGTAGTGGGGGCTGGTGGGCCACGCTGCCCTTCTGGGTTGTGGGGGCCACGGCCCGGCCAGCCACATGAGTCTCAGCTGATCCGCAACTGCTGGAATTGTGTTAAACCAAGAGAGCAGCCCGACAGGACACCACCTCCACTGAGACTTCCAGAAGTTTCACACTGGAACGCAGTAAATCAAGAGAAGTCAGATACATTCCCACTCGAGTTAAGCACGCTGTTGTTTCGAGCTGACGTCAACCAGATGTTGGTGGAAGTGCAGAGGGACAATAAACATGCTTAAATCCAGCTTAAGAGGACGGAACGGCTTTGGAATTCCGGTTCCGTGTGATGTATCAGTGGACTTACTGTTTTTCTTGGCCTCCTCGTGCACAGATGTGAAGTCAAGTAGCTCATTTAAGCCACAAAGGTTCAAGGTGAATCACTCTGGCTCGGCACCTGCAACAAACAACCTGTGTACCAGTAACCATGCGCATGTTTTGCCTCTGATAACACGGCTAATGGCTTCACACAAAGCTGTAAAATCCTCACACCTTCTCCAGGACTTTATTGTGGTTACCTTGAGTCTGGTTTACCGAATAAACAGAGCTGCTTATCAGCAGAGGTTCCATGCACAGGAAACCATTCTGCCTCACCAGATGGAATGTCTTGACTTTAACTGGATGGAGTCGCTACGGATGTCACTCCAGACAGGCTTTTATGATCTTGAGATGATAATGGTCCATCTCACAGTCTGGTAGAAGTTCTGCTCCGTAGCTTCTCGGACGTGTCCTCTGGGAAGGAAAGTGAATCAACTCTTGAGTTACTTTGTTTCTTTTTTCCTGCTGTTTTTCAGGATGGTCATAACCTTAGGTGGTTTAGTCTCTCTGGTAGAATCAGGAAGCAGTTCCCCTTTTTCCCTATTTTGCCCAAGAAGCCCATAAAAACACAGGACATCCTGTGGACTTTTAATGGCACTGCGCACATTGTAATGAAATGAGTCAAATAAACACTCCGGGTCATGTCAACCAATAAACAGGCACAACACCGGGAATGGGTGTTTTCATGCATTTTTTATCATTCGCTCCAATTTAACAAATATTTTGAATTTGCACCTGGTGATTTTTTTCCAAGCTTGAAGTGAAAATAAATGAATATGTGGTATGGAAATAAAAAAAACTCTGAGTTTTATCGTAACGTTTACGTTGATGTGCAGATTTGTGCTATTTTCTACGTCTGATGCGTTGTTTGTACGCCGAGATGCCCAACTCTGGTGTTGCAGCGCCACCGTGTGGCCCTGTTTTGTTAAGACTTTTTTTCATTCATTCTTATTCGTTTTTAAAACAAATTGAAAATAACACCAAAAAATTATTTTGTGATCACGGGACTGTCCGTGGTTACGTAACTGGGAGATTATTAACACATTTGTGCTTCTTTTGCTCTTCCACATCCAATTTATGAAGAAAAATATAAACAACAAAAATGAATATGTGAAATGATTGAAAATGGTATGATTCTGAAGATGAATTGAGAAGATAACATATCATGAGATGAGAAACAGATAAGACACAGAAAATATATCTAGTGATAGCCGACACAGTGATGATTACTGTTTTCCAGTAACCACTTATGTCATTTCTTTCTCATTCCATGTAATCTTCATTCCTCCAGCAATTTTTTAAATAATGAACAGGTCAGAGATCATCTGAATTATACTCAATAATATTACAATATGATCTCGCAATATTGGAACGATAAATTGTTTGATTTAGCAGGGTGATTATTGAGCAGTGTAATATCAGTGTTTGATGAACGCTCTCATAAAGATAATATGGCAGAACATATTCATACTGTAAGAAAATAATGTTTACATTTTCTATGCATTAGCATTATCTATGGATAGAGCATTGTGTGTGTGTGTCCTTTATTGTTTCTCCGCTATGCAGATATGGATGTTCCTAAAGGTTTGAATGACTTGCCTAACACCTGGTTTCGTGCCAGCGTTTGGACTCGCCTGCGTTTTGTTGCTGCGATACACGGGTCAAGCTCTTCCTCTCCCTCCCTTCGAGGGTCTTCAAGACATGGTTAACCATCCTTTATCCCCAATCTCTCTTTCTCTCTTTCACTTCCTCTTTCTCAATCAATCCACCCATCTCTTTCTCTCTCTCTCTCTCTCTCTCTCTCTCTCTCTCTCTCTCTCTCTCTCTCTCTCTCTCTCTCTCACTCACATACTCGCATTCTCTAATTCCCTTGCCATCTTTTTCTCTTTGTCTTTTTCTCTATTGGTTTCTGAGCCACTACACCCTTTCTTTCATCCTTTCTCTCTTTTAGTATTTTCTCTCTCTTTGTCTTCATTCTCTTTTTTTTTTTTTTACTTTTTCACTCTCCGTTTCATTCTGTCTCTCTTTCTCACTTTCTGTTTCTTTTCACTTTTCCCTCTTACCTTCACATTACAGTGATTGGTAAAGTACACCTTTAGATTATATTACAGTACCTTTCTCTCCACCCTCCCTCAATTTTTTTCTCTGTGCGTGTACCTTTCTCGCTCTCTTTCTCTATCTCTCTCTCTCTGTCAAACTAACACACCCCACCACCCCCTCCTCCATTCCCTGCTGAGATTTCTCCTTCCTAAACCAGTTTGTGGCTCGTGCAACATGGCATGTGTGCTCCCGTTTCTCACCAGTGACTGGCTGGGGGTTTTGGGGTCGACGCGGGGATTTTGTGGGTGCGCTTCTGATCGCGGCTGTAAATTCAAGTGGGGAGGCTGAGAAGCTGTAAGATGAAACCTCTTTCCCTCTGTGTATCAGGAACACAACTGGGCCTGAGACAAGAGAGAAGAAGCAGGCAGTAAATCCATTGGAGTTCACTGATAGCAGTGTTTGCACAGCCACCGCCGCCTCCTTTGATCAAATCGCCGGGGGAGTGGGGGTCGTGTGTCGCTGCCAAAGGTCAGCTATATATTACGCTCCTAAAAGTGATTACTGAAATTTTTAACTGAAACCATTCTGCTGCCAGGGTGTGCCCGAGGCCCCTGCCGTGGTGTCTGGCCCGCTCGGGGTCCACAAGTCCTCTCTGCTTGTGTTTCCTATCAGAAGAGGAGGGTCTGCGAGAGCCGTGTACGGAAGAGCGCTATCCAGTTGCAGCCGCGGTGGGTTAAAAACCCCTTCGCCGAGGCTGGTCAGGAAATATAAACGTGTGGAGCACTTCAAAGGGTGGAAAGGCAAATTAAACGAAGGCAGGAACGAGACAATAAGTGGCCCTGCATCTTGAAACAGCATCGCGTCTGGTTTGTGTTTGCCAGGCCTGTCATTATGTGGGCATCAGGGTTTTAAATGGGGGCATTTTCAGCCACCTGCTATTGTTTTGCGCATCTTTCTGTTTATTGGCACCTGCGACTTTAGATTTATCCGGAAAGATCTCGTAATATTGTGAAACTCATAATATATTTATTTGTTAAATAATGTATACTTTTTTTTTAGAAAATGTTTCGGTCAAGAATTGCCACTTTGACTTTCATCCCAGAAAGAGGAATGTGAGAGCATTAGATTGAAATGTATTCCAACATTAGCATATACCGCTTCTTCCAAAAGGAACAAAATTACTCAAGTTTGTGAAAACAGAAAAAAAGAGCGGACCACATGTAAAACTTTGCACGGGCCGGATGTGTTTTTTGGGTATCATTGACTCAGCACTGCTTCAGCTAAAGAGATTTTTTTATTTCACCTGCACTGAAAAATCTGCACCTTTCATCGCTGCATAGATGTGATGTATCACCATCACGGGGTAAACGAGAGAAATGTGGGTCACGCTCAATGAAACCTGATGCATGCTTTCTGATCATTGTCTAAGTTTGCCTTGTGTTAACTTTGGCAGACCTTGACTTGGCTTTTAAAGGAGAAGGCTTGATGCATTTCTTCCTGCTTAAAATTTGCAGAAGGCATTGAGAGAAGAGACATGGTGGATTTAATAGAGAACTGAGGAGATAGAGAGCGGGACAGAGAGAAAGAAATTTGGAGGGGTATAAGAGGTGGAAGAGAAAGCAAGCAGGAGAAATAAATGAGGAAATAGACATGAAGAGAAATGAAGAGAGAGAATGAGAGGGATAGTATAAGTAAAGAAGAGCACAAGTGAGAGAGAGAGAGAGAGAGAGAGAGAGAGAGAGAGAGAGAGAGAGAGAGAGAGAGAGAGAGAGAGATTTGACCAGCAGGCACATGCCAGAAATAACAGACTTTGCCTGGAGTCTCATTATATTGTTAAGAACAGTTCCCTAGAGACACAACAGGGTGTAGAGATATTTAACATTTCTCAGACCTTAGGTCGTGTCCGCTAATTTCTCCGCACTCATTCTCAGAGAAAGAGGTGAAGATAGAAAAAAGATGCATCCGATTCAAATGCAGGCTCAAACTAATATTGTCACGTGAAGATTTTTGTTTGGTTTTTTTTTGGTTGTACAAGCGGAGCTGAATGTAAGAGAATCTAGAAAATGCCAAAAAAAAAAAAACATCTTTGCTGGTTTGTGAATCAATCCAAACACACAACGTTTAATCTGTCTAATCAACTTCAGTTTTTCAGTACACATAAGTAAACTCACAAAAGTTGTGTAACGTTTTGTAGTGAAATGTCAGTTAACTCAACTATTTATTCTTTTAGCTGAATATTGAAAGTTAGTCTGGCTATTTTGAATTGCTTATTTATTAAAAATAATGTGAAGACTTTTTACTACTCTAAAAAGCTGGTTATGTCATAATCTCTTTAGTGCAGATTTGTTCAGTTTGTTTTGAAATGTTTATAGATCACGCTATTAATCTAAACACAAAGAGCAGCAGATTCCTTTCTAGCTCAAATTCGATATCAATTAGCTTCTTTACTTGACTGCTGTTATTCAGCAATGGTATTTCTTTGCGGCCTCTTAAAATTCCTAGTCAGTCTTACCAAGAAATCTCCTTAGGAGAAACTAAGCCCATCAGTCATGCAATTACTCTCAAACAAATGGTGTGTTTGTTATGGCAGACACAGAATGTTGGGAAATGAACTGTTTCTCTCCTTGTTCAGCACATTAAAATCAGGATGTGGATAGATGGGTGGTGTATTGGATGGCCATGGTTCTTCATAGCAACGAAGATCCATCTGTGTCAACCAATTGCAGAGAAACCCATTCACACTCACGCATGATTATTTTCTAGAGGAACTGGAAGGAACCAATTCACCTGTATGTTTTTGGACACAAACATGAGTCTTGAACGGATCCTTTTTATTGTTAAAGGAAGAGCACTATCCACCCACTTTTGATCAGATTTTAAGGACATTTAATTAAAAACAAAACATGAATGTCTTTTAAAAGACATCATTTTAAATTTTTATTATTCTTTTAGACTTGTGAAGCATTTAAATGTATGTGACTGTATTATACGAATTTTTCAACCTAATCTAAAATTCTCCAACTCTGCCTTATCCTCCAGGGTTGCTTAATAGTATAATATGGCTAACATAAAAGTATATGCAAAAATACTACAATAATGCTTCAATGCTCTGACCTTCAACTAGTTGTTTACGTTAAAAAACGTCAGTCCGAGTCAAAAATTAAAACTTACATTACAAGCAACATTTTGCATTCTGAGAATATTCCAAACCATTTAAAACTGTCTGTTGCGTTAGATCATTTTAATGGTGGGAAATGTGCCATCAGATCTGATCTAATTTCTTAAAAAATTTGTTATAATAATGAAAAGGGGAAAAAAACATGTGTCTTAAACACCGTTTTACTTATAGGCTTGCTCCTACACAATGCTATTTATGCAGTAATGCCAAAGAAGGAAAGTTCTGGTTCAGAAACAAGACATTGAATTAAAAAAACTTGACTACAAACCAACACTACAAAGTATTGTGTGTATTACAAATGTATTAATAATGTTTAAACGTAGACTACATTGAGAACGGACACAGAAGACGCATCTTATATGAAATATGTACAAATGTGTTCAAAGTTTATTAGCAAATAACAAAATTATACAATGAAGAGTGAAATCACAATAGAATTCATTGCTATTGATGTGACGTCAACACAACACGACATGATCTCTCAGAAGATTTGGAAAACACGCAGTATCACATTGAGTGCTGAGCCAGAAAGGCTCTTATTCTCTGCAGCAGCTCCTTTTTGACACTGTCAGGCACCAGGGCTGAAATACAAAGAGACATGTTAATAACACGGTTAATTTGTGTTAATAACACGGTTAACACGGTTGTGTGTGATCAATGCAGTGTGTGTGGTTAGAGTGAAAGTTACCTCTTCCTTTGGGTGTAACTCCGGCAACCAAGTCCTCAACAGTAACATTCTCAATCCCTTTCTCCTTGATCACATCTGTGGATCAAAACCAATGAATCTGTAGACTCATAGAGAGGAACTCGAGACAGATCAGAGATGCAGTCTCACCTTTGCAGAAGGCTTTAAGCTGATCTCTCCAGCCACACTCGATGAGTTTGGCTCTGAGAAGCTCTTTCAGCCTGTTCAAATCGAAGCAGAAATCATGATCCTGCACTACCCACTTGGGATGTGTGAGTTCCAGCTTGTAACTAATGTGTGACATTCTTAAAAATTAGTTTAAACACTCTAGAAATTAGGCTTACGATGTTTCAAACAAATATTGAAACAAGAGTTTTGTGATGGGAAAAGCAGTCAAACTGATCAGACAGAAAAGCTGGACGGTTCCAAAACCATCAGACAATTCAGATCCAAAAATCCGGGGTGGTAAAGACGGACGGTAACAAGTGTTATGTGCAGTAACAGCAAGCTCCTTTACCATACTGTAATGCCCTGCTGCGGTTTACAGTTTATTTATACAATGCCAGCCTACGGATTAGCTTATTTAGTGACTGAGCCACATAAATGAGTTATTAGTATGCATTATGTATTAGCATGTATACTATAGCTATATATTTGTATATAAAACATGTACTAGCATTTGTGGTGGCCCATACCAAATCAGAGTAAAACGACTCACCTCTCCCTCTCCCCCATCTCAATGAGTTTCTGATTAATGGCTGCCCTCATCTGGGATTCTTTACTCATAATCATCTGGAAAAATTAAACGACGATTAAGATTTGACGCACAAAATGAGTGGACGCATACAAATGGTTATGCCTCACATACATCACCTAGATGAAGACAAACTATGCATGTAAAAACAAAAACGATTATTTTACAGGATACTTTAAAAAACAACATGCGACATGTTTTAGCCAATTGATGTTCGAAACTTATATATTGCCGAGAAATTCTGTTCGCGTTAGTAACAACAATAACGAATCATATGATCAACCCAAATCAAAGATACAGTTTGTATGCATGTTTGTTTAAAAAATGCTATTAAAAAGAATCCTACCAAATGCTAATGTGAAATAGCATACTGTTCTCCACAGCCCGAGTGCGGATTCCTCGTAGCTGTTGTTCTAGCCGGTTTTTGCGCAAACGTTTAGCTTCCCCTGCTAACAAGAACGTCGACAAAAGGTTCCTACTTAAAAGTTCCTACTTCATTTTCATGTGTTTTGTACGCAGTTCTATTTTCATAACAAACGGTAAAAATATTAAATATTTTGCAGCTAGCCTATATATAAAAAATCCAATTATTTTAATTATAAGCATTTCGGGGTTTTATCAATTTGATTGAACGCCGACGTTTTTGTAGCCACCAAAGCTTAACTTAATTTTTAATTATATTTATAATAGTCACAACTTTCAATTGCTTATTATTGCTGTTATTATTCGTAGTTGAATTGAATTTGAGTACGTTTATGTAAAGAAACATACGGCACTACTCATGTTTTAATTCTTTAAACAATGATTTTTTTAACACGCACCATTGCTATCATATAATGGAAACAATTCTAGTCATCATTAAAATAATGTGCACGTGTGGATGTAATACACGCTTTACGTATTTAAGGTAAACGTCTTTGTTCTGTCGTAAATTTGATAAACCACAAGATGGCGGCGTGTCACAGAAAAAGACAGAGATCAAATCTGGTGAGTCGCTAGAAAAAAAAAAAAAACATTTGGTGTGAACTAAGCAAATGAAATTAATTTAAATATAAATATCTCCTGAAGGAAACAAACTCATAATCATTTTAAAAGCATTGAACTGTTCTTCTTTGTTTTTGATGGTGTTGGTGGTGGTGATGATTCATGGTGGACAAGCTTCTGTGAATCTTACTGCATGAAAAAAATACAGTATACCGGTAATAGTAATTTTGTGTGACACAGCTGCATATTTGTGTAAACTTGTGTAGATTAAAAAAAAAATCTGGCTCCAAACGAACCAGCCGTAGGCATGTCTGAACTAGGAGACGCTGAAGGAGAGCACAGATCTTCCCATGCGCAAGAATTAAGCCTCAGCTGTGCTAAGGAATGGCCATTAATCTTACACTTGAGTGGAAACTTCTATACAGCAAGATCTCAACCCTGTATGTCAATCGAGAACTCTTGCCAGAGTACGGAGACCACTGCCTACCTTAATGCAGAATATGTGTTAAAAGTCTGTGATAGCAAGAGCACTCAAGGGTCAGACTACTTTAAGAAGGAAACCCTCTGGTGTAGGGGGCTTGAGAGACGGGGACTCTCAGGGAAACACAGAATCGTCAAGTGAAGAGTTACAGTGAAGGATCTTTCTAGGTATAGTCCCTGGTTTTAGCTTAGGAACTAAGCCTGAGCACAACTTTGCTTGTCCTCAGCCAAGGACACTACTATAATGCAAGAACACATTCATGTCATTAACCTTTGTCACGTTTGGGAATATCTGCTGCCGTCCTCCAAAACAGACAAAAAGCTTATCTGAGTTACTTAAACTTAGTTGCTTAGTTTGGTGATTTATGTGTAGAGAGTGCACACTGGACGCAACAGATTAATAGTTTTGATAGGGGACTTTAGACACATATCCAGGCCCACGTGCAAATCCGTGATCCAGACCTGAACAATGAGACGTGACTGAACACTTTCCACAGTATGAGGGCTGTTTTCTGGGAGAGCAGTGGTGTCAAATTGGGCCTTGCTTAGTGCTGCCAATGCTAGATCCCAAGAAGGAATTGGCAAATGTGTTTATCCTCTAAGTAGGAACCTGCAGTTTGTTTGTGTTTTTCCTTCTACAAGGCATTGGGCTTTGTGACTTCTCTTCTCCAAGGCTGAAATAGTTGCCACATACACTTTTAGAGTGGAGTTGTCAGTATACTCTCTCTTGGAGAACAGGAACATTGTTTCTACTTGGTGGCTTTTCGTCTCTCTGGTGACAACAGTTGGCCATTCATCATTCTAACATCTGGCTCTTCAGGCACTGTTAGAGGGTGCTCAGACAATCTAGTAAATTGCCAAATGCGATTTACAATAATTTTGAAGGTTTAAAATCAGATTGAAGAGGATTGGTGTTTGAATAGATCATCTTAAATAAGCAAAATACTGTATTGTCAAGAATTTTTACACTACTGTTATATCGTTTTCACATAGTGTACTCATGAAATTGAGCTTTCTCGTTGGCCTTTGCAGAAGTGAATCAGGTCCACTCGGCGGTCCACTGACGTCAGTATGACACAACGTCAAAAGGGCTGACAGATAGAAAACTGATAATCTTTGAACACTACAAGAGAATTTACCAAACATACTTTAAAACAGAGTCAGTTTATGCTTGGGAACCACTTCAACATTGTTTTTTTACTGTATAGTTATAACGTCTAGATTTTATTTTATACGGTAGCATGTGCGAAGAAAGGAACCAAGCCTCAGGGGTTTGAAGTTTTTCCCAACCACATTAGTGAAATTATTCCACGTTCCTGTCATGAGCTGCTAAAAAGTCTGGCAGTGAGTTTTTAGACAGCTTTGTTATGCTTGATTTGACAACTCTGTGATGGTCTATTACCATGGATTTGCTCAACTGTGTTTTAATGAAGCCCTCCACCGAGCTGCAGGATGCCTTGTGATTTTTACTGCCTTGTTTTATTGACATCTGAGCAAGTAAAATGGCCAATGTTTATAAATTTGCCAATTTAATAGACAGACATGCTCTTTATATTTCAGCAGAATATAATAGTAATTAACTAGAAAGGATGACTGAGCATTCAAGTGGAGAGGTCCGAGTGTGACAGTGATGGATGGGTTATGAGGTGGAGATAGAGCTTCTTCTAAACCAAAAAAAAAAGAACTGGAAGACTGATTGTAATCACCAAAGAAATACCGAAATGACTTGTTCATTGGCATTTTAATGGAGTTTAATGAGATTGTTGTTTTCATTATTTGGAGACATTTCCATGTATATTATACAGATCTTGTGGATATAATCAATTTTGGTCTTTGTTTTCAGATCTGTGGCTCGTTTATGCATTTAGATAAACATTCACAGTTCATCATCTGATTTGTAAGTGATAGTTCAGTAGTCAGTCTCAGCTTCCCTTGGGCAAATTTTTATCATTCACTAACCATTACTAGTGAAGCATAAAGTGCAGCCGAGACAAGCACAGCAGAGGAATTTATTTGGATCTTTACTCAAGCTTCTCTCTGGATAAACAGCATTGGCCTCCTCTTGAAAACTTTAGCTTGAAGGGCTCAAATTTCACTTCAGGGTTTACGTCAGATTTGATGCGCATCATTTATGCTCCATTTTGCATGTAGTTGAGTACCAGTAGAAAAAACGTTCAAATGTGCATTAAGTAAAAAAAAATGGAATTTAGAAGGAAAGTTTAGAAGTTATAAAAAAAAAAATTGACAATTTCCGATAACTGTGATTACTTTATTATTTCTTTACAGTGATTACTCTATACCTATTACTACTTTTATAACCATTTAAACAAACATTTATAACCATCTATGTGGTAAATGTGTACACTTTTCAAGTTTGTCTTGAAATGCCACTGACTATGAAAAGACAGTTTTGAGAATAGGAGTCACTTTCATGTAAACTTGGCATAATTTTGCTCATTAATTTATGTTTTTATTTTCATTGATGATATGATCTGAAACTTAAATATTATAATGTTGGTTTGAAAGAGTTAATAAAAATTAAATTAAAATTGATAAATTAAAATGTATAATCACGTTCAAATTTTATTTGTCACGCACATACGCATGCACAATCAATAAATAAGAGATATATAACAAATTGGGAGTAAAATTGTTTCATCAATAAATGTATAAACATTAAATTATTTTAAAGACAGAATCCAATAATCCAATAATTCATATATTTTATATTATATATATATATATATATATATATATATATATATATATATATATATATATATATATATATATATACATATATATATATATATATATATATATATATATATATATATATATATATATATATATATATATATATAATTAAAGCCAAATACTGGCTGCAGAAGAAAGCATGATCTTGCTTGGCGTTCTCCTGAAAACCATGACAAGTCGTTTTAACGTGTTAGAACAGCTTAATGTGCTGGTGGTTTGTCCACCAGGTCTTATTTCTCCACCTCAAAAACGCCCAAATGTTTTGAACTGTGTTGTTCCTAAATCATTACCTGATTGCGCTGAAGAGGTTTACTTTTCCGAGCACTGGTGATGAGGGAGCGTTCGGTCTCAGGTGGAAGGCTGAAGTGCGTTGAATACGTCCTTCTCATCAGCTTCACTCATTTGCTTCAGCTTTAATCAGTGGCAAACCAGTTTGGTGCATCACTCGCCGAGGAACGGATCATGCAGTGGCATTCATTTCCTGATTATGCATTAGATGCTGTAGGGAAATTGGTGATTGTGCCACTGATGAAATCTTGTTTGAGATGCCGTGGAAAAGTGTTAGAAGGGTGTCCTCGAGAGAAGGCTGTGGACGTCCATCGGTTCTTCAGCTTAATTAATGAGGAATCAGCATGCACTCAGTACAGGTCATCCCATGGGCCACCACTGTTCCACATGTATCCCATCGTCACATTAACAATAGCCATCCATTTTATGGCATTTTATAGCAATAATACTGTAGCTCTGTGTATTGTTCATGGCATCTAATCTCAACACTACTAATACGTTTTCCGCACTGAGCACCTTTGGTCCTCTGATGCTGGAGCTGATGCTGCTTTCCAGGGGAAAATGTAGAAAGCCAATGCGGCATATGAAATGAGAACGATGGTCGATAGAAATGCAGCAAATAAATTTGAGATGACAAACCAGGACTGGGTAGAGGTGATTTATGATGGCAACATCCCCCTGTAGATGGTCAGACGCAGAGCTGTATGGAGCACAGGCTTCTGGGCAGATTTAAATCGAGGTGAGAGCTCTTCAGGTCAGTGTCAGTCAATATTTTTGTCTGAATCTAGAGAATCCAGGGCGTTTTGTTGGTGTTGGGCTCAGTGAAGTGTAACCAATGATGGTTTGAGGTGATAAAGGAGTTGTTTCTTTTTTATTCTGTTCTTAAATTGCAGTGTGCTTGGTTACGGTTGTAGTTAGAATGAAAAAAAGGGAGTTGGATTTTTTTTGGCGGTATTTTGGAGGGAAGTACTGTTTTTATGAAATTATAAATTAAGGTCATTTGAACCCTGCAAATCAAAGGTAGAAATAAAAAAAAAAACTCTCTGTGTTTGTCTCTACATACATTATCTAAAATATATAAACTTGAGAAAAATGCACATTTACTATGATGACAATTGGTGTGTAACCTATTGATTTAAAAAGTAATGTAATGAAGGATTGTCAGTTTCACTGAGTGAAACAATTTTTCTATAAAAAGAGAACAACAATAAATTAAACTATTAAGTAGGCCAAGTCATGTACGTACAGTATGCATGATACTGTGACTGTATATAGTATATGTCTGTGTCTGTCCATGTGATTGGTCGGCCTCCAATCAAGAGTGACCCAGAGAAATTTGCTCCTTCTCATTGTGACCCAAAAATGGAAGAAGCGATTTAACATTATCAATTTCAACTTATTTTAATTGAAAAGTTTGTCGTTTGTCGTCAAGCTACACTTGCAATAATCAGTACTGTATTAGGTAACTATGAGTGCTGACATTCGATTTCTACAGCCAGACTGCACAGTCATTTTTCATACTGCACCGTCCTGCAGAGCGAGCGACCGAGATGCAGGGAAAAGCAGCGGTCCCTCTTCAGGAATCCATCATTCTGAATAGAGTTCCCATGCGGATGTAGTGCCACTACTGCGATGCTGCAGTCTGAATAGCACTTATCTTGCATTGAGGGAAGGGGCGTGTGGAGGGGTAAACACACACACACACACACACGCATTTTTATCAGAGTAGGAACCCATTGTTGACAGCAAAACATTACGTCCCCCTTCCAACCTCAACAATTAAAATATTCCCCGTCTCCCTCTTACTCTTTAACATACTCACATTAACATAAACTCAATGTTATTGTCACATTAATGTAAACTCAATTTTAACTTCTGCCCTAATATCCCACCTTTACCCTTTGTATTGAGGGCTTAGACCAAAGTCCTCACAAGTCCTCAGGGCCTTGCTTTTTGCTAAATGCCACAACACACACACACAC
>CM051501.1:10332917-10362695 GCA_028031935.1 Paedocypris micromegethes | reverse complement strand
ATATATATATATATATATATATATATACATCGTGCCCTCTTCTTTTCACAATAACAAAAAATGTAGCTACTCACAAGCGTCTTGTGCAGGCCATTTGAAACCATCTTATTACTAATGGTTCATTGATGATCTCTTTAAGTCACTGCCAGCAGGAGCTTCATTGCTGCTTTTAATATGGATTCTGGTGACACTCCGATGGCACTAAATGAGTTCAGCGCAGAAAGACTCAGACTTGGAATAATCAATTGGGATTCAATGAGCCTTAATACCAGAAAACAAATGGTTTTCATTAAAACACCTTCCATTCAGACGGGTTTGCACTTTGACTCCTCATCAGAAATAAATGAAGTGCAAACACATCCTTGTTTGATGTGGAGATGATGATTGCCTTTTATTTGCGTAAGTCTGCCGTCGTTCACATTCCGAACAATCGATATACATGACGCCAGTGAGTTACTTTTGGACATAAAGAGTGAATTTCCTGTAGTTGATGGCGTGTTTACAGGATTTATGAGCGCTGTCGTCTGGGACGGTTCCAGCTAAGGCTGAAGCATTAAACCGAACACGTTTCAATAATAGTCATAGTGTCTGCGTCATGAGTTCTGTAATATTTTCTAAGGTTCTGTTTGTAGTTCCTTTAGTTCCTTGTAGTGCCAATTGCCTTTGACTTTGGCCTTGACTAGATTTATTTATTTTTTTATTTATTATGCGCCACCGGCTAAATATCAATTGTCACAGAACAATGTTGTGTGACCTTGTAGGTCAGTTATGATGAAAGGCTCCTGTCAAGGAAAGCAGAGTGAATGCAGCATCTTCACTGAGGCTGGTTCCTCATCGGATCATTTCAGTAATGATTTTTTTTCAGGTTGCTACTCTTCAGAGAAATTCCATGTTTCCAAGTTTTAGGTCCATTCATTTCCGAAGAGCTTTTTACAGTCACTGACCGTCTTAAAGCAGCTACAAAAGAACCAGAAACATCAGGAGCAGCCAAACTATCACACACACAGATAAATCGAAATTATAACTATGAACACAATTACTGTATGCAGTGAGCAAGACATTTAGCTGACAATAGCTAGGAAAATAAAACTTGAAAAACAGATTTAAAAAGTAACAAAAAACATCTATGACAAAGACCTAGTGGATCACATTAAGATTTAGCCAGCGGATCATGTTACGCTCTATGTGATCACTACGATATTCTATGCGATATATGAAATTAACTTTTTGGATTGACATTTTCATTTTATTCATTACACTTTATTATGTTGTTTTTTTTTTTTTTGGAGAGGCATTTTTCATATTTAATTGTTTTTGATTCTTCAAACAATCGGGATCATTATTATTGCGCTTCTGAGCGATTCCATACAAAAGATGTAATGTTTATTTTATTAGTGTGTGATATTGGTCCAATATACTTTTCAATCTGTTAGTATTTTTTTATAGGATGTCCTGTAGATTGCACAAAGATTGTCAAATTGTACTAAATGAATGTTTGATCAAATATGTCAAATTACAGTATATGTATTTCAAATCTGAAAATATTTGTGTTAAATAAGTCAAAAAAACTTACATTTTTAATCTTCCAAAAAACACAAAGTTTGAACCCCACATTTTATTAATTAATGTTGTAATTGTTTTTGAAACATTTGTTTTTTACTTGAAATAGACTTACCTTGTAAAAAAAAAGCAAATAAAAAGCAAGGCTTATTTTCAGTTAAATACAAAGATTTTCAAAACATATCTGTCAATTTTCGAGAAAATTGATTTTTGGTTTATCTGTCTGTTGTTTGCCCAGATTCTTCTTTTCCATTTCTTCGTTTCAACTGATTGTACGTAGTTCAACAATGAATCTTTTCAGAAGCGCGTTTGAGGTTAGCTGTTGTAATCACACTGAGTGATGATGTCAGGTTCTCTCGAGGGACCAAATGTACAAACCCCGAAAGACCCCCGTAGCCACAGCCCACCTCCCACCCAAAGCATCTCTGTCAGACATTGATTACGAGTCACCCAACCGTGAAACTCTCCGGAAATGTAGTTACCGCTTAGTGTATTTGCTAACTTCACGATTGCTTCCATTGCATGTGTCAGACAAAAATATGGAGCTTTTTGTTTAATTCTACATTTATTAAATTGCCTTCCGTCAGAAACATTTTGCTTTGATGTCTTGCTAAGTCATGCAGCGCTTGTGTCTTAATTAAACAGGCCAGTTATTTTTTCTTTTATTGAAATAGCACAAATTGCCGTTAAAGCAACTTTAGCTAAGCACAGCTGTTGATTAAAACTCTCCCGCAGCCTCATTTGTGAAAATAGGTACAAATAAATTAGTCATCACTTCCTGAGAGAAAGACGCCGCACGTGAAACGCCGTAGCTTGTGCTGATGAACAATCCACCTTAACAAAGACGTCAGCGTAAAAGCCTTTTCCCTTTTGAACGTCGTGTTTTTTGGTGTGTTTTCGCCGGTGGGTGACGTCCGTCAGGGGCCTGTGTGCAGCTGACGTCAAGTGACCGTAAACAAAAGATGGAAACTACAAAAAGACCAGTGGTTAATATCCTCTTGCTGTTCTCTTCATCAGCGCCTTTCAGACTGTTCAATATGGCAGATATGAAAAGAGCAAAGTTGTTTACGCTCTTTTTCTTACTCTTCTCTCTCTCTCTCTCTCTCTCTCTCTCTCTCTCTCTCTCTCTCAATATGTCACTCTCTCTTTCAGTATCTCTCTCTCTCTCTCTCTCACTCACTCTCGCTCATTTACACACATTCTCTCTTTCTCTCTCTCAATAACTCACCTAATCTCTTTCTCTCTCTCTCTCTATCTCTCTCTCACTCTCTCAATCACTTTCTTCATTTCTCTCTTTCAAAGCTTCTCCTTCTCTCTTTATCTCTCACATTTTCTATCTCTCTCATGTTCATCCACACACAAAATGCAGATTCTTTCCCTTCCTTTGAACCCCAAAAGCTTGCATCAAATCAGACTCAAAACGGCTTCATTCTCTTGCATTGTTGCCATAGAGACATGTTTGAACCAGAAAAGACAAGCTTTCGTTTGCCAAAAGACTTCACCATTATTTCCTGGTTTTGGAGATTAGCATTACCTGTTCTCCATTTCAATTAGAATTGTAAGAATTAAAATGATCCTTTTGATTTGTTGGATGTGATGTATTCTCAGGATCACCAATGTGCTGATTTCAATCTGCCATTCGCAAACATAATTTGGGTAGATCACACTTAAGAAACAATAGACGTCAGCCTATTTTGGCACATTATATATTAAAATTTGGGATGACTGCTTTCATTTTAAGTAAAACTCATTTCATTGAAGGATAGGAAGGATATTGAAAGACTTAACTCAATAGGCCGAGTCAACAAGTAACTATACAATAAGAAAAGAGACTCTAACCTTTTTCAACGAAGAGCCAAAGTCATTAAAGCAGGAACCTTAATGAAATTTTGCTCTGCATTTAAGCATCCAGTGTAGTTACACACACAAACCCGGAGCAGTGGACAACCTGAAATCTGGGCAGCATGTGGGGGTCGGTGTCTTTACAAAAAAGGGCATACATTTTAAATAATAATACAAAATATTTTTTACATTCCAACAGTTTTCCCTGGTAATGGAACCCTTGATACTGATTGAGCTTCTAGGAAAGTCTTTTCCAAACCCTAGAACTAACCAACGGCCTTTAGATTGTAAAACTCCATGAAACATTATTTGATTGGTATTCTATTTTAAAAATCATCAGGGGCCAATCTTTAATAAAGAAATTTGATCAACAAAGGTGCAACTTACAATCTACAGCAACTGTTTTCAACTATCATGGGCCCCAAAAAGAATATCTTTGTATTTATGCATGGAATTATTTGTATTACTTAAATTTTAAAGTATCTAGAAAGATATCATGTCTACACTTATTCATTACATTATTATTACACTGTATGATAAATTCACTTAACAATTTAAGGACACTGTTCTTGGTCCAGCTTTAGGCTTTTCCATGTACCATTGCAAAGCTTGTTGTGAACTGACGGCTTATAATATGGGTACAGGCTGAAACCGGGAGATAAGGGCTGTTTGGACGAGCCTTTGCCATTTATAATAAAGCCATTCAACAGGCTGAATGGAGCTAACAGTGTACTGAGCTCCTCACTTCATCAGCTTTGTATTTATAAAAAGAAGAAAGAAGGAAAGAAAGACAGATAAAGTCTTAGCTAGGTTAGGTCAAGCTCATTTTTCCCGCCATGAAATCTTGCATTTACTTTTTCTCGGCGAGTGATAGCTTTGTTTAAAACATGGTCTCATTAGCAACAGGGTCCAAAAGTCAGAAAACACTTTAATTTCCTCATGTTCCCGCCGTCTTTTGTTTTGGTCTTGAACTTATTAAGTTTTGTGTTGTGAAAGCAGATGGATAGAAATGAATGGCTGCTTCTAAATTACTGAAGTCACAGCAGTGGCGGTATTTGATAAAATAATTTAATGTTTAAATGAAAACAATTTCTTTGATTCTGTGTCGAAAAATATGTGTGTTCACATCAAAGACAGTCTACTGTGAAGTCCACTTGTGGTCATCTTACAATCCAGCCAATATTCCTCATTTACGATATCAATTGCAATTGTTTGATAAGTCAAAACAATACTAGCAATTGTTTTTCTACAGTATAAACCATAATAATTACTTAAATTATGCCCATGAATGTATTCTAAAATGTAGTTTACATAAACTTTTAAAATTACATAACATAAAAACAATGTTTCATTGCAATTACATTATTGCTTTTACTGAACTACTTTATAAACAAACTGTAAGAGAAACACTGCACTGATATAAAACTGTCTCTCTCTTATCTTAAGCTCCAAACTCTGTGGAGCTGCTGTATTGCCATCCCGTTTGAGGAACTCTGGGTAATGTAGTAATGAAACAGTTTGATCTAGCATGTTAACGTATAGCATCTTCTGATACACAAGCAAGCTAACAACACAATAATTCTAGTTGCCAACATTCCAGAAATATTTGTCTTCAAAAACTGTGATTAATAAATTGTGGAATATTTGTTCTACTCTACTACTAGCGAAAATGTTGCAGGTCTATGAAAAAACGTCAGTTTCAATTTTAATCTGTAAATCGTTTAATAAATCCAAAAAAGTGGATAAACAAAGTGTCGCCGTACAAACCCTAAATTCAAATTTACCTTGCAAATGATGGTAGAAACGGGTAAGTTCTTTTGGCTCCAAATTTGAATCGAAAAAATCTGGAATCCAATGATGTGCGCTTGTTGTTTACTCGGATGCATGTGCTTCTCCTCGTGCTTGTTCTCTTTTGTAGTCTTCCCTGGAAAGGAAGAAGAAAACATGCATTTGTGCTAAAGTCTATACGAGGAGAGCACTACTTTAATGTCACGGATGTTGCACAAAAGCCCCTTTTTCATTTCCCCATGTGCAGGGTTAGGAGAGCATCAAGAAAAAAAAGGAAAGAAAGAGCGCTTGAGTGGTCTGTGCTTATTCTTATCACACATCAAAACTTCTCATTGGTCCAGATTCGCACATTTTACAACTGCATGATTAAATTATTGCACCAATCGTTACCTTAAAAACCAAATGGAGGCTTAATGAGCACAATCAATATAGAATCACAGCATTGCCATGGTATTTATGCCATAAATGCCACCTATATTTCTCACACTTGCCATCTGGAGGCCACAATAAGAGCGAGTTTTTTTTTTAATAAGGGCAGGATGGTGTGGAGGAAGTAAACATCAGCCATCTGGAAGCTCGATCTCAGCACTCAATGGTCCGTGCTTTTAGTTTGCTGTATTGATCGGTTTTTTCTTAGTCCGAACAAGATGTACAATATGATAAATGCACTTGTTGCGGCATAAAACCTGACGCAGAACGTCATTAGTTGTCGAAATAAAGAACGTGCAGAAATAGATGGAACTGAAAGAATGTAGCATCCCAGAACAGACGGGCATTATATAAAGCTGTTTACTCCCGAGCAGGTCTGGACAATCTCAGAATCCGCACAGTCTTATCGCCCTCAAAGTGCTGCGGTCCTATTGAGCCGCCGGTCTGATATGGCCTCATAAACACACAGGACAGGAAAGCCGCGCAGAAGCTGCTGACGCAAGATTCCTTAAACAAATACCAGCACCTTCATATTAAATTCTGTCTAAGACTGCAAAATCCCAAATCACCCTGGTTACAATCTCTTTAGTCTGAGAGACTGAATGAAAATATAAACCGTTTGATTGTAAAGTGCGATTTCTTTCTATATTAAATCTACACAAACAGCTAAACCCTATGAACTCAAACATGAGCTACAATTTAATGCAGATTGTTGACTCTGGTACTGCTTTATTTCTACCTTTCCATTTACGGGGCAAAGGGAGCAGGAGTCTGGGGCATTTATGATTGGGCAAACAACCAGAATGGGTGGACAACCAATCACACTTGAGATTTGACTTGTGGGTGTGGTCAATCTAATCGAGACATTTGAGGTTTTGTTGACATGTGGGCGT
This sequence comes from Paedocypris micromegethes, assembly GCA_028031935.1. NCBI lineage: Eukaryota > Metazoa > Chordata > Actinopteri > Cypriniformes > Paedocypris > Paedocypris micromegethes. Next base: position 10,356,183 of record CM051501.1, on the reverse strand, counting down.
GGTCAACCTCATTGAGACACTTGAGGTTTCTTTGTCGTGTGGGCGTGGTCAATCTCATTGTAACACTTGAGATTTCTTTTACATATGGGTGTAGTCCATCACAATGAGACACTTGAGGTGCCTTTGACATGTGGGCGTGGTCAGTCTTAAGTACACACCTCCTAGTTAAGTACCAACAAACCTGAATTTGTGTACATAAGTGAGAATCTTCTGTAAAAAGTTAAATTGCACTCAAATATGATTTAGAAATAACACATGCTTAAATTAATTTTTTTTATAATTACCTATAATATAAATTTTCCTAGCCACTGTCGCGATCTAGCTTGCTCTTCTTGTCATAGCCCATAGTCTGAACAACAATGCTGACATATAATTTTCCCAAATAATTTTTAAACTCATATAAATAATCGACATTTTTTCTTTTTAAAGACTTTTTCACATAGCGTCTTTGCGTTGGTCTCAGACTAAGAAAAGCATTATATAAATGAACTTGAACTTGAACTTGAACTTAAAGAACAAAAATATTTTACCGTGCACTCTGATACTGTTTTTTTTCTTATGTTGGTTTTTTTTTGTTTTTAGTGAGCCCATCAGAGGATGCGTTTATATTTCATTGCAGGTAGTGTGTCTGAACCAAACACCTTGTCGTATCAAAGTGGATCTTTCCCACCTGCGTGTTCATTAATGTGCAGTCAAAGCAATTGTTCCGGGTCAGTTTGTGAGGCAGATTGGTCTTGAAAGCCAGGAACAGCTGACAGGTGAAGATATGCTGCACTGATCTGTATCTTTAGCGCGGAACACTAAACTAATTTGGTACTAATTTAATTGTTTAACTCTCTTTACCGAATTTACCTTTAGATATGCTAAATCATAAAATATCTCTTTACTCTCAGTACCGTTGGGTGTTTGGGTAACAAAATGCATTTTATTTTTCATGTAGCTAAATCCATAGAGCCAATGTCAGCAACACCAAGGTTGTGGTTTCAATTCCCACGATATGACTTGATAAACAGTGCTTTGAAAAAAAAAACTGTGCTTAAAATACTTTGTAATTATCTACAATACATTTAAAAAAAAATCATTTCTGCGCTCTATTCATTTCAGATTCATTACTATTTATTATAAAAAAATCTATTCGTAAAGTAAAAGTGCTTTTAATTATTAACATTTAGGTATGATGGTTACTTTAAAACAATACCAAATGTAATTAGTTTTCATTACAGTAAACTGTTTGTAAAATTACTTAAATTACCAGTAAACTGGTGACTGATGACTGTGCAGCATGTCAGTAAGTTATTTTTCACTTCATTGTTGAAATCTGACTTTAAAGTTGTAGCCCATTATTATTTATCATTATAATTTAGGCCTAAATTTAAGCATGAATGTATGCTCAAAATCAACCACAGTTGCCAAAAGCTTACTGTTGGGAGTTTTTTTTTTAAAGCGGTACAATATAAACTGAAAGAGCGCTTGACAGCTCACGGGACGGCGTGTGATGGGTTGGCGGTAAATTCTATGTGACGTGACGGGCTGTTTACTCGGATACGCACCTGCAACTTTATTGAGCGGCTGGCAAAACCTCAGTCACTGAGCGCTTCTCACTTGTGAGCAAAGTTAGTTAGTTAGCAGAAAATGTGTTAATTTATCTGGAACTGTGAAAACATCCCTGCGATCAAACCATGAAACAATGTATCTTTTTTATAATCAGGACAACAATTTGAGTAGAGCACATTTTAATTGAGTAGTTTATTCATACGTAATTAGCATATGATTCCAGCAATGGCTCCTCATTTTTCTGCAAATTGAATTATGGCATTTCACTATCACAGATTTAGAATAATTCTGTCAGTTTCACTTGAAATTCTGCCGTCAAATTGCTAGTCAGTTTTACTCCCTTTTCTGATAAGATTACTTACGGTAATTGTCTGTTAAAAAGTTTGGAAATTATGATTTTCGGCCCAAACTTTGGCGATGGTATCCTTTGTTTGTTTTTTGTGCAGAAGGCAACTATGACAATAAACGGTGGTCTACTGTATTTTAACTAGCTTGCAATTCCAGTTATTTTGGCAAATTATACCTTGATTTCAATCTTTAAGCAACATTTTCCTCCATGATGAATGTAAAAGGAATGGGGTCTTCTGGGTGGACGTTGATATGAAATTCAATTAAATAAAAAACTCAAATGTAGCCCAAATATGTTAGTAGCAGTTCAATTACCGTAACGAGGCTCCAACAACAGCTTTGTGTGATGGCGAATGCCTATGTTGAAGTGAAATCTGTTGGGAATTCTATTTTAGTAAAGGTGAATTTGCTTGTGGTCTTCCTTTGTTACCAGTGACCTTTCCATCAACCTCCAGAATGCTAATCTTTCCTCTTCTTTGTGCTGGAGAGGATGACACATTGTAGTGAGAAGATCCAAAGCCCCTGTGGTTCGACCACTTGATCCTGCCTGATGCCATTGGCACACTGGCTCAAATTTTCAGATTAAGCCTCTTCTGGTGACAAAGAACAGTGGACGTAAACAGAGCTTTTGGCGAAGCATATGAGTTCAGCTCTTCTGAAGAGGGAATTGTTTGATTGCTGTTCATTAGATGAATCCGTCGCTCATCGAAGCGTTCAGCTACAGATGAATGGCTTTGTTTTCAGTGTGAATACATTTTCATTTATGCTTTGACGTTTATTCAAACGATTCACTAACGCCTCACTATCAGGTACGACTTCAGTCCGTTGAAGTTTGGGAATCCAACCTTTTTCAACCATCGTAGAAAAGCATGGATTTTATCATGAAAGTCACCATCCATTCGACCATTTGCTGAGTTTTTCAGCGTCACATGGAGCAGGAGCCAATCACAGCAACTCTAGGTTTGAACACAGGACACAACTAGTGGCCAACCAATCACAGTTGCAGCATATACTGTATTGTTAAAAAATATAATGACTTATTTAATTTTTTTAATATAATATATACAATTTTTGATTTCATAAACACTAGCTTTACGAAATGAACTCTATCTATCTCTTCCTTTATTCTCTCTTTCTCTTTGTCTTTTCACACCTCACAATGACATCTCTCAATGTTTTTTTAATTTTTTCTTTCTTTTATTCATTTTGTCTCTCACACACATCTATCTTGGTCTTTTTGCTCACTCTCCTATTCTCTCGTTTGTTTCCTAACTTTTCCCTCTCTCATTCTATTTCTCCCTCCTTATTTCACTCTATCCCACTCTCTTAATTATTTTCCCAAAATGTGTCGAGTAAAAACAACCCCCCTCGCCCCCAAACATTAAAAATAATGTTATAAATTATTGGTGGTATTTTTAGAGTGTTTAGGACAATATAAATAGGAGTACAATGTTAACGCTGTTTGGTTCAGTACCTTCAGTCCATCTGTAATAATCAAATTTTAATGGGTCAATTTCAGGTCCAGACTGGTCCAGTATAAGATCATATTCTATTTTATTTTTTTTTATCTAACTTTTCTGGATATATCTAGATATTTAGTGTATATTGCTTATTTTATTTGTGTCAGTGCTCTCGTAAGTCTGTATGTGTTCCATGTTGTGTCCTCTAACTGAGCGTATTAAGACAGATGGATGCTCGCTCACAAGGCGGCTGTCTGTCAGCAAACACCTTAAACTGCCATCAGAAAACAAGCTTAGCAGCCAAAGCAAACGTCATGGAACTGCTCATTCTGCGTTTGCCGAGCAGATGAGATCTTGTCGAGACAAAGAAGCAGCTAAGTACAAATCAAATTTGCCGTGTTGCTCTCGGCCTTTCTTTCAAACACAAATGGGTGTTGTTGCAGATGACCACAACAAGTCTGCAAACATGTGTGTGGACCTTTAGTGCTCATTTGGGTGGCTCTGATGTTCTCGTATTCAGCGCAGCATCTATTAAAAGGTTTTCAGTTTAAAGGGAAACTTTATCTGAGAATCAGGTTTGTATAGATAAATCTGTCTAAACGATATGAGAATTTAATAATGAAAAGTGACGATCAGCAGAGTGTCCTAGTCTTGTTAACATTGTAATAGTAAATAGAAAAAAAAAAAAAAAATAGAAAACATTTAAAATAAAAATAAATTACCTGCATGTGTGTCCAGTTGTCTAAGAGCTTTAAAGGTTTAAGATCTTTAGTCGTTCCGATAAATGCTTGGCCCCAAACATGTTGTCCCACTCATAAATGCGGACAGTGTATTTTACAAATTAAAAGTCAGAGTGGCTTTATTCATTTTTTGTTATTATGTTTTAATACAATTGTTAAAAACAACTATTTATTATTAGTTTATATTATTATTATTATTATTATTATTATTATTATTATTTTTTTATTATTTCAAATGCTACATATAAATAAATATTAAAAATACAGTATATTGGAGACAAAAAGTTGCAGACTACTTTAAGAGTGACTTTAATACTTTAAATTATTATTCTAAATTATTCTTGTTTTCTCATTTAGCTTTTTATATGTTTCTTGTGTGCAAGTTTGAAAGTTTATAAAGGTAAACACAATTATTGTATTTTCAAACATTTTGAATTTATAAACATAATTTTTCTTTTGTTCTTTCTCACGCTCTTCCTCTCTCTTTCTTTCGATCTTCTCTGCAAAAACTTTTTTATAAGAAAATTCGAAAAAAGGAAAATAGATAACAGTGTTTCATATAGTCAATTTTAAATCAATTTCATTTAGTCCTAAATCATATTCATTGTTTGGTTATTACATATGATCAAATTTATAAAAATGTAAGAAGCTGTGACTTTACATTTGCTTATGAATGCATTTAATATTGGGTTGAGTGGTGCCGGACCAGCGGCATGGAAAGGGAGCAGAGATGGACTGTGAAGATGCCCTGCATCTGCATCCCGGAGCCTGCACTTCACCGAGTCCACCTCTGCTCCCTTTCCATTCCATTAACATTTAACGCCGTCATCCTCATCCTCCGATAAGCACATCTCCCCACGCAGAGCTGATGAAGGCCACTCACCCACCACACTCACCGCTTTCATATGATCCTATGAATGCACTATCAAGAGCGGGAGAGAGAGGGAGAACATGGGAGGTGAAATTAAAATGGATTAAGTTTAATGAGTTCTCATGATCTTTATGCAACCGTCCGAGATACTGATTTGTTTTTCTTGTGCAATACAAAGATACTATTAGATAATCCCAGGGCCGGACCCATGGCAACATGATCATTATGTTTTACATGTTTGTTGTTGCTCTTGTGTCATACGCTCTCTCATATCTGATTTCACAAGCGATGCCGGAGCGGCGACACACGACCAGATAACACTGACTCAGAAAGGTCGGACATTTCTAGCCGACACTGGACACAGAGCACGGTGAAAAGTGCTGGAAGCTTCCGGGGTTAACTTTCTGTCTTTGTTGTGCATTGCAGGTGAAATAATAAAACTTTCTAACTGCTTCTTAACCTTTTAACTAAAAAGATGCTATTTTATAGAGATTCATGTTTGCGTGGGTTTCCTCCTGCCGTCAAAAAAAAAAAAGTCTGGAATTGGAGTCTGAGGGTGCAAAGGTGTGTCTGTGTGTCCCGGTCTTTGATTGGTTGGCCACTGATTGAGGGTGTGTCTAGCCGTCAGAACCTAAGTTTGCTGGGTGTGGCCTCAACTCCCCCTGACTCAGAAATAGAAAAGCTATTTGGAAATAGATGGATATATATATACGTATGTATTATTATATATACATATATATATATATATATATATATATATAATAGCTCTTCTTTTTAACTATATAATTGTACACAGACATGAATGTCAACCTTGTGTGTGAGTGTGTGTGCGCGGACAAGTATTCTTCAAGCTTTTCCCATGTTGCAGGAAATAATTAACCCATTATTCTGCAATTCTGTAAATTAGTTTGCATTTATTCATCTTCACGCCGTTTTAAATGAAGAAACGTTCCTGTCAGAACTGCGTTTCACAGGCTTTTCTATACGCTCTTCCGTCTCTGGCAGAGTTTGTGTGTTAAATGTGTGAATTTGATGTTTATTAATCCTTCGTCATCACAATAACCTTTGAATATGGGGTGTCTCGCGTGTCATGAGGACACAACGCTGAGAGAGGAAACACTTTCTGTTGTGAGCATGTGGCCCGATGAAAGGAAAATGCAGAAATCTGTATTAACCACATCTGACGTTGTTGTGTCACCGCGGTTCAAATCCACTTCACAGGAAATGAGGAATGACTTTTTTCACAGGAAATGCTCACTTTGAGAACTTATTGAGAAGCGAATGGATTTGTCATCCTTCCACTTCCTTGATTGAAAACATGATTCAAATTCACGTTCTCTAAGGAAACGTCACTTTCTGTTGGTAATCAGCTTTCTAGATGGTGCCGGGTGTCACAGGGGAACGTCGCTCAGAAACACATTAAATCCCATTTAAAAAAGCAGCATTACCTGATTTTGCCATTACTTTTAAATTTGTCATTTTTTTATTTCCTTCTGCATTTTACAATATGAAACATCTAGTTTATTACCAAAAATAGGGAACATTTGAAAAAATCATGAATACATTAGAAATATACATTGTGTTTGATTAAAGATAATAATTTTTGAAAACAGTTTGCATCATGACGTCATTTCCCAGCACCAACAATGCATACAAACGTTTTGTACAATGTGTATCTATCGGAATTATCGAGTTATAAAACACTGTATACTGTATATTAGGTTTCAGATTTTATTATTGATTTATATTTGTACATTGGGTATTTTAGCCCTTTGGTCTTGAACTTCTAATTGATATTAGTTATAATAATATATTATTTAGGATTTTTACATTGGTATTATTGTTTAATGTTTCTAAAAATATATACAAATTTCAATAGAAGTGGAGATATAAAAAGCGGAATATAAAAGTAGTATGCTTTAAAAAAATGTTTATTATTGTCCTACGTTTATGTAGTGTTGCATTTCTGTCTTTATGTATGGCTAGTACATTATACTTACTCTTATAATTTTGTATTTGTTTACCTTCCTTGACTCTACTTTACTATTCAAATTAAACAAATGTAATGCAACTAACAAATATACAATAAATCATTGCTTTTACCATTTTCACGTCTTTATAGGTTTCTGCTGTATAATTTTATTTTGGATGCATTCTATATGCCTTAATTTGCAACACTACACAAAACAGTTCAAACTCGCATTTAATTGTACGTAAATATAAATGTAAAATTAGCATAACCCATTTTAATAAATAAATGGACCTTTTCTGAACCTAATTTGCATTTCCTGAAGGATCCAGCTCAAATTCACTAAGGATTTTTGAGGCCAGCTTTACCGACAGCTGGGATTTGGCACAGCGCGTGTCCAGTACCATGTGGAAATATTCTGACAGTTGCAATTCCTGAGGGGAATTCTCCAGGAACAGTGACAGAAGCAGCGAGGAATTGTTTGCTTATTTTCTATAGCGTGTGAGCAACTCAATGGGGAAGTCAGAAAAAGCTGTTTCATTCACTAGCCACCCACGCTGCGAGCTAGCCAGGTCCGACGGAAACAGCGTCTTGTCTCTCCACGGATTTGGTCATTTAACTCTGTAATGTTGGTCGGAAAATCGAGTCTGTTTATACTCCGCAATCACACTAGTTCCGCTCTTCTGCTCCGCAACTCGATCTTCTTAAGAGCAACATGGTGTCTTCATCGCAATGGTGGTCTGCAATCCCCCTGAAAGTGTGCCACTAGCCCATGCATCCCGTACCTGTTTTCCAAACACTTCATACTTCTGATAAACCATAATGGCTCAGCTGTGAAAACAGATAGTCAGTAAAAGATAGTCAGCGCATCTCGGAGCGTCTGTGGCCTCAGTCCTTCACACAGCAGCGAGATAAAGCTGCTCTGCCTGGCAGCCGTGTACACACAGATACACCCTGCAGTAAATCAATTATCGCCGTTTAAGAGAACAGGATAATGTTTCCGTACAGTCATCTCTAATCCTGACAGGATTTGGCCCTTTTAAACATCCCTGTATGGGTAGCAAATATTTATCATGTCAGTATTTACTCAAATTAAAATGGAATTTTCATTGATATTCAACATACACACACACACGTACACACACACACACACACACACACACACACACACATACACACTTCTCTTATGTGAAATAGGTTAATTTTTAAGTGACTTACATTGCATCAAAGTCAAACATTGAACTTATCACGCTTATGGAATTCGAATCCACAACAAACTCTATTGAGGGAACTAAAGGACATTTTTTCTCTGTGTGTGTGTGTGTGTGTGTGTGTGTGTGTGTGTGTGTGTGTGTGTAATAAAACAAATTTGTCCCTGAGCGAGGATCTTGTATCTTACAATAGCCATCAACAATTAAGTAATAAGTTAAGCTAAACTGACAGAGTACAATATTTTTATCTAAAGATCTTTGAAAAGATTTTTGGTCATTTTAATAAAAGATTATAATCAATCGGTGTGAAGTGCAATTTGAGAAGAAATAATCTTTTTTGCACTTTAATAACAAACAACAATTAACACAAAGCTATGCTAAACTAAGCTAACCGATATGGTACATAATAGCTTATCATATGCTTTTTGAAATTATTTTTGCTAATTTTTATTGAACAATATATGACAAATTGATGTGAAAGTTAAGATTAATTGATTTGAGAAGAAATGTTTTTTTGTACTTTTAAAATTAACACAAAGCTAAGCTAAGCGATGGTGAGCTAAGCTAAACTAAGATCAAATGACAGAATACAAGATTGACCTTTAATATTAATTTAAAATAATTAATTTAATATTAATAACAATTCCTAACTTCCTGTAAACGCGTTACAATCCGTCAGAAAACTAACTGGACAATAGCTTTATTTCTTTTTTTCTTAAACAACATCTATGTGTACTAGTTATTTACAACAAGTTGTTATGCCTCCTCTAATGGCAATAATACGTATCTGTTTGAATATGAAGCAAAATAATGCGTGACACGTGTGAAAATTAAACGAAACGGAAAGAGGAATCAATATCAGATGTGGGAAGACCTCATTCGGTTTCTGCACTTCATCTCGTAAATCTTCCGACACTGACATCCCATAAATTCATTCCTCATAAGACCGTCAGATCGACTGTAAATCTCTTTGAACTAGAGAATCTGTATGCTGTCACTATAAATGAAGGCTTCTCGAGCGGCTTTAACTCCATCCGACTGTGCAGTCTGTTATGTCTCATGCTTGCCTGTAGCACAACAGTGGTAATGGACACTGACAGATGGACGTTTTTGGGCTCCACTGACAAATCAAGCAATATATATACATATATACATATATATATATGTTGAGATTTGGCTAACCTGGTGACATTTTCTTTCTCTTTCACCCTTTATTTTTACTTTAAGCCTATTTTGGGATTTATCTTTTGTTCCATTTCTGATCCTGCACACTAAATGGCCCTTTAAATGCCTTGTACTGGAGAATTCAGCAAGGCTTACTCGCCGTGATCATCATCAGCCAATAATGTATTTATGAAGCCTGTTCAGAATCATTTTCATTCTGAGATAAGCAATCTTTCCAGAGGTGTTGAAATTTAAATTTTCAATGTTCCCTGTATTTTGTTTCATGATGGGGAATGTAAAACACAAATTACATTTAAGTAAACATTACTTGCATTTCTCAGTGTGTTCAGTAGTAATACTGAATTTTGTTGCGAGGTACATTGATAAAATTCAAAATAAGAGTCTTCTGAGAAATCTCACAGTTTATTAAACCATCAGCCTTGGTGTTACCAACGTTACAATCAGCATAGGCTACTTTGCACTTCTTTTATCAATGTTTCATCAATTCTGGCTGAACCTAATAAAACTTAGATTTTCTCAGAAAGAAATTAGGTTGTGTCAATCTGAAGAGATTATTTACTGGAATATCCTGCATAGTACATTCTCCTGACAGCCAGTTTGCTATAAGACTGTTAATTTTACTTTTCCTCAAACTAATCCTTCAGAGACATTTTTACCCTCAGGAGCCAAATTGGATTTGAAGAAGCTGTTTGCATTGGACTTGAAATGAAAAGGATCCCAGTATCTGTCCAGTTCTGCCCGAGTCAAAGATGATTTGCCTTCTTTCATCTGGTCACGACAAGGTGTGTGAGTCACAGAGGCATATTAGTGTCTCCTTGGCAATGCAATATCTTTATTAGACCAGGAAGGAACAGGAAGTTTGGCTGTTGGCCTCAATTCACCTTTATTTTCTTACTGTAAGTAAGCCTATTTTATTTTCTCTGAAAATAATAATCCAGTGGACTTTTTTGAAAACCATGCGTTTAAAAAAAAGGATTTTTATGGCATTCCAAAAAGTAATTTTGGGATTATTTTATATTTTGTTATATTTTGTTAAAAAAGATATGTTTTCAGAATGTGCCTCAATTTCGGATTTAAACTTAAGGTTGATGAACCTTAATTAAACTATCCCAGTGATTGAAAATTTGGAAGCAATTTAAACTCTTTAAACTTTGTAAGACCAATGTTTCTTAGTTGAAGACTGAATTGATTTGCAACTATATGGAATCAGATTAGTGCCAAAACTATCAAATGTTCATTTAAAAAAGGCTTCACATTTACATTTTTTTTTTTTGCTTGCCATCTTCAGGATTTTGTTTGAAACATTCATTTCCCTTCAGATATTTTTTGTCCGTTCAATTTTTTTTTTTTTTTTTGGCCTTCTGGCACAAGCTTCACGTGGGGCGGCCCTTACCCTGATTGGCTGATAAGAATGTGATTGGCAGCTGTGGGACTAGTTCAGCGAGGGTCATACAAAAGGGTCATTCACCGTTTTTTTTTTAGATTAGTATGCAAAAAACTATAATTAAAGTGTTATTTTTCCACAACATTGCTAAATTATAACTATTCAGAATTATATTATAGCGCAATATATCCAGAACTCGTCTACTAGTAACGGATAAATACTTCAACGATGAAGGTGTTCAGATTCTGAAATGTGTTTAATAGGCGCTCACTAAACTCCACTAAACTCCTCTCCCACTTTCTGGTCAAGCAGCTGCAAATCATGCTCTTAAAAGCCAATCAGAGTAACGACAACCCCCACATTTAGCTAGTGCCAGAAGTCCAAATCTGAACAAAAAAAATCTGAAACAAAAAAATATCGAAAACGTGAAGAGGGCAAATGAAAAATGAAAAAGCAGACCAAAATGTGAAGCAATTTTGTTCGAAATGTACATTTAGTTTTTTTGGCACTAATCGGATCCCATACTACTATAGTCCATTATCCAAGTCAGTTATTTAAACAGTTAATTAACAAATTAAATAAGTCAATTGTATCTAATTGTGTTTTTTTTGCATCAAATACTTTCCTGAGTAGTGATGGCAACAGCAGGTCATGGATTTGAGGCCTGATGAAAGTACATATGGTCTGGTTAGGATTAAGCTTGGTTTACTGTTAAGATTGGTCTTGTTTTAATATACATTTGAATCAACTGGAATTTACAAACAGATTTTAGAAATGACAAGAGTTGTAAGACGGTGCCATAATGTCTGAACGCATAGAGGCCCACCTTGAGAAAACAATGACCATCATGAGAACCTATGTCAACCTTAGATGCCAAATTCATGGTATTTCTCTATTATTCTGATTATTGCCACCATTCAGAAGAGATCAAAATTATTGGCTGAAAACTTAACGTGTAAATGAAGAGAAGAGACCATTTTTGTGTTCAATCTTTTCAAATTGAGCCAAAAAAACCAGACAACCCAAATTAACAGAGGTAGCCTTGTGAAAACAGACGTCATAAAAGTTTTAAATTATTTCAAATATTGTTTTTATTATTAATATTGACTTATTCTTCACAATTATTCCTATACATTTTTTTTAATTGCTGTGCCAATACAGTATTCTTGGATCTGTAGTATTAGTCAGCATGATGCGTCGTATAATTTTCGCAGGCCTGCTCCAATAGTCATTTGGTGAGGATATGTAAGCTAATAAAATTTCTACCGTTTGGAATGATGTCATTAGAAATCTTTTTAGATGGTGAAATTATTGGTTGCTGGTTAATACAATTTGTATAAACGGTTTTAGATGAATATCCTTCTATTTTGAGAAGCTTTGCTGAAGAAGCTTCCTCTGATGCATTGTGACATTTCAGGCTTTGCGACAACAGCATGGTTGCCTTAATTCCAGATGATCTTTTTCATATTTGAGTCGCATCCACGGTTGTTAGCGTGTGTTTGTGTGGCGGTTACATGACAGGAGGTTAATGGAGAGGGAGGAATACTTGACATTTGAAGTCAGGCTTGTTTTTAAGAACCACTTTTCCTGTGCAATTGCCAGTTATTAATTATCACGCTATAATTACCTTTATGCCACACGCAAGCCCGTAATTACCATGAAAGGCAAGGATTATAGCTGTACTGCGTAGTAGGAGCAACCCGGAGAATTCAGTTCCCGTGACTCATAATGACCAGTAAATTGAGAAATGTTACATGCGTTTTAATTTTACTTTGTCACAACTCTTTTATTACAAGGGCATTTTCACTCTGCCATGTCAAGTCTTTCAGCATTTTTTTTTCATTTTTCATGCTTCTTGAAAAAGACATATTTGCTTGTTTTTGTATCAGTACATTCTTTTAGTATCAGAACTTGTACAATTGTATGTATTATATAATTGTATGCGTGTTATGTGTTACATTGGAAATCCAAAAGGCCAAAGATTTCTGGAAAATTACCATCACATAATGTGTCATTGTGCAAAAATCACGGCAAATTGTGAAAACCATACTGTTTTTGTGTGAAAATGTGTGTCTGTTCTATTCTTTTTATATTTGTTTTTAATCATATCATTATTTATTACATTTATATATCCTCTTTTTATACCTGTCTGTGTCCATTTAACTGTCTACTGAACATGTTCACATACGTGTGTGTGTGTGTGTGTGTGTCTGTGTCCCTTTCTGTTTCTCTGTTTATGACTGTCTGTCTCTATCTATCTATCTGTCTTTCTGTCTGCTCTTCTTCCTTTACCTGGCTATCAGTTTAAAAATTGGACAGTGTATCCATCTGTATATCTGTTGGTTTGTCCACCTGATTTTTCGGTCCATCCATTTGCTCTACCTGTTTGTCAAACACACTTCTGTCTATATTCATCCATGCATCCAAAAACTAGTGTTTTTTTAGTAATACAGTACTGTAATTACATGCCTGTCGTACGTCCAGTGGAACAGCAGACTTAAGGCGTCACAGTCGGAAAGCGATCAGCCTCAGTGACGCACCAAAAAACAAGAGACAGTGGGAGATGGAGACTTCAGCCTGGCAAAGAGAAGGAAAGCCAAAAATTGGAAATGAGATTCCAGCGGGGGTCCGGTGATGTGTAAGGAAAAATAATTCACACTAATGTGTTGGATAATTACGTCTGGAATTGTGCTGATATATGAAATGATTTTCAGTTATGTGGAATAGAGAGGAGTAATGTGATCAAATGCTTCAGATGACAAGCATAATGTGATCAAATCCAAAGTAGAAATGAATGCATGAGAGACTTCAGAGCTTATTCATCCCTGTCTGCACTCACAATAATGTCATGATAATTGTCTTTTATATTTTTAGAAAAGTCAAGATGTGTCTCTTTTTCAGGTTTTCTGCAGTTTAATGTTTTCTGTGAAAAAAGAAAGCATGATGTGCTCGTCCATGTCCTTTAATTGAAAATGATAAAATATTGGATGCTAGTATGCCTATTTTTCCAATGTATACGGTATGTATATATATATATATATATATATAATATTCATTATATAATATATTCATTAATGCAAATGTGTTTTTTAATTATAATAAAAATTTGGTTAAAAGATTGTCGGCATATACTGTATATATGTGCTTATATAAATACATAAATACTGTATGAATAAGCATTGCGTATATATGTTTATATATATATATGTGTGTATATATAATTTTTTACATGTGTACATTATATATACTGTATTTACATTCATGTGTTCACATATGCAAATATATACAGTATATGCATCAAACTATTTAAATATACATTATTTAAATTATCATTTGTAAGGCACACTGCGTAGGCAGAAACAATGTGTTGTATGTCTGCATGATCATTTATTGGTTTCCTTGGTATTTTTTGTTTGGATTCTCTGGGTATTCTGAAGTCAATTATAAGATTTAAGATAACTGATTTGATTAACCTCTTCTTTCAATTCCTGACACTTTATTGCCGACTGCCAGAGATTATGCAGTTTATCGGATTTGTCTGTTCGTGATCCTAAACAGACCAATTGTGTCTTTTCAAGCAAACCTTTTTCCTCCGTTGGGCATTTTTCACTGTTGTCCACAAGAAACCCATCAATCCGGCTTTTGACTGATAGAAGTAATGGTTGCCTAGCAACACTGCTATTCGATTTGTGAATGCAAATGAGGACTTCCTGATCGTTCCTTGCCGTGGAAAGTTTAGCTGTGGACTTTAACCATTTGTTTTGGGCCTGGTTCTGCTTTAAACAGCTGTGCAATTTCTTTTTCTGTACTTCTGTATACACAATGAGTAAATGGTTCAACATTGTGTCAATGGAGAAGATGAGCTCCTTGAATTATGTAATATGTTATGTAAAGCTGCAATGTTCACTTGCTGTATTTGTATTTAAAAATATATATAGAAGAGAGGTTTTTGCACAAACTTTTGAAAAAGACTCAACTGGAGAGGTTTTGTTGTATTGCAGAAATTTGTTTTCATGCTTGGAACGTAACTAGCGCAATATTTGATGCTCCACTATATTACAAACAAGGTGTGATATGAGCGATGATGATGAGGAAGACCATGCCTCTGTTTTGTTCAAGGTTATAAAATGAATTGTCACTGAATGTTCTAGAAATGACTTCAGCATTTACACATTTTTCCTTTTTTCCAAACACCTCTGATTTTGAAGAATGCCGAAGCGTGAAATAAGACCTCAAGGTGAAGCTGCTATCAACAGCTTTTACTGAGACAGCATGAAGTGTTTGCTTTCTGTTAAAATGACACTCTTCTGGTGTTAAGTAGAAATATGACAAGAATAAATAATCAGAAATGAATGCAGAAGGTATGTGACAGTTATTGTTATTGCACATTACATCATGAAGGCTTAATGGAGGTTTGAGCTTTCAGTTATATGCATATTCAATTCAAGCATGCAAAATGATAAAATTTCACTTTAAGTTGTACTACATTTTGCTTGTATTTTTTTCTACATAATTTGAAAATCTTCGTCAAAGTTGTTTATTGCTAACAATGACACGCATTAAGAAATCTAGATACATTTTCATTGTTGTTTATTTTCAAGATTTTTCCGCTCATGCATTACATTTATTGATAAAATGTTTATTTATAGGCAGAACTCAGACAACAAACAATTACAACTTGCATTTCTGCATCTGCAGCCAATTTCTGCTGTAAAGTAAAAATAATTAACAAGTAAATTATTCTAGATTATTCCAGGATCCAGTAGCCGGCGGTTGGAGGTGAAAACTCACTGATTAAATAATTTGTCTCTTACTTTTTCAAACAAGGTCCTAATTTAGTGTAAGGTGTTTTGTAAAATTGGATTAGTTGAAAACAATGGCACAGTCTCAGATTATTAAATGAATTCATCCTTATTTCTTCTACAAGAGATTATTCTAAGGTTGCCGAACACCTGATGCTCTGTGTTTTTTGTTTATTGCACATCAATAAATATTCAAAAGCTCAAGACCCATTACGTAAATATCATCTTCAAATAGCAGAGTTTATTGCTTTGTTTATTTGGTCAAGTGTGGCAATCAATCATCAATTTTATTCGGTTTTGTCGCCTAGGTGTCCATTCATTTTACAAGTTCTACTTTCTCACCTACTCAAAGATAAGAACACACTACGCATAAGTAGCCATGAGTTAAACACAAAATAATGTCAGGCAGAACGTATTTTTTTAGACAGTGCAAGGAAGTCAAGCCTGTAAAAACGTTCCAACTACACAGAAACGCCTGAGCGGTCTCGGATTCTTCTTGCAGTGAGGCAGTAGTGATTTTATATTATTGTTTAAGCTAAATCGAGTTCATGTTTTGGATGATACGTATATATATATAGATTGTCAGAATCCAAATGCTGTTTCTCTTTGCTGGGCAGAGAGAACAGGTTTTCTGTCAAATGTCATCATGTGTTGGTCTTGCCTCTGTTTTCTCTGTTTTCTTGTGCCTGATTAATTTTCAAATTATTAGTTCATTTTTTCCACTTGTGCTGCCATAAGCTTCAGTTTAAACCATTCAGTTCCTTTGTCGTGCGTCAGTCATCACTTTTGCTGTTCTCATGTCTGTTGAAGCTAAGCTACGCTAAGTTAAGTTCTCGCAAAGCTAATGTCTAGATTTGTTTGTATTATTCCTGTGTTGATTAATCATACCTTGTCTTATTAAGTTTTTTTTTTAAGTTTGCTATATTTTATTTATTGTGTTTGCTCGTTTTGGCAGTGCTGGTTTTATTTTTGCAAAATAGAAGCCATAATAATTACATTTGTCAACCTTGGATGTTGTGTCATAGATCGCATGTCATTTCATAAATCTTTCTTAACGCTGGATTGAAGTTATGTAATAGAAAAACTCTCACTGAAATGATTCTGTAAGCCTTTAAAAAGTATTTTATGTTATTCATGTCTTTATGCAGCTAATGTCTGCACCACTATATCATATCTTATTTTTAACAACCAACAAAGACTGACTCTGCAAGCTTACACAAATTATATTTAACTTTTTTTTATTTACATCTAACCATTTCTCTACAGCTGCTACTTTACAGTATGTCATTGTTACAACCAAAAAGACTTTAATGTATTTCATATCTTGATATGAACAGCATTCAATCAGTATTCTACAATAATTTCACCTTTTTCACTAATGCAGTGTCTTTAAATTTTAATTTATTACACTATCTGAATTATTTTATTGATAAGATTCTCCTGTAAACCTAGTTATGATTTAGTGTCCGTACAGAAGAGGAACAATGAGCGAATGATTGATGATCTTTCTACGAGAGTCCCTGGAGAAATGCATTCATTGTTCCCGGAGATGTTGTTCACATTCACACAAGAATAAAAAAATATCTGAAGTGTTTAAGCATACAAGTCAAGTCAAGCACAATCTCTGACTATTTCTCAATTTCTTTATTTAATCTCTCAACTATCATCTTCTCAACGACAAATGTACGAATTGCAAGTACAAAGCATCTTCTACTAAGCCAGAAAAGAAGTTCAGAAAGTTACGAGTGTTTTTGGTGATGTACATTTGGAATTCTAAAGTCGTTATGCTCCAAGTAATTAAATAAAAAGGCATAATACAGTGACCAACCAAACAACACAGATCATTGCTGAAGTTTTCCAAAGAATGAACATATTTACATCCTACACAATTAAATTAAAATGCACTGTTAACGAAATTTACATAATTACAAATATAAACATCCAAGATTGAGGACTATGATTTTTTTACTTCTCTTTAAGCAATTGTATTTTGTTACGCAAGAGTGTCACTATAAGCATAATAGTAAAATTGAGATGTGGGAGTGAGTCGTGACTTAAAATTTTGAAGTGTTTAGGTTTTGCATGTGCACTACACTCTTAAAATCCAAAAGCAGACATGTGATGGCTGGAAAGGGGCTTTTAGTGGGCTAATTTTGAATTCCTCTTGAAAAAAGGGTCAGAGTGTCATCTAGCTCTTATATTTCTGTCTCTACACTGTATGTAATCACACACTGTCCTTTGAGCGGATCTTATAGGATTGGGGCTTGGCAGTGGCGCATCCTACTGTGTGAAAGAACTAAAGAATTCACCCCTGATCTCACACACTCAATCGCCTTCAGGTCAATAACTTCACCTAGTCATGTTCACTCAACCATCCGCTTGTCTTTTTATCTTTAACCGTGAACAATAGACTAGGCCTGGACTGAGTTCAGCTTCTGCAGTCTTCAGTCTTTGCACAATCCTACATTTATAAGCTGAAAATGAAAAATATTTAATTTTTCAGTTGTTGGAAACGATTTGTCCTTAGTCAGACACGCTGGAAAAATCTAAGCACTAGCTAGTGTTCCCTTACAAGCCAGTGAAGACTCCTTAAACAAGATTCTTTTTCTTCCCGGTAGGAGTTCCACAGCCGCCCCGTGGATGTCATCCAGCTCTGTGGTGTAATGATCTGGGCTTTCTCCATTGGAACTCTCCTTGATGACGCTGTAGGTGAGTGCCACGCTGTACGTTGGGGGCTTTTCAGAGCGTTGGGGTCTGCAGTGGCACAGTTTGTGAAAAGCGGCGCGAAACTTCTGGGACATGGCATTGTAGATGATGGGGTTGATGGCACTGTTCATGTAAATGCACAGACGGCAGAAAAGAAGGAACCAGGTGTCCAGATACGCTTCTTTGAGGAAAGAGTTGACCACCACTAGAGTCCGATAGGGCATCCAAAGCAGAGCGAAGAGAATCACCACCACAGCCAACATCTTGGTCACCTACAAAGAACAGAAAAGTTCTCTGAAATTCTGCTTAGATTTATGATGATGACCTTTGTGATGTCTGGTAAGGGTGTTTTGCTAGACAGAAAATACGCTTTATCATTCAATCTTGACCTTTGGCAGCTGTATAAATCTGACTTTCATGGAGCATCTTTTGCATTGTTTGAGGGATTATTCACAGATGTGTAAGCAAATCACAATGACACGTTCTTCATGGTGGAGGGAGCTACACACACACTGTTCACGCTGGTTTTATAAAGGTCATGAAACGCCGCTTCTCTCCACACCACGCTGGTCAGCCAGGCATTCAGAGAAGCCCAGAGCAACAGAAAGCAGCAAGTGTAATCAGTTGCTGTTTATCAGATGGTGTCTGGTTTCACCGTGCGTTCTGACATTTACCTGCTCAAGGGCCTGTGAGCTATCGCAACACATCACCTTTTCAAATAATGTGCAGATCCCCGGGCTCTGCAGCTCCAGTAACTTCTATTTAATCATCAGCATCTCACAATTAGAAACTTCGTCAATCAATGAAATTTTGAGAAAAGTAAATCATATTTTTTTGTGTTTTTCATTGAAGCACATTCTTGGCTGTTCTTGACACACCAGTTTACAAATAAACAGACCAATTGGAGTTTTGCAAGATGGAACTGTTAACAGTGGTGAACTTGTGACGTATTCGCTGATCCTTTTGCGATTCAACTATTTCAACAATTTGTAATTGTTTACAGATTGTGAGGTGGTTGAATGTGTATCATTCATGATACATTAGACGTTTAAAGCGTTATTAAATTAAGAGTAAAAATATTTTCTAAAACACTTTCCACGCCTTGCATTGTGTGCGCGTGCTTAATTGTCCACGTGCTCGTGTGCGCGCGCGTGTGCGTGGGTAAACTACCAATAATGTTAGGGATTCTCACGTGGTTAAGCAATGGCTATGCACGCGCAATACAAATGAACTACAGCGTATTTTTTTTTTTTTATAAAAAGCAAATCTCTTGCACTTTACCTGCCTCCGAGATGCCGCAGTCGTGCTGCCAGAAGAATTCTTCAAGCTCATTGACTTGTTCCACACGCAGGAGTCCTTTTTCAAACTTCTTCCACTTTCCTTGGGATCCGACGGCAGCGGGTTTAGGAAGAGGATTCTAGCTATCAGTCCGTATAAAACTGTGGCCAGCAGCAACGGGACCACGTAGAACACCGCAAAGTCTGTGAAATAAATGGGCAGGTAGAGGTTCCTGGACACCTTGTAGGCGCAGGTCATCAGGATGACGTTGTCGTAAACGACGTCTTTAGTGTCGGAAAGATAAAACCACATAACGCAATAGAGGGACGTGAGAACCCAAACCACAACGATGATCTTTTTGGCCCGGGAGAGAGTGCAGAGAAACTGTGCTTTTATCGGATGGCAGATCGCGATGTAACGCTCGATAGTAAACGCCGTGATGGAGCACGAGGACGCGTTGATGCCCAAGTACTGGAAATAAGTTATGGACAGACACCCGGCGTATCCGTACACCCACTGTCCGAACAGACTCTCGGTGATGTTGGGCAGCCCGGCTGCCGTCAGGACCATCAGATCGGCCACGGCCAGACTCACCAAATAGCAGTTGGTCGGGGTGCGCATGTGTTTGGTGGTTAAGACCACCAAGATGACCATCACATTGCCAATAATTCCAATTCCGCAAATGAGAATCACTAAGAAAACACTGACCACCTTGTATTCTAAACTGTAGTCGGTCCATGTAGGACGAGTCTCGTTGTCCAGTTGTGGAAAAGTGGCGTTCTCCATTCTCCACCGCTTCTTTCTTTCCTTCACGCGCTTCCAAAGTGGACTTCAGCTCAGCAGAGCGCGCGCCAAAAGTTCATTATTCAACAGTCGGTGAAATAAAAGCAACATCGGAAATGATAATTTTGTTCAGTTTGAGCTGGTTTTGGAAGAAAGCCTTGGTTAAAACCTGTTACTGCCGTCGGAGGTAGACAGCAAAATTCTGATATTGGTGCAAAGCCAATAATGTGTCCGTGGAAATTTGCGTGATGGAATAAAATTCCTCTCTCCGCGCGCAGAACCGCAGAGAACCGACAGAGGTGCTGCACCGCCCAGAGCTGATCAGGCTGGTGGTCTGAAGCCCCCCGTCACCCCATGTGAGTCCGTGGACGTCAGCGAGGGCAGGTTGTTTGGTGCGTAATTCCAAAAGCAGGAGAACCAATGTGCCCAGCTTTTAAAAAAAACCAATTACCTTTCTCAGCTAAAACTATAAAGGTCTTTTGGAGATCTCACATCCACTGCCAGGATTTGTCTTGTTTTTATGTTGTTAGGTTTGAGTGCATGTTTGATTAAAAGTCTTATTTCGCCCAGAGAACGTTCCCACCCAGAGGAGAGGAGAGCCATTATTTACACTTCATAATGGCTCTGAGTATGGTCTTTTAAGAGCTTTAGGTCTTCCGACTGCCTCTATTTTGAAACAGAAAACAGAATTGAATGAATAATTAAAAACCCAATCAATGTAAAATTAAATATTCTGGCTTCTGTTTTTAATTCGCGTGTTTTGTTAGACCCGCAGCTAATCCCGAACTTTTCATAATTAATGAGGAAGAAAGTAAATGTGGTTTATTGTTTATTTTGTTTGGTTTCTCTTTGTCAAAAAAATGGGATATTATTTTCTGGTGATGGCATTGATTCATTTTGGAATTAAAAACATTAACAAAATGGTTGGAGAAGGTCAGATTGTTTTGTAGAGTTTATGGCTCAGTGTAATTTCATGGCCAGAAAAACACTCTTTATTATGAAGTTTATGTCTAGTTTATGTCTAGTAAGGATCTTGGGTAAACGCAGCTTTTACTTATTTTGTATGTGAAAATTACACATTTTGCATGTACAGAATTACATTTAATATCAATTGTGCATGTATTGGTAAATCGTTCTTTACTTTGGTTACAAGTTTTGTAAAACCAACCGTTTTACTTGTACGGTTGCTGCCACCTGGTGGAAAAAAGAAATCCGATCGCACAACTGCTTTTGACAAACAAACAAAAAAAACCCTGTAAAAATCGCGATGTTTTTATAACCTTGAAGAAGTTTAAAAAATTCAGAATAATTTATAATTATTTTACAATTGTTTTTTTTTGTATCTAAATTGTTTAATTTGCAAATATTCTTAAACAATAATTTGTAGAAATATAGATCTATTTATAATTTATTAAAATAATGTAATAGTAGTATATAGAGTATTATACCATTAGTCATGCAATCATATTTTAAGACAAACACTCGTATACAAACAGTCATATGACTCATTCCTTCTCTCATAAAATTTGATTTTAGAAATACAGAATTATTCATATCAGAGTCTCTTCGAATGCCAGCAGACCACTCAAAATTTGGCAGTCAACATCCCAGAGACTAAATTACATTTCTGGCTCAGAATATTAATTTCTCTAATGATAAAAGCCAATATTAGCATCACACATTGTGTCCCTTTAAGCTTAATGAGCTCAAACAGTTGTTAACGGCTTTCTGTAGATCACATTTGTCAGTGTGTTTAAGAGTGAATGAGATCAGTTGTGCATCTTATTCAGTTATTTTTTTTAAATCAAACGTTCTCTGATGCATTAGCTGGACGGTTCGATAAAAACCCAGTGTAGCTTTGACTTTCATTTTGAACGGTCTTTCAAATTCACCAGTAATTACAATTGCGATCAATTTCATTTTGGCTACACGAAGACGTTCTCATTCACACGCGGTAATTTTTCTAGATATCAAATCTCTGGTTTGTGGACTGATAAAAAGAAACTGAAGACCCGGCTATTGGGTCCTATTGGGAAATTTCCTTTTGGATCAAGGAAAGTACAGTAACTTGAATCTAGAATCAAAATTCTAGAACAACAGGCAGTCTATTTTCAGGACCGCGGACAGCACCTCTATAAACGTCCCACATATTATGACTGTAATTATACAATAATAATTCTGCATTTTGCAATAGTTTTGTTGTTAAGCAACTTAAGTCAATTTACATCAGTTTTCCCTGGAAATCATGCCCCTATCAAGGAAGCTTGTCAATCTGACCATAGACTAATATCTAATATCTAATAAACCATGACATTTGTTTGTTGTATTAAACATCCTTTAAACATCCGATTTTGTCCTTTTCAGGAAACCTGGGTCAGCAGGCATCATGTAAATCTCACGGGCTTGCAGTGAAATCTTATCCGTGTTGCCTTTTTGGGCTCACGTCCTGCTGAAAATAGTCCTGTGGCATTGCAAAATGCAAATGTTCATAAATCCTCCAGTGACAGCTGGAAATCCATGACTGTGCACATCCAACTCCCTGAAGTGAACCTTCACCTGAACATTCATCTCACTAAAGCTTAATCTCTGCAGATTCATCTCCAGCTTCTGAACAATAGAGTACACGGTTTCATTAATTTATTTCATAAGTTTTCTCCCACAGTCCCAAAACATGCATTCAGAAGGGTCTGGAAAATTGTCACTTTTTCCATTGACAAACTCACATTAGTCACATAATTCGGGTGTGAGTGAGTGTAAATGTGTGTGTCTGTGTGCCCCACTTTGCATTTAGCTGTCCAACAATTCAGGGTGTGCGTCCTTGCCTTCAGACCCAGAGATGTTGGCATTGGCTCTAGCTGCCTTAATCCGGAAATTGAAAAGTGTTTCAAAACAAGATTAAAAACAAGTTTCTTCCATGAATTTATTTGAGTTTCTTCAGTGTGTGTGCGTGCGTGCGTGCGTGCGTGCGTGCGTGC
>CM051501.1:10317911-10332912 GCA_028031935.1 Paedocypris micromegethes | reverse complement strand
GTGTGTGTGTGTGTGTGTGTGTGTGTGTGTGTGTGCGTGGGTGGGTAGGTGCTTGACTGTGGGATGTGTTACATTTATGACAAAGTTTGTATCCTTTACTGTGATGACTGCAGTTTTTCAATTTTGCATTTTAATGCCGTTATTGATATTTTATTACCAATTGAAATTATCATTTACTGTTAAAGGCACTGCATAAATACAGTACACAATCAAATTCGTTTTTAAAATGGATTGTTTTGCTTTTAACAGAAATTATGCTTTAAGGATTTATGGAAACTTGTATTGTGTATTTATAGATACTTGGCTATGTGGTTAAAAAAAATAAAAAAGATTATCTAGAACTTGCACAAACTGACCAGTAATCTTCCAAGCTTCGACGAGCACAGAGCAGATGGCGTGGGATGGGTGTGGTTTAACACCGCGTCGGTTCCTGGGCAGTGTTCGAAGGTACTGTCTGCTTCGGAATTCTTCAACAGTCAGTAGACAAAAGTGTTATTTTGAATCACGCACGATATGATGTCAAAAATGCTCCCTGTAGAACTCAGTGCGGTGGCTCACTTAACGTACTATGGCAAAGAGGGGCTGATGATTATTCATTAGCCGCGCTTCGTGTTTGGAACGCCAGTTTATGACGTCACAAGAAATCCTGCCCATCTCAACAAGTACTGGTCGCGATTGGATGCTTTCATAGTAAACGTCGTTGGAATAATATTAAATATTCATATTGTATATTTTTATTACAAGGTTACCAGACCGCATCGGTAGGCAACAATGAATATTCATGAGCTACACCGTTGTCGTAGTAGGTTTCAGAATGTTTCTTCCAGCAGCTCAGTTCAGCTTTTATACGGAGCGTGGGAGGAAGAAAACGGTCGGTAATCTGCAGCCGTGAGGCCGACATGTCCGTCCAGCGTGAAGGCATTAAACAAGAACGACTGTTTATTGCTGGCTTTACGTTTTCTGGGAAGCCAAGACCGCACTGTTTAGGTCGCAATTCTGCGGGACATTTCTGCGACTCACTGGCGAGTGCAGCGATGCAGCGTGATGGACAGGTGCCAAACTAAATTTTTATCTTGCACGAAAATGTATTGGGTGCTCACAGTTCACAATTCTCGCATCACTGTTTGTTTTTTTTTTTTTTTCAAAATCGGATGATAATAATAATAATTATTGATTAAATCTGAAAACTTTCATTATAAACAACTTTTGATATAGCAGTATTCAGTCCGATTATGTAATTACCGGCATATAAATGTTTGAAAGCCGCTGCGTTTGTTTTACAGTGTAAGATTCTTTCTTTTTTTCGCCGTACTTTTTAAAGGTTCTTATAGATTATCTTGGTTTATACGGATTGCTTTGCTAATTGGATGCTGAAGCAGTGCGGCTAAACGGTAACTGTAATCGTCTTTCATTATAGAGGCAAAGGATTTCATTCCAATAAAACCATTAAGTGTGTCTTTGGCGGAGTGCAGTGTAAATAAAGAGCAGAAAACTAAATGCAAGAGCCCGTGACGTCATCAAGAAGTACATGTTGTAGTAAAGGCCTGTACTGACCTACAAAAGATCACAGCATCATGTTTGCAACGAACCCGTTTTGATTTATCGAATATTAGATAGTTTCTCTGGTTTTTCAAAAAAAAGATGGATTTTGAACATCTATCATAGGCATCAACCTGAATATTCAAAGTTGTTTGAATATTACACTCAAATATACACACATCACATTTCAAATAGATACATTTGACAATGCCCTCACTCACTTCTCACTCGCTGGTTGTATTTTGTGAGATTAGGGCTGGAGTGGCTGACTTGGAAAATCGAAGTGACCATCGGCAGTGGATCTGATGGCCTCAGTGGAGTTACTTTACATCGATGGCAGAGGGGGCAAACCAGATGGCCCTGGAGCCCCAGACTGGTCTCCGAGTTCTCTTTATGTCCACAGACTGAGCAGCTCAGGGACGGAAGCGTCCCCCCCCTTCAAGGCGCCTGCAGGCGAGGGACAGTGTAATTCAGCACCAAGGACAGCTCCCCTCAGAGGACAGCTTGGCCAGCGTTGGCCATCAGACAAGGTCAAAGTCTGCTGCGACGAGGAGCTGGAGACCTCCTTCACTTACATCGATGAAAATGTCAATCTCAGATTGGCCACCCCAGACGCGAGTGAGAAAAGCGCTCGCCACGCGATATCCCACCACGACCAGGAGCTGTCGCTGATGTCCGACTTTGACCTCAGCTCGGAGAGTTCAGGGAGATCCGTGGATTACGGCCTCATAAGCGCCGTCACTTTTCTTATTACTGGAATTACATTGGTGATCATTTCGTACTCTGTTCCCCGTGATGTGCAAGTGAACCCCGACAACGTCTCTGCACGAGAAATGGAAAGACTGGAGATGGAGAGCGCCCAAATTGGCGCGCACTTGGACAGGTGTGTCATCGCTGGGCTTTGCCTTCTCACACTAGGCGGAGTAGTGCTGTCCACTTTGCTAATGATTTCAATGTGGAAGGGCGAGATGGACCGGAGGAAAGCCTTCGCCTATTCCAAGCGCTCTAGAAAGCTTTACGGTTCCATCCATTTGAAAACCAGATCGAGTCCTGGTCTCTCGTCGCAGCCGCACGGTTTTGTTGAAGAGGAGAATGGCGAATCCATCACTTGACTGTTTTTTCCTTCCCTTGGTCATTTATCTGTATTGGACTATACACACTAAGAATAACAAAGTACTTTCCGGCATGTGCACTGCTTGTCAGATCAGTGGCGATTGCTTATGAGAAATATTTATTTACAAATTATCAGGATCTGGAAATGTAAAGAACGAAACTCTCAGGTTATCCACAAGTCATCTGATAAAAAGTTTTGCTCCATTTTTGAAGAAGCCCAACTATTCCCAACCAAACTGTTCATTAAGGCTGCTTAAAATACAAAGCGCTTATAGCAAAAAATAAATTAAAAAGTTACCCAATACGTTTTTTTTTATTTTTTGCATCACTAATGCAAAATTAGTATTCTGAATTGAGCAAATGTCTTTTTTTTATTCTCTATAACTTTATTTTTCAACTTATTTTAATAAGTATTTTTTTTGTTTCACTCCAAACTGGCTGCTAAGTTTGTTCTTGTTTTGTGAACAGAAAAAGAATATTAGAAACATCCTCAAAACACGCATCTCTTTAGATTATTTTTTTTTTTTTACAAGTATCACAAAACTTTTGAATTGTATTTATACAAATAAATGAATGAGGCTCAACTAATTTCCCAATGGTTTTCCTAGTTTCCTGTTTTGCCCCATTGATAAATAAAAACGCCCTGTTGTGGACACCTGCAATTTTACACTATTTTTCCCCCTGTAAAGTAACCATCGCTGGTTTTGGGATGGTTGTGGGATTGATCTTAATCAGAAACCTCACCATGCAAAGCAGAAAAAATCCATTAACTGTCACTGATATGTTCCTGCACGGTTTTGTCCTGATGTGTGCAACCGTCAGAAACCCAACACTTTCCCCTGACCACCAAAATATCTCATCAATTTTTAATACAGGAAGCTGCCGTGCAGCGTTTCCTATCGTAACAATAATCTATATGAAGAACAATTTATACATCTATATGAAGTTCAAACCTGTTAAGAAAACACCATCCGATTCAATAAATACATTATATATTTTTACTGTGTTAATTCATTGTTAAATATTTATTTAAACACAGTTGTTAAGTATCTTGGACACAACGCAAGGCACAATGCAATCAAACTAGACAGCAGAATTGTGACTTTTATCTAACTTTAATCTAACAACATTTGAATAAATTCAAGGTGAACACAAAATAAATCTAAATTCTGTTTACCTGTGTTCCTAGAAATCTGTATTATTATTTTTGTGACATCATCAGGACCGAAGAGAATGATGTTGTCGATGATGTGGAATTTCTTCCTCATCCGCCGGCACAGAGATGCTGAAGCTGAGGCTCATGGGAAACATGCTGGAAGATTCCAGGGTAATTGATGTCTCCTAAGAGAGTATTTCTTGTGGGCTTCTGTGTGCTTTGGTTTATTCACATTAGGCTTAATATCTTATTGTAATGTAAAGTCAATATTTGAAGCAGAAATTGAATGACTCCATTCACACGCCTTGGCCCGAAGCATTTGTCATTGTGAGGGAAATATTACAGGGGACTCGTCTAACCCCAGACGCCCATCGGCTTGAATGAGCGATGCTGGTTCTGCTACGAAAGGAAATTATACATACAGTTTGATGTAAATGCTTTAGACCTTTCGAAACATATTTTTTATAGAACAAATAAAGCCAAGAGCTAGCTAAATGTATTACAGATGGAGCTCAGAGTCTGTTGTTAAAATATATTCCAAGTTGTCCTGCGTGATTTTTTAATATTTATGAATTTGTCTTCATGAATTTTCTTCTTTAGCCTCTCTAAGTCCTTTGGTTGACTTACAGACTGATGCAAACAAAACTTCCCTTCGAAAAGGCGGAGCTGTCAAATCCATGTCTACTGCTAAATTAAAGATTTAGAGAAGATTTCTTCCATTCATGCTGCAGTCGAGGCCTTTCACACTGGTTCTTGTTTGTGAAGCTGCGAAGAACTGTTCAGTTTACATCAACATATCACATTGAAAGTCACATAATGCACTTATTTTCCTCCATCTATTAAGCTCAATTTTTGAATTAGTCAAAATAAACAAAATCGTGGCTCCCTGATTCTATTTTGTAAAATGTCCACATTTGTAAACTTGTTACAATTTGGGCTCTGCAATCGCATCGTAAATTAAATAAATATGTAAATGAAAAAAAAAACAAATAAAAAAAAAAAAACAAATTTTTACACATATCAAGTTTTATTGAGGTAATTCCATTGCGTTCCAGAAAGTAGATGTGATTTTATTTACCAGCAGATGGCGCCTTTGGCTTTGATTTAGTAAAGCGGACTTCCCTGGTTTGGCTTCATCATGAAAGTGGCATCAACTCTTCTCTTATCAATTTTCTGTCTTTCGATTTCATTTGTGGTGGATTATTTGACAAGAGGCTTTAGATTTCAGTGTTTGTAAAAACGAGAAAGATGTTTGTATCAAAAGTGAACATCGATTCAGAATAAATGTATTTAGTGATCAATATACTAAAGTGATCAAGTACTTGCACTACAAACTTTTCTCTTTCACTGACCTTGTTAAATACACGGATAAATGACGCGACCTCCATCGCAGTGCTCAGGTTTCTCTTTAGCACAGCTCGTCTTAGTCACAGTCCACTCAGCATCAAGTGTTTTCTCCAGAATCCTCTTCAGAGCAGAGTGCTGAATAATTTATTCGCATCAATAGCTGTTAAAGGCTATGAGACTGACGGACACACGTTTTGCACGGCGTCTTTTGTTCCCTACCGTGTGATGCTCTATTGCTGCATCATGTTTAGCTGCTGATGCTGATGTTCTCGGTCTTCAGATCTCTGTGGAGAGGAGAGAGCTGCTGATTGCGGGAATCACTCGTGAAAGATCGTGACAGAGCAGATCTCGGGTTTCTGACACTGTCTGCCGTCATCACTTTAAACTTTTCAGCCAGGCCTTGTTTGCCTGACACGAACACACGACAGGAGGAGAATATTGGGAACTGGCAGAGGTTGATTTCATTTGACCACGAATCTGTGATATTATTTGAATTAATGATAAACTATCAGTTCACAGACGCTTCAGTTCCCAAATAATTTTTTCCACAAACTTTTGATGCAAATCTGCTTAAAAACAGCAGATATTAAGATGGAGAAATTGATTTTGATTGAGTTATTTTTGGACTTTTGATTTGTATTTCGGGAGACCGAAAATGTGAATACATTTTCAGATTTTTGAATTTCTCTTTCTCTCTCTCTCTCTCTCTCTCTCTCTCTCTCTCTCTCTCTCTCTCTCTCTCTCTCTCTCTCTCTCTCTCTCTCCTCCTTCACTCTCTCTCCTTATCTGTCTCTGTCTGTCTGCCTCTCTCTTTCTCTCTCCTCCTTTACTCTCTCTCCTTATCTGTCTCTGTCTCTCTCTCTCTATCCCTCCCTCCCTCACTCCTTCCCTCTCTCAGTCTCTCGCCACCTCTCTCTCCCTTCATTCTGAGAACAGTAAACGTGATTCTATGTGATCAAAAGCATAACTCCATTTCTCAGTATCAATACCTTTTCTCTATCAAAGAGCATAAAATAAAAGTCACCCATGTCGCCAGAAGCAAATCTGTCTGTGCTTTGGATCTGAATGTTGTAATAATGCACTTAACATTGATCATGAGCATGCCATGTCTAACTCTGAACAGAGACATGTAAAAATGAAAAAATGTTTTTTTTTTACTTTAAAGAAATGTCACCAACTTAAAGTCAAGCAAGGCCAGAATTCTTGAATCAGACCACAAAGGTCTAATAAAAACGCATGCTGCTGTATGTTTGGAATTTCATGCGTTGTTGATTGACATGTCGGGCTTAATGCAAATCCTCACTAAGTCTCGCCCGTTATTGGTTATCGCAGCTGGTGCGGCCTGTCGCATCACTAGCCTGAAACAAAGTGAAAAACTAATCCCAGCGCTGACATGGAGCTTTGAGAGCGTTTGATGGCGCTTGCTGTGGAGACACGGCGGATGATAAATCAGACGGATGGATGAGGGAGAGCGTTTGCTCCAGCTTTATACACTCTTTTGACAGGTGTTTGCTGTTTAGCCCAATTCTCTTTTCTTGTCCTGCTCGTCCCAGACAAGAACAATGAGTTAATGTGGTGAGTGAGGGGGGCTTGAGTCATTGTGCTGTTTACCAATAAACAAATCGACTCCACCTTATCTCCACGCTTGCGCCACCTTGTCGTTTTTTTCCATCCATTTCCTCTTGGCTGGCCAGAAAAAAAGGCAGGGTTGAAGTTTTGTAAATGAAACGGATCTCTACCCCAACTCTTTGGCTCCTAGATTTGTCTGAGATTTGTGTGCGCGTAGAGGATGAGGATGACGTGATCCCCTTTATCCCAGCCAATAAACGAGAGTGGCCAGCACAGATCCGGTTCCGTACGTGCCATCAAATTCAATAAGGTAGTGCTTTAATGTTTTCTTTTAATCAACCAAATTGCATTAAACACTGCCGGCCCACCCAACTGATTCGGAATGCTGGAAACGGCAGGGGGCAGACAGGACACTGTGTTCCTCTCGGTTGGAACAATGGTGAACGTGACGTTATATCTAGAATTTTGGAAAATTCGGGAATTCTGTGATGAACATCTGACGTGGACAGAAATGCTGAAGCTTACACAAAAGCAACATATGCGTATGTCTTACAACTCTTTTCCCGTTGACTTTAATAAAATCCTAGCTACAGGAAAGATGCAGCTACAGTTTTCCTGACTGAAGTGTGCATTTGTTCTGTGACTAGTTTCACAAGCTTTTAGAATTCCTATAAAAACCCATAAATACCAGTGACAGGAAAGACACATTTCTCGTGGGAGTGAAATGTGCACATACTTTTGACAATATTTTCACCACCTTTTGAAAATTTGTAGAAATTCCTGCGAAAAAAGTCTACTGCTAAAGTCACGGAGCTCATTCTCAATCATAAGAACTGTGATGTCAACAGCGGATAGTGGGATCAATTTCCAGAGAAAGAAACAACTGATGTAACTTGACTGGAATGTAATGTAAGACAATCTGGATAAAAGACTAACTAATTTGGAGGTGGACAAACCAAGGCAAACCTTGGTTTCTCTCATAACTGTCTTATAAAAAGTCTTATAACTGCAGAATTATTGTTATTATTATTATTATTATTATTATTCAAAAATAAAAAAGGTATGAACTACTTGCATAATTTATCCGCTATTAGCAGGCATAAAAGTCCATTATAATGTGTTATTATATTGATAACCTCTAGCTGAATGTAATTATACATAGATGAGTAAATAAAAGTAAATAAAACTAGTAAAGGAGTCAGAAAAACCAGTATTTTCCAAGTCTTCATTGGTCATGTTTACGTCTCCTACTCGATCCTGATCTGATTGGTCCATCTTGTTGGGAGACTAATTTGTATTCAGAGGGAATTCTTAAAATGGACTTTCACTTAAGAACCAATCAAGAAAAAGACATTCGCCCTGGTTGCAGAACACCAAATTGGATCTTAAATAATTGTGGCACAACATGTTCCCCGAGGATAATTGTGACTGCACAATGCCAATTATGGATTTAGCATAATACAAACCATCCGAGTAAAAATGTGTTTAAAGTGAATACAAACTTCTCCTGTCAGGCTGTGGTGCGCTTGATCGATGTTCCCAGCATGACATTTCAACGCTGTGTTGCTTTCTTCTGTGTCCCACAGAAAAACCTTGTGCATTCACCACATTCTCACTTGGAGCGGAGTGAACTGGCAACCGAACTTGATCCCCGGCACAGTAGAGGAGGAGGAGGAGGAGAAAGTGACGGGATGACTTCAGCCTCAAAGTCACTTTGACACAGCGAATGGGGAATCAGGTAACGGGATCAGGCTTCATTAGGTGACTTCAGGCAAGCTGGCAGTCAGCCAGGTGAGCTGGACACACAAATGGACATTGATTTTCCAATAAGGCTCTTGGAGCTGTCAGGCAACCATACCACACAGATATCAGTCTTCTGCACGTGGCCACCTGTCTCCCACTTCACTCTGGCTCACCTGCCTTTTACACTCTATGCAAGTGATGTCATTTTTTTATAAATATAAAAGGCTTTGTTTCATTTGTTGAACCCAACACCAGCAGCTCTGAATCAAAGATGTGGACATATTGTGTATTGATGACCAGCCAATCAGAGCCTACAAGACATGCAATAACAGCAGGGCTATTGATTTTATTGGGTGGGCAATAGAAAGTGGTGGGGGAATGAGAAAATATTCATATTGTAGAGGGCTGGACCTGCATGAAGAACCGCCCTGCAGTTCTTCACAAAAAGCAATGGAAATATGTATTTTATAGGCTTAAGTGAATAGGTGAATAAAAAACTAAATCAATTTTGAAATAGTAGTCTTTACATTAACTATAAGATAGCATGGCTGTACTTAGCAAAAACGGCTGATTTTACTAAACCAGAAGGTCAGAGTTCTCACTTTCCCACATTTGAGGGAGTTTTATTCCAGGTAATTGTCACCTAATGGCAGGGAACACAGAAGTCATATTTGAGTAAAAGTACCTTACTAAATAAGTACCTTATACTTAAAATTACTCCATTGCAAGTTACAAGTCACCAATTCCAAACAATTTTGAGTAAAAAACAAAGTATCTAATTTTAAAAAATCTTTAAAATTAATCTTTTTCTATGTATTTACTGAATTTAGGCAAAAAATATCAAGAAATGTAAATAACAAGAGCACTTTATTAATTAGTGTTTACTTCCTACTATAGAAATTAAATGTTGCACTTAAATTTTTCACAAACTTTGGTGTTTGGTGTTGATGTGTTTTTATGCCAAAATTCAGTATGAGTAAAATACTTAAATTCTTCTAAAAATTGATACTTCACTTAACTACTCAAGTCTTCTTGGAATTTGTTGACTTGTAACTTGTAATGCAATAATCTTATAGTAAGGTTATAGTAATCTGTACTTATATACAAGTATGGTTTTCAGTTCTGGCAAATTTCAATCAAAAAGATTCATAGATGCTACTTTCAACATTTGAAGAACTCCTCTAATAGGCTTTGAAGGAGAACAGGTAAAAAAATCAATGCTTGAGGCGGTGTAAAAATTATACAAGCTTCACTTATGTCTAATTATCAGATCTCCAGGCGATTTACATTGACACTGCTTAACGAAATCGATTATCTGTTGTGCACAATAACAGTGGGTCTCGGAATCTATATTAGGGCTGACCCACGCGCAAGCTCGTAAATTCCAAAAATGCAGTGAGAAGTGGATAATAAATAATATTTATACTAGCTGTGAGGTAGAAGCCATCAGGAGAGCAATAAAACTTGACTTGGCTAATGCTCGTTGAAACGCCATGGCTAATGAAAGGGGACTTGTCAACAACTATGAGGTCATCGGAAGCCGTAATGAGATTAGCTAATCGTAAAAACCAGTCAACTTGGGCAGAGTTAAGGATGTAAAGAAGTATGAGACAGATTGAACTACTAAAACTACAGTGGGAACAAGTTATGTTCCTGTTGGGAAACACAAAATTTGTAGAAGAGACAGGAAAAATGTTTAATAATTAATATGCAATTAAAATGAAAAAAAAAATGGTGATATACAGTATTACTACATTTAACAAAAGTATTTTTATGATATACGTACTGTATATTGTTTGGTATTGTTCACACACAAACACACACTATCATAGTGGGGCCCCAGCATTGACAAAACCATAAGTCCCCTCACCCCAAAGGTCCGAACAATACATCCCCTGACCTGCCAAAGGTCCCCACAAGTACCCATAGGGGTCCACTTTTGGATTAAAAGCTCGTATATGGGGATCCAGTCACTGGCCCCAAGCCGTTTTTACACCCGAGCCGGGTTGGTACATACACCGGAGCTTGAAACAATTGCTC
Source organism: Paedocypris micromegethes (assembly GCA_028031935.1). Taxonomy (NCBI): domain Eukaryota; kingdom Metazoa; phylum Chordata; class Actinopteri; order Cypriniformes; genus Paedocypris; species Paedocypris micromegethes. Next base: position 10,322,405 of record CM051501.1, on the reverse strand, counting down.
TGCGCATGTGCAGAGTCTGACTGGAGAGCAAAAGAACTTCGGGAAATGAAGTCCTGACCACTAGAATTGACTTCTTGTTATTAATTATTCAAGTAAAACAATATAAAAATGAAATGAGTCAAAAAGCGTTAATAAACAAATCAAAAACGTTAATAAAAAAATTTGTTAAAAATAAAATATATATATTTTTTTTTTCTTATTTTGTGCCTGAAAAATCAGGGGGTTGCTTATATTTGCAAGGTGCTTATATTCACGTAAATACGATATTTGAGAACATGTATTGAGACTTGGTTGCTGTGATTTGTCACTTTATATGCTTCCTCTAGGGGACATAATCAGAAGCATGGTCATAGCTTCCACTGTTACGCAGATGACACACAAATTTATATCTCTGCACGGCCTACGGAATCTCAAAATATGCCAATATACTAGATTGCTTCAGCGACATTAGTGATTGGATGACAAGTAATTTTCTCATGCTGAACTCAGACAAAACCGAATTATTACTTGTTGATTCGAACCCAAAGACTGATGCACTTGAATACAGCATTAATCTTAACGGGCTTGAACTCTCATCCTCAACAAAAGTGAAAAACTTAGGTGTTATATTAGATAGTAAACTCTCTTTTGAAAGTCACGTTCACAACATCTGCAGAACCGCATTCTTTCTTCTCAGGAATGCAGAAAGACTGATACACGCATTTATGACATCACGGTTAGATTACTGTAATGGTCTTCTGGGAGGTTCTCCTGCTAAACTAATAGATAAACTTCAGTTAGTTCAGAATGCAGCTGCTAGATTACTCACCAGAGCAAAAAAGCATAACCATATTAGTCCAGTGTTAATGTCGCTACACTGGTTACCTGTTAAATGTTCTCTTAATCACTTACAAAGCACTAAACGGTTTAGCTCCTCTATATCTCAGTGAGCTCATCACTTACTACGAGCCTACACGACTGCTGCGCTCTCAAAACTCCGGCCAGCTTATAATACCGCAAATCTCTAAAATCTACATGGTAGGAAGATCCTTTGCATACCTAGCACCCAAACTATGGAATGCTCTGCCTAGTCCAATTCGAGACTCCGAATCAGTGAGTAAATTTAAGTCTGGACTGAAGACGCGTCTCTTCATCAAAGCATATATTGACCTGTTATAATAATTTACAGAATAAGTTAATATAATCAAATAGAAAGGCTGCGTAGTTTAGTGCTCGGAACCGAATCACACCTGCATCTCCTAAAACTGTCAAAATCTTTAATTGGTCATGGTATTCCATGTTTTTTTCTGTTTTCGCTCCTCTCCTTAGTACGACCGTACAACCGAAATCTCCTAGGAGCTTCGGGTTTATCTTCTCTATGATGTCTCCTGGACCTCTGTAGACCAGATGATGCTGTTTAAATGGAGAAATGGAGCCGCCTCTTTTCCCACTGAGAAGGGAAACATTTTCCGGAACCATCATTAAAATGGTGCGAAACAACCGACGCACTGATTTTGTAGTGTTAGAAAGCCAGAGGAGGCTGGCACCAGTGAGCCGGGTTCTCCCCAGGGTTTTTTCTCCTCATTAGAGAGGTTTTTTACCTGGCCACTGTCGCATATGTGCTTGCTCACTGGTCTTTGTCTTTGTCATAGTCATAGTGATACTCATAGCCATTTACTTAAACACCAACAACCAGACAATAAAATGAATAAAAAGCAACAATTCTCTTACATATTTCACACGCGCGCTTTGAGCCAGTTAAAAACTGTGAAAAGCGCCTTACAAATGCTCAGAACTTGAACTTGGCTCTAGCCCCCTACGACCCAGAAATGGAATAAGCTCTTCTGATGTATATAACTAAAAAAACATGCATACACACGCACACACACGCACACACACACACACGCACGCACGCACGCACACACACACACACACACAAGTAAACATCATCTTCTCAAACTGTCTCCAGCTCTCTTCAACAAGTGAGATGAAAGTGAAGACATAGTGATATTATTCTAGAGTTTGAAAACACGTTTTCCTTTGGCCAATTAAATCTTGACATTGTGGAAAAGTGAGCTAATCAAATGTCCCGTGTCATGACCCACAGCATCATCTAACAAGCGATCGAAACAAACACTCGGATAATTGTCCAAAAAGTCTCCTTGGCTCTTTGGAAAGGCTTTGCAGCTTTGGGTCTGGAAGCCACAGAAGATGCCATTAGGCTGTTGGATGGGTCTTGCTTCCCGCAACTCACACGATTACCCACACACTTCTTAAAAATCGCATGTTAAACTGTAGATTCCTGCAGCAATTAAAGCATTTCTGTCATTCTCCTTCACTTTCTCCCTGCTGCTTTGGCAAAAGAAGTGACCGAGTCGGTCAGTCCTCCCGAGACTGGCCGGCCGAAACTGCCAATGTCGATTTGCGAGGCTGCTGTGAACAAAAGGAGAAGCACATTACTGCGCCGAGGTTGTACAAGTGAGGAGAAATGCGCAGGCTGTGCCATTGTTTCCCAACCGCCGGCGCTGTTTTGGCAAGTCAGCCGACCTTCTTTTCCCTTCGCCTGAAGGATCAGCAGGATCCGACAAAATGTCACAGAGGAGACATGGAGAGGACAAAAAGAAAATAAAGAGCACTTGTGGGCTGAGAGTGATGTTGGCGGAGAGGAATGGACGGCTGGAAAGAGAAGTTTGGACTGTGGATGCTGTCTCACATACTGTACATCACAAGCAAATTTCATCTGGAGTTGAAGGCAAGAGCCTGATGAGTGATAGAATAGTTGCATAGAAGGGTGGGAAAAACAGAATTACTGTGCTTGGTTTGTACTTGTTTGTAGAGTGAAATATCTACACTATATAATTGTAAATGAACGACAATATTATAATATAATTATTTTAAATTTCTAAATTACTTATTGAGTATATAACATGCTAAACCTATTAGTAAAAAGTGTTTTTTAATCTGGTAGTCCTAACTTGCAAAAAATAACAGCAAAAAATAATTCATTACAGGTAATGTAATTATTACCTCAATTATAATTATAATTATAAGGTAATTTTAAACTTATCAATAATTAATGTTACGTGCAATTAACATACCACACTCAAACATGAATGAATAGTAAATTCTGTGTAAGGTTCTGTAGAAAATAATCTGTGGTGTAAATGTGGGTGCTACTCTGTGATTGGCTGTTCACCAATCAAGGGTGTGTCCCACCTTCAGGCCCAGAGTAGGTGGTATTAGTTCCAGACCCAGAAATGTTAAAGCAGTTAAAAAAAGAAGTGTACTATCTATAAATTGCTATAAATAATATCTATAATATCTATAAATTGCTCAATCACGTAAGTAATGTGCAGTAATGTGTATGTTTATCTGGCTCTGTGATTGGTTGACCTTGGATGTCCCCACCTTTACCCAGACATACTTTCTCCGCGGTATCCAGAAATAGATAAAACTGCATTGACATTGTAAGAATTTAAAGTAAAATATTCATGAAACTTGACAAAAAAAAAAACGTAGGTGACAGAGTTTGATCTGGTTAACGTGAGAAGATAATTCTAAATGTATGTGTGGAGTTAAAGGTTAGGTCTGGAATGCAGGTCAAAACAGTAAAATATTACCCTCAGTGTGAGGTCAATAAAGTTATGCGGGTTTCCTCCAGAGTTTCGATGTCTGGACTGCGTTTAGCTTTCTCATGGTGATGGTTTGCACTCCAAAAATGCAAACCACCTTATTTGAACGCTTGAATGCAAACTGCATGAAGGATGTTATAATGAGAACTTTTAATAGCCACTGTGAGACCAGCCCAACACGCTAATGTTACTTTTGATAAAGACACAAATTATGGAACAGGCCTTTTCAACGTAGATGAATGGAAACCAGAGTGAAGTTTTGTGTAATTACAGGAAAATGACAGTAAAGTGGATACTGACAGTGCAGAGCCGCACTGTGCTAATGTAATACAACACTTCTCACTTTAACACAGCAAAACAATATGAAAAACATCTGTTTCAACATATACTTTCCAAAGAACCTTCTCAAGCTGACGGGGTTTGAGTCAAGCTTTGCTTTTCGGTTGTTGGATGGTTGGAGAAGATCTTTCTGATTCAGTCCACTCATTCTCACTCTTCTTATGTGTTCTTCCTGTTTTTACATTTTTTAAATATTTTTTGAGAAGTTTTGAATATTGTTATGTTTAATAGAAAAAGTAATAGACTTTTGACTAGTTTTCCCACACAGTCAAAGCAGGAAGTCTGCCAAAGCATCTCATGGAAGGGCCCTAATATAAGTAAGACTAAACACTGAAGTCCTGCTTTAAAAATACACAACATAGAAAAGAAAACATATAGCTACCCTCCGCATCATGTTGTTTTATCAGATGATGTTAGTGTTCACGAATGCTTTATTAACCTAAACAACATGAGTAGTTAACAAGTGTGTTGGGGGTGTACAGACATTTAGATCAAAGTAGGACCTTGGACATGTATTTTATTTACAACAAACATTTACAAAAAA
>CM051501.1:10259379-10317893 GCA_028031935.1 Paedocypris micromegethes | reverse complement strand
TGTGTGTGTGTGTGTGTGTGTGTGTGTGTGTGTGTGTGTGTGTGTGTGTGTGTGTGTCTGTTTTGTAAAATAATTGATTATACACTTTTTTTTAAAGTAGTTATTTAATGCAACAAAGTAATTTAAGTATTATTTTAAAGTACTGTATCTGTAAGAAATGATTTATTCATTTGTAAAAATGAGTGTTTTAATCACAGTAAAAAAGATCTGATTTTCTTCAACTGAAAACTGTTAATATAGTTAATCAAAATATAATAGTATATAATAACTTAAATAATAATCATTATTTTTTATTACTATTATCAATATTATTATTATTACTACTATTATTATTATTATTACTATTACTACTACTAAATACAAAATTATTAAAATAGTTACATATACAATATCTTTTGTTTTTTGTGTCTTGGAAGATTTGAAAACACCTTGAAAAATTTCAGTAGTGAGAACTTACAATAAAAAAATTACTCTCAACCTTCACATTACAATCCCAATGTGTCTTTCTCACACACAACTCCTAGACTCTAAGATCAGTCTGGACAGGCTCAGAGTCCCAAAAAATCTAAATACTATCTTTCTGAACTTCATTATGTGAGGACAACGCTGGCAGAAAATAACTTGGCCCAAGATTTTAGCCCACACCTCCCTCGGGTGGATGGAAGAATGGACAGACGCTCCCACAGAACGACACAAATGCCTTCACACGCAGAGAAGTTGAAGGTCACTTGAAGGACGTGCAAGGTCAGCAGAGACTTGGCTCACAGATTCAACAACACTGCCCACTCAATCCTTGGAACGGTTAACGTTCAACACTCAGATTACAGTGTTGATAGTGTAAATTTAGAGGGTAGAAATAGCTTTAGGTGTGTCTGTAAGGGCTGTGGTCGCTGGCGCCTTCATTGTTTCCTTCTGTTATTTCAGAGCGTAGGACTTCTTCAGAGTTGATTTTCTCTGGACCTCACTGAGAAACAGCTAACGTCAATCTGGAGGTCTGCATCTTTTAGGAGCTTATCTGATTCTCTGTTTCCTCAAGTTGCTTTGAAACAGGCCACACAGTGATAAATGTGTCTTTGCCGGTAACGCTTGTACGAGAGTCCCAATGATTCAGGACAACAATTTGGGATCTGGAGTCCAGAGTACTTGAGTAAATGGACTTTGTTAGTTTACTTTAAGTATTTTTGGCTACTTTGTACTTGTACTGAGTATCAAAAATATAAGCAATTTTAACTCTCTACTTGACTACATTTTGATTGAGTGTCTGTATCCTTACTCCACTACATTTGAATGGACATGTTCTGTTACGTGAATTTGTGATTGTGCATAACAAGTCGGCATCATTTTCTACCTCAGTTAATTTCATTGAGGTGTTAAATTTAATTTCTATATTAGGAAATAAAATGCGAAAAATAGTTTCTTGTATTTCACACTTCGATGTTTTTTAGTAAACTAAAATACTTATTTTACGTAATTTTAAAATTGAACACTTTTACTGGTTCTGCAATATCAATCGAGTAATTTTTTTTTGGAGGTTCACAATTGCCTGTTTTTGTATCTGCAACCAATTTCCAGTTGTTTGTACAATTTCAAATTGTATTTTCTGTGTTGGACACTCATAAGGCCCAAGACTTTCAATTATGTTTGATAATCCCAGATTTCAGTTTTAATAGAGTAATTATTTATAGCATTAGTGTCTCAATATTGACAAATTGTAATATTTAATTGTTTGCCAAAATGTAGTGAAGAATTATTCCCTTCTATTGTTTATTTTTCTGTTTTAAGGGTGAGATTAGTACAGAAAGTAAAAAATCTCTGGTTTGGCATTTGCATGTGAGTGTTGATCATGCCTCAAGGACTTTGAAGATATATTTCCCTGTAATATTTTGGAGTTACTTAACATTAGAAGCGATTTAAACAGACAGAAAATGGCCACAAAACACAATGAGCTCATCTAAATTTTACTGCTATTGCAGATCTTTCAGCAGCCAATTTGTGTAGATAACCAGTGCGGACCACCTCTGTGTGGAGTGATTTCTCTTTCACACACAGACAGACAGGAAGAGCTGTATGGATTGTGCCGTGAAGAATTGTGGTGCATGACTGTGCCAGAAGCTTGTTATTACTAATGTGGTGATCTCTGTTGTTTGAGCGTACAGTCCTCTGGAGACCAGAATAAGAAATTCTTACTTTAATAAAACTTTATTTCTTTTTGGTTGTGTAGGCCAGGTCAGAAGAAAACCTTCTCTGCATTACCAAACATATCCATTCATTTTCTAAACCATCTTTTCTATTACTGGGTCATGGAGAGCTGGAATATCTCTGGGCTTTGGTCTAAATGCCATTCACCAAGGGCATCACATTATGCAGCATGTTTATTTTTATTTTATAAATGAATATACAATAATTGAATAATGTAATTTTTGCCAGATAAATATAACACACACACACACACACACACACACACACACACACTGTTGTGCGCAAAACGCAGAACTGATTTAAAAAGACATATATCTATAATTTTAGATGTTTAATCAAAAGAACTAATTTTTGATTTTATAAGAGCTTTAATTATATGTCCCAAATGTAGCCCAAAACTGAACCACGCGCCGCCATGCTCTGAGCACAATCCTTGATTTCGTCACAAGATGATTGTTCTGGTCTATTTTTGACTCTTTTCGCTTCAGATGTAAATCTTGATCGGTTTTGTGTGGCTCGAATGAACAGAAAAACCCTGATGGCAGCACTTTTTGTTATTTAGGTCTCTTTTGGACGTCATTGAATAATAAGTGGCCAGTAGCAGGACCTGAAATCCTGATCCTTTTCGACGTAAACTAATAATGAATGAAAGTCTGAATGGTAAAGCCTGAAGGCTGAGGCGACCACAACGTGCTAATAAGTTAATGTGGCCTTTTGGAAAAATCCTCAAAAAAATGTGTAAGGATGACCTGGTTGTTCAGTGAATTGAGTCTGAGCTGCAAATTGGGTTCATGATGTTTGATTGCAAAAATCTGTAAAGCATCTCACTGGGACTCAATGTAGACATCTAAATTCTATAAAACTCCATTCCCATCATGGGCCTGTAGAGATTGATCAGAATCTTCAAACTTATATTTATAGATACATGTGCATATATACAGTATTAACTGTAATAATTGTTATATGTACAAGCATGCGCACACACAAGCATATGTAATATGGGAGTATTACTGATTGCACTAATCTTTTGATTGTGCAAATCAGTAATCAGTATTACTGATTACTAATCTTTTGATTGCACACACAAGGGGAGTTGTGGTCCAGTGGTAGGGGACATGGACTCGTGTCCGAAAGGTTGCAGGTTCGAATCCCCCCTACTACGGGTTCTGCAACTAAGTGTCCTTGGGCAAGACACTGAACCCCAAATGCCCCCCGGGCGCCACGGCTTAAGGCTGCCCACTGCTCCGGGTTTGTGTGTGTTCACTTCACTGTGTGTGTGTGCACTTTCACGGATGGGTTAAATGCAGAGCACAAATTCAGTATGGTCCCACTTCCTTATCCTTATCCTTATGTATAAGTAACCAGTGTTCTCAAAAGTAGTCACATTCATTATTTAAGAAGTAGTATAGAGACTAGAGTTTAAAAAAGTCCTTTGAGCCATTTCACTGGCTGATGTGCTGGTGCAATTGACCAAGTACAAACCAATAGGGCGTCAGGAATGATACATGTTTATATGTCTCATCCAATCACAATCAAGTTTACCATAACCAGATGGCTCAATTTATTTGAATATTATTTTTTAGATGGATGACAACATGATGGCTATTTTTAAAATGTAAGGAGTCGAAAGACAGATATTTGCATAACAATGTTAAAAGCAGGTGGAAATTACTCATGTAAAGTATAAATGGGCCAAAATTCTACTTAAGAAGAGTAACAAAGTATTTTTACATCGCTGTCTGTGTGTCCCGCTCTGCGAATGGTTGGCCACCAATCCAGAGTGTGTATCCCGCCTCCGGCCCTAAGACGCTGAGATAGGCGCCAGCTCCCCGCGACCCTGTAAAGGATGAAGCGGTAGAAGATGACTGACTGACTACTTGACACCTTTGAAATATGTTAGAACTATTTAGTAAGACGGCCTCACAGGGAGACAATGAGGACTGGAATATAAAAGTGTCTCAGTGGGATCTCAAACACTGAGCTTAAACTGAGACATTTGAGTTCCTCACGCGCAAACAGGCGTGTGTCTCGGCAAAGGAGGCGTAGGATCCGAGCCCTAGGTGTTCTGTGGTAAACAGGCCCGGAACGAGAGGGAGCGAAATGGAAATCTGTTGTAGCAGCACGACACGGCAGTTGAAAAACCGCACGCACGACCAGAAGTGTGAAACACTGGAACATAATTCATGGCTTCTTTAAAGTAAAACTCGGATTCGTTCAAGAATCTATTATTTCCCTATTAGCAAGTCAAAGCCAATATCTTCACAGGACTGGCCGACTTTGTGACCTTGGTTGCTTTTTAATGGCGAGACAGTCGTATTAAAGACTTCCACACTGCCAGGAAAAATTAAACTTCCCTTTAAAAGATTTCTCACACCTGTGAATACTAAAAACGTAACTGTCGAGTGTTCTGCCGAGGCTACATCCAATCCGCTAATCGATCCGCACCACTGCCCATCCGCGTAAAAGTGAAAGTTATGGCCTTGGGTTTTCATTTTTGATTAATGTCATGAATAAGTGTATTATTCCAGGCAGTATCCATCTGGCCGCTTGCACCTTATTGGAGTCTTGCCCTCCATACATCTCCGCGTTTCACTGGATTGGCTTTACAGCTCGGCCTTAAACACCACTGTTTTTATGAAGCAGCTTTATGAACCCAGTAACAGTTTTTCCAAACGGTCAAACCACCGGCGAGTCGTGGTAACGAAAGATCACGCTGACCTTTGTTCAGATGTTCAAGGCCCTAGGACACCCAGCTCCAGAAGATCACGCTGACTCTCAGAGAACCATGTGGGTTCTGTTTCCTGCTTTTCGGGACGCCTGGTCAAGGACCTGCTGAGAGTGGTATCAAAACGTCAATCTTGAAAGGTTTCCCGGTGTGATATTCAAACACGCACACGTTTTTCATCCAGTTAGTATGAATAAAATGACTAGCTTGGTGGAACCGAATGGAAAACGGTTCAGCAAATGCATTTTCCCAGCACTATTGAACAGGTTTATGGTTGTCCAAATTTTTTCTTGTCCGTCCATTTTTTTTCAGACCTTCCGCAATTGCCAAATTAAAGCAAAACAAAAAAAAAAGCGACTCAGAGGCCACAAACAGCCTTTGTTATAAAACAGAAAAGAAACACTGTGTATTTGCTCTATAGGGTCGTCTTGGACAAATTTCACTCAATTAGTGCAACAGGAGATTGTGCTGTGTCAGCGTATAGTATATATATATATATATATATATATATATATATATATATATATATATATATATTTTTTTTTTTTTTTTTTTTTTTTTTTTTTTTTAGATTTTTGTGATTTTGTCAAATATGGCCACTAGGGACCGTATCAAAATTTTGCTATGCAGTTAACCACTCGATGAAACGTAAAACATCATCCTGGCTAGTTATGGGCATTGAGTTAAATGCACTAGAATAAAGATTTTGCTTTTAAATGTTGCTTTTAAAAGACTTTTAAATGTCAGTTGCCTCATCAAATGTTAAAACATGTTATTTGTTTAGGATTGCAAACACCAGCTTTACAGATTCAGCAACAGGACAAGAAGTCCATACTGAACCCTTCATCCATTTAATAAATCCCTTTTCCATTGCTTGGACACAGGGAGCTGAAGCCAATCCCGGCCACTTTGGGCCTGCAGGTGGGACACACCCTGGATTTGTTGCCAACCAATCACAGAGCAGCAAGCTCAAACACAATCGCTCACACCTGGACAATAATCCAGACATCAGGTTGTGGATTTTGGACTGGCAGGAAACTGGAGACTTAGAGGAAATGCAGCAAACTTCAGTCCGTAAACAGTTAAACGTACAAGCACAATTTAGTAAAACTCTGATACCAGTGGATCAAGTGGCGAGTTCAGCCGTGTCATATTGTTTCCATTACTCAGCACGAAATGATCCCAGTTAGCGTGAACCTTACAGCCCGTGAGGACAAATCCATACATCGATCAGCTATAATGTTACTGACAGAGCAGCGTGTTCTCAAGCCCAGCATACATATTTCATCTTTGTAAAAAGAGTGTACTTAAATTGTCCTCTTCACTTGTACTGGACGTCATACTTGGTCACTACTGGCAGCAAATCGATAATCTGAAAGACGACACGACAACAACAACACAAATACAGCACATTTGGCCTGGAACTACATGACCGTAATCATAAAAAAATGACTTTGTATTTATGTAACACAATAGTTCAGAGAAATTATTCCGTAAAACATTTCACACCATCACATCTTTTCACACCTCTATGGATTACTTCCGTGTGTGTGTGTGTTTCACTGCGGGAAAGACCCCAGACTGGGTCACTTGAGGTCAAAGGAGGTCGGGCAGTTTATTGTATTTTTTTGAAATCAATGGAATTCTAATTGCAGGTCTGAGCATTGCCGTGGAGATGGCGTTCAAACTTTCAACTGTATCGAAGTAAATGAGTATTAATGAAAAATCGCGTCCATGCTGAGAGCATGAAAAGAAAAAAACAACATGTCAGAAATAACTGATGTGCAGAACATTCCAGGATGGCCTTGAGTTTCCCACAAGCCAGAAAAACGACCCATCAGTTGAGTGGGCTGGACGACTCGTGGCTCTTAAGTGGACGCCGAGACCTGGCCTCTCATCACATCACTTCCAGAACACTCTGTGACTTCCCAAAAAGGTGTGTTGGGCTGGTGGCATGATTTAGTGTTTGAGCTTCTCAACTACTATATTAATGTGTAATACACTTCTATCATTATTGATGTATTTTTCTTTGTGCGATGACATCTAATCTGGAGGGGAAAAAAGTGTTTTCCCAAAGTTCAATTCCGAACTTAAAACGCTCATGTAATGTTCTACATTTTCTATTTGTCAGATTTAGAAACACTTAATATTTGTACAATTATAAAGACAATCTATAAAGAAATTTTTTGTTTCTAGTTAGATGAAGCAAGCTATAAATAGCATATGATAAAAATAATATTAAAACTAAAAAATGGACGTTAACACAAATAAAATCAAGTCTAAATTTAACACCCAAAATGTAACAATGAGTAAAAAGGAGATTCCTGGCACTAAGTACACATGTTTTATAATGGCTTTGTTTAAAGTATTAGTATTAATGACTGAATAAAAACCAGCACCTTAACACTGATTAAAAAAAATATCTTTGTCTTGTGTTCACTTACTGTCATGCTGTTCTGTCTAGTAAGTTATTTTATATAGCCTGTGTAGACATCTACTGTAGCCTATTGTAGACAAATTGCTTCACTTGCTCCTCTTCAGTAACTCTAAAAGTGAAGTGGAACGGTCTGAAATTAAATTTAGAGATAGGTGAGATTGGAACCCAGAATCCTGGCACTGAGTGAAGGAGTGAACTTTTTGGACCATTAACGCAGATGTGTTGAACTGAAATTTTTAGATGATTTAGTTTAAATAATGATGATTTTTCACTGTCTGACACTAGCAAACCTGGACCGAATTTCTCCAAAAGTTTAAAGGACTGAATGGCTGATTTTATTCTAGTCAAGATTGGAACCCAGAAACCTTGCTCTAAGTACAGAAGCCTAATTAATTTTACCACTAAACCATCTGTGTCACAAGAGCTGTATTAAGCAAATTACATTTACGTATATTTTTCAGACCAGACCAGTTTTATTTTTTGCATTTTTCGTCAGTCCAGTTTTCAAGGAATACAGTCCAGATTTTCACTCAGTCCCCTCCACTTTTTGAGACAGATCAATAATTCATAATAATAATTCAAATCTCACCTAGCTAAATATGTATATTTTTATCTAGCTTTGCTAGATTAGAAAAAAAAAAAATACTTTGATGCAAATAAAAATGTTACACACACACACACACACACACACACACACACACACACACACACACACACACACACCACACCACACACACACACACACACACACACACACACACACACACACACACACACACACCTATATGCATGAATATTTAATTTATAACTATTTATGTATTTACTACCTTCATCTAAGTGCCTTAGAGCTGAGGTTCCCAACACCAAGATTGAGGGTTCAATTCTCAGGGATTGTGATGCAAGCCTGTGACGGAATAATCGAAATGCATTAATTAAATGTCTTTCCTGCTGAACAGTAGCTTGTCTTCTCCGCAGTCGACCACTGTGCGATGCCAAGCAGCATCAAGCATCACGACATGGGAGTGGAAAATGGCAGCACTTGACGTGTCTGGGTGAAGAACGGCAGGGCTGTGAACGAGACATTGTGGCTTCTGGAGTCAGGCTCCTTAATCTGGTGTGTGATCGGACCCTGGTTCCAAAACACCCTGGGACGCCCAAATACGCTCTGGCGCCCACATTTGTCCCCAGATGAAGAATGAAGCAGTTAGTTTGCCAAAAGTTGCTTCTCAGACCTGCGGAGATGCCATTATGAATTTATAATTCCGAGATGGAATTTAAATTTAACTTATAGTCAAAAATATAAAAAATAAATACATTGTTACAGAAAACTGTATAATGAAAAAAGCAAAACGGTTAATTGAATCAACAAATCGATCTAAAATCATACATTACATAGTGTATTCTATCATTTATTTGTGAAAATCGGAGGTGGTGTAATTTTGACATTGCACAGCATCTTCCTGCTGCTTTAAACTATTGGAATTTTCAGAGCAGTAAATGAAATGGCTGCTTTAGTCTCTGACATCTCTTGATAAATTATCCCCAGTTTACAAAATAAAGGTTTTATTAATTGTGGTCTCATTGTATCTCATATTTTTATTCTAGTCAGGCACTTATTCAGTCTGACATGACTTAATATCAGCATTACAAAATGCTAATTAAATAATGGCGCTGGTCGGCGCTGACCGTCGTCTTCCAGAAACCTTTCATTACCATTGTTTTCATTCAACCATCATTTATATAACCGACCACTTAAACGCTCGAGGTTGTTGTCCAACTCTTGAAAAGCTCTTTATTCTTTCTCTTTACTCTTGCTCATTCCAAATGTGGTAGATAATTTTGGAAGTGTCTCAGAACAGAATCAAAGTCGATCTTTCCATCAAAAACAATCATTCCAGTTAAAGAAAGCTCAAGAGAAACAGTAATGGAGTATCGGAAACAGATCTACAAACAATCATGATAATTTAAAAAGATGTTAAATAAAATCATTCATGGCTTATGCTTCAGATTTAAACATTTCTGCAGAAGTAGCAACTGAAAGTCAAACAGATTTGTTGCCAATTTGCAGGTTGTTTATTCTGATTTCCCCGAATCCTTGTGCTTAGACTCCTTTAAATTCAACTTCAAATTAAAATATTGTTGGTCTCTTTTACACACACACGCACACACACACACACACACACGACACGCAGTGAAACGCTTTTAGCCACTGCTTGCCAAAAACGCATCACTACAAAACAGTTCAGAAACATAAAAGGAGTTGCTATAAGGAGATACAGTTGAAGCCGAAAACTGTTAATATGTTGTAGGAAAAAAAGAAAAAACGGTAAATTCTCGAAAATATCTAGCCGTTTAGTACATGACTTGTTTATGTGTCGTATGCATTACATGAAAGATGGGAAAATCAGGCTTATGCAATAGGATGTCCGAAACACATGTATATGTCTTAACATATAGGATATAAGATTTATTTATTTTACGCTATCTTAGCACAAATGGTTAATTGAAAAAGCCTTTCATTGTCCCACGGCGGAGAAATTGCATGTCACAGCAGACATTTACGTATATGTATATAAACAAAACTATATGAAATCTATATGAAGAATAAATAAGTAAATAGGCATGCATGCATTTACATAAACATAAAAAACACTGCACACACTTTAGTAAATAAATATAAGCATAACCATAACACACCGCACACATCAACAAACAAACACAAACCAAAACCATAAGTAAATGGCGCTGCTCATCATAACCCCAGTTCAAGTCACCAGTGTAAATTGTGGAGTGTAATCACAGCAGGTAGTAAAGATCTGCTATATCTCCCCTTCTCCTTCATGGTAATATTAAGGGCAATATAGTTCTTGTTTATATTTTTAAATTTCAGAAAAATTCAAAAACAAAAAACTTTGAATCAAAGACAAAGACAATGAATAGTAATATACACAAAATATATCAATATAACTAATTTTGATTTCTTCTTAAAAATGACATTTTGATTTCTGTTAAAAATTGTAAAGCCATCTGTGGTAAAACATTCTTAAAAACGTCTGATATTGTCTAATATCCCCATTCAATCCCACTCAATTAAAATATGCTTTATACACAATACAATCCCGGACAAGTGACAAAGTGGTTATCGTCACCCAATATAAATGTGTCATTCTGGAGTGGTCAATTCTGCATGTATACTGTAGGTGTGTTCAGAAGCATTCAAGTCATCAATAAGCCGAACTTCACACACTCACAAACACACAAGATACAAACCAAAAAGAGGAAGTGTCTGCATCAAAGTGGGGAAATGTAGTGAAATTCCTTTCACCTTCAATAACCGCCATTATGAATACTACCTGGCACACGTCTAAGACTCCTTTGTCCTTGAGCTGAAAGGCCGCATTGTTTCGAAAGAAGAAACGAAGGTAGAAATGCTTGTGAAGAAGTGACTGCGAGAGCAGAGCTGGTGTTCTCTGAAACTCAACACAAACTTATCAAACCAATGGCCTCCACCCAAACGCTCTTGCGCACCAGCATCCACATCCATGCTGCTGGTTTTACTCATTTTTACTGTCAAATGAACAATTTTTATTATCTTGAATGGACATCAGTTATGTGGTGACCAACATATCTGTTCCTCTAGTTTCACTAATGCCACTTTGTCCATTTTTGGGTCCATTACAGTAGGCGAAAATTACATTTGGACGTAAAACAAACCAATTCAGAAACCTACAAAAACAAGGGATTGTTGAGATTCATTGAAGAACCTCAAAATTACAATATTTGAGGTGAAAGTGTGGTATATTCTGACAGATATATAGGTTGGATTTGCACACGAGGTGGAAGAGTTAACCTCATGCGACTTGACGTATGTAAATATGTATCGAATTCTCCTCATAATTTTGTGGTATGTACTGGCTGGAACGAGGAAGTCGAAAACCAAACACATCGTAGAATTTTTATTTCTAGCACAACATATCGACTTTTTTTCTTTTTGAAGAACCACCAGGATTAATTTACTTAATGAATTTTAGCATTAAGATTAGCATTAGCACATTTAAATTTGCTTGAAAATTTACAATTGCACATCTTAGATTTCCCAAAGCTGGAGAAATGTTAATAAGAGTACAAAAGACTTGCTTGTGCTCTACAATCTTGGTCAGCCGATTATGAGTAAAAGTAAAAAGCACAATTAACACTATTTCACTTAGAGGAACTATATCCAAACGACCTGTACATACATCACATTTATACGTACAATGACACATAGTGACATAGAACCCGAGGAATCATTTTCACAGTTTGTAATTCATCTTGGAATATAATTCCAAGAAAAACCAGGGAATTTTGGCAACCAATCCATAGTTCCACGTTTAAAAAGCGAAACCGCGAAATTGATGATGTGAAAAGGAGACAACAGGATCTGCTGCATTTTTTATTCCAATCCTAGGAAATGAATGTGTGGACACTTCATGTCTTGAGACCATTTATTCTTCTTTATAAATCGTCCTGACGATTCCAGTCATGGCGGAAATTATGTAAGGAGATATTTACCGATTCATCTCAATCACTCTGATTTAAAAACTTTCTCTGCTATGGATTATTTATCGTCTTTCCTAGTCAGTGAACACAGATCATGGTTTCTCACCAGTCTTCTCACACTTCCACAAGCTTTTTTCTTTGACCAACTTTGACCATCACATAAAAACCAAACTGCAAGCTGAAGGCCTGGAGTGGAAACACAAGCACCTACCTACATAATAAGGATAGTGGTGGATGAAGTCTTTCTATTGACAATATAGGCTGTTATGCATCTAGCGATAGTTCATGATGGGCTTCAAAAGCATCTAACAAGCTTATAAACTCAATGGTTAATTCACTGGTCAATTATATCATATATATATATATATATATATATATATATATATATATATATATATATATATATATATATAATATTGGCTGACGGGTGATTGACATGATCCATTATTATCCAGTCAAGCAAAAAAAAAAAAAAAAAAAAAACTCCCTCCTGACTACAGAGGGCACTATTGCGCTAAAGTGACGGCAGGTCACAAGGTTTCACATACCGTTCGCACGAGTGATTGACATGTTCTTTTACAGACCACTTACAAGCCTTTAATGACCTTTACACGCGAGAACAGTTATTTCTTCCACTCCGCGTTGCCCGGGAAACCCAGTTCCACATGTAAATGATATTCCCTTTCAAATGAACCATCCTTGATGATTCCTCAAAGAGCCAGGACTCAACGCGGCGGTTCCTGTAAAAATAACCGCTGTCAGTCTCCGGGTATTCTGGCACGGGACGCAAAATCAAACACAGACACGTCCACTGACCAGGGTATTAAACCTGATGAGTAAATTACTTTTACCGCTTAGACGACCCTTTACTAGTCAGCGAGTCCCCGGGAGACAAAAACGGAGGCAATAAATTTGACGCTCAACTTTTCCACCGTGCTGCATGTGAAATTATGAGACAATTGCCACAACTTAATAAACAAAAGAAATGGAAGTAGCAGCTGATCTGGTTCCGAAGCGCTGCGGCTGTTAAAGCGCCGTCGGAATGCAGACCTGCGTTTCAACACCGACCCCAATTTGAGAAAGAGCATCTAGATTTATGAATGCAGAGTGCTTTTGTTTTAATTACTGGTAGAGTTTTCCTAATGGTCTTCGGTAATTGAGGGGCACGAGTCCCAGTTGAATCGTCCAAGTGAGAAACCGCCAGCTACTTGGCCTTCTCTTAATGGGAATATCTGTTGCATTAAGTAGTTCAGCAGATCCTCACAAGCGTCCACAGAGGTAATCCAAAGCCCTAACGCTTCTAAAGGTGCATTATAGGACTCAAGCAATGCTGATTATTATCCTCTATTGCTTTTCTTACACAAATTATACGAAAAGCTCAAATCGAAATGTCTCTTTAGAAGGCCACCTCTAATAGAAGGCGACCATGGCTGAAGGGTTGAAAAATAAAAGCCAAAGTCCTTCTAATAGAGCTTTTAGAGTATATTAACAAATTAACCATCAAATTAAAACTCAGCAAAGGTTGGAAAGGTTTAAAAAAAAATCTGTCTTTTATTATGTCAAAAACAAAACCGATCCATAATTAGTTGATGACACTCTGATCATTTTTCTTGAACTTTCAAAAATTAGTATAAATATATTGCAGTCCCTATTCAAACTCTACAACAACGGACCAGACTAAGATTACCATGATTTTTTTTTCTTGCCTGCTCTTCCGCCTCTAACCAGCATTGGTGAACCCAAGCTTGACCTCTAAATGAATGAATTCAGGAGGTCAAGATCAAATCAAGCAGACATTTGGAAAAGCCGAAGCTCTGTCTAGAGACCCCAGTGCAAACATGGATGACTAAAGATGGTGGTGGTCTACTGCAGTAAGCGAGGAGAGCTGCCATGGCGCTGTGGTGATAGAGGTTGGGTTCGCGGAGTTGAGGTTTAAGACATGGTGATCTGCATGGTCTCCAACATTTCCTCCACCGCCTTCACCGAGCATTTGCTCTCCTTCTTCCCACGGCCAGCCATCTAGAGAAGAAAAAAAAGACGCCACTGAAAGGACATTGTTCCATTTACAATGTTTTTGGACGTATTACATTTTAACACAAACACTGTGGTGCCGTCGGGCTTGATAGCGTGCAAAAGCTAAAAAATATTATTAATATTTCTGTGCAATTCCCTCTTCGGCTTGTGGGAGCAATATTGATTAAATCGTATTCCGTGCAGTTCTGACAGGGTGAAGACCACGTTGTGACCCATGTTTGTCCTTGGTGCGGAAAAGTATTTGGCAAAAACGACTTTAGACCTCAATGACTTTAATTGTACAAACAAAAACATGGAATCTTTACGGTATTTTGATGAATAATAACCATGATATGAAATGATAGAGAATGAGTGTGAAGTTTTTTCTCTCCAGTAGCGGTTTTCTCAAGGTTTTGAACAGGAAGTTTGGACCCAACCATGTGTGGCCAGACAGTTTCACGCAAAACTCTAGAACTTGTAACTGAATTACCCAATTCTAATTAAACTTGACATTTGAAATGACGACACTAATGTCTGCCCTGTTGCCGTAATTGAGATGCCGTCACTAGTCTCGCCCTCGCTCCTTGAGAGTGAAAAGACTGGAGGGAAACTATGGGCTAATGAGTCATAAACTTACATGCTCACTCACAAAGACCCATTAGCCAAAAGACCCCGTGGCCAAAAGTACTTACTCACGCTCACGCCACATCCGATGTGACTCATCTACTCGGAGTCTTTTTGCTGAACTCGAACTGGACAAATTGAGCATATTGGCCAAAGACCACTTCACTATCTTCCCCTCCAGTAACTGACATAATAAACCAATCCACTATCCATTAAAGGCCGTGCTCTCTGCCTCTCCTCGTTAGTCACGTCTGAAGTCAGCCGCGCATCACAATCGTTAAGAGTGAAAGTGGCAGTCGTGCAAATGATGACAATTTTTGTTGTCGAGTAAAGGTATGCCTCGAATGGAATGTTTTTTTCTGTTCGCAAGCAAAAGGTGAGGGACTGATGAGCATGTCCAAGTGTGGCGAAGGATTGTGAAATGTAAAATAAAAATTCATAAAATTGCGCAAATTGAAAATGATCAAGAAGAAGAAAATCAGTGAATTTCAGTTCAATTCATATTCGGTGATATTCTGTTGTTTTGTTCAGATATGTGCCTGGTAAGAACCAAGAGATTTGACACTTGGCTTTTCATTGCGGCTAAAGAATCAATCTTATTGTTTCGGCTTGGTAAAAAAAACAAAAGTAAGTGAGGTCAGTTTGCCAATATGGCCACTAGGGACATCAACAAAATGGTTCTCTACAGTCAACCAACCAGTGAAGTTATGAGGGGGTTAGTGATTTGCCCAAAACTCAACCGTGAAACCCACCGGAACGGGTTTCGAACCTGCAAAGCCTGGGTGGCCGGTCCAACTTCCTACCGCTGAAGCACAACTTCCCATAAAAAATTATTCAGAGATTTTATTTTTTTTCCATGAAAGTTGCAGTTATGCATTTTGCAAATGTCTCCAAAGCTCCATATCCATTTTTTTTCTTTAGAATAAACAACATATAGAGATGAGTGGTATTTTCTCACTAGTTCTCTGTTGCCAGCAGTTTCTCTAAACCCCTGAGCATTGTGCAAGTCAGCTGTGCGGTTTCTTCAGAATTATGGTTTTCGTCAACTTTCCAAAATCATGACTTCAAGTGACCTAAGGACAATCAATAATTCTTAGGTGTGAATCGGGGTGAAGGTGCATCTGAATGTCTCGCTGTGATTGGTTAATCAGCAACACGTGGCTTGTCCCTGCGAGCCAATAATGAAGTATCCAAGAAAGTTAACAAACGGATGGTTTTAGGAAACTTTGGGCCATTTTAATTGCTTTATAAATGCACGTTTGTAAGAAGTGATGGATTTAACTAAAAGCCGGGAGAAGATTCAGCAATTATCATATCACAGCATGTACCTCCTGAAAATGAAACCCAGTTATTTCAGCAGACAGATAAAGAGCACTGGATCTCTATCTGCTGAGAAAGAAGGATACGTCACCCTCATCCATCAGAGCGGTGAGTCATCCACCCGTACCAGAACTGAGACGTGGACGGACTCTTTGACAAGGGGCTGTGAATTATTAGATCTGTATTGAGAAAGCTGAATGAAGCCAATGCATTTATTCCCAAAGTTAAATTACAAAAGCACTAAGAGGGAAGCCAGTGGAGAATAGGCCACAAAAATCCAATTCAGACTATTGTCAGAGAACATCCTCGGGACCAGAAGACAACCTGCGTCCACCTTAATGGTAATCAAGGTATGCTAACCACCGCTCACCTTCACAAGACCTCATCCATCAAAGCAGTGACTCAGCTTCTCTTTGAAAGACCTCAGATGGTCTTCAAAGCAAAGTATTCCTGATTTTTGTTGACCTCCCAACCTGATGCATGACAAAGTGTAACTGAAATGCTTTTAGTTACAGTGGAGAAAAAAAAAGCTTGGGAGTAATGGCTGCTTCTCAGTAGCCTCATTTCAACCAGCAAACTCAAGATTTTACAAATGCATTTCCCTCTACAAGTTTCAGACTTCTATATCCAACATGCACATGGTAAGCTGAAAATATGGACTGAATGGTGGACTCAATCTTGATTGAACAATGCTACTTTCTCTTTTCCGTACTGTAAGCTGGGTATCTCCAGTATAGCAATAAAAAAACCATGTCAAACTCATGGTGGCACCATGGCATAGTGGGTAGCACTGTTGACTCAAAACCACAAGAACCCAATCAAGACTCTTGGGACCCTTTTCCTCCCTCCACCATCCTGATTGAAAAGGATTGAGAAGACAGAAGGTCGGCTACCCACCTCAGTCCTACAACTTACATCTTTTCCAAGTCAACCCTTCACATGTCACAACAACAGAGTGACAAGAGTCGTCCATTCCCACAGGAAACACTTAAAAGCTCTTGACAGCCTTGAGTCTTGCTGAGTAGGAACCCTGTTATTGCTTTTATTCACCATCAAGCAATGCATGTAAATCTATGATATTTATGTTTCTGCACCATAGCAACAGTATAGGGCGATTTTGTGATTTGCGGTGCACTTCACTTTTTCCTCTCTTTTGCTATCATTGTCGCCCACCCCCTTCCCAACCATAGTGTGAGCAGTGCATATTTTCCCCTCTCTAGATCCCCAAGGCCTGTGTTTGGCACCAGCTGTTATGCTTCATAGGCCGAGTGGCGCTTTGACATGCAGACATCGAAAACAGCTGTGTAACACTATGCCAGGCCCTGTGGGCTTAAGTCAACATATTAGCTGCACTTTGCCGAGGCACGCGCACTCAGCACAGGCCAGTGTAGTGTGCTCACTGACTAGGGATGTTCCCCTTACTGTCTGCGTCTCAGACTGTCGTCCTGGAAAAGGCCAGTTGTCTCACAAATCAAAAAATATATTTGAGCCATTAGAGATACTTTTTGATTTTGTATTTACTGTCTTTGTACATGAATTGTACAATTGTATCTTATTCATTTTATTGTTAATTTTAAAGTTAACAAAAAAAAAACCTTTAAAAATATTTTCCAAAATAACGAAAAAAAAAACTATAGCAGAAAGATTGATGAAAGAGAATGAATACAAATATGAAAAAAATTTTTTTTTACACATTTTAGAAAAAACAGTAATATTACTGTACTCTTAAGTAACCTAAAATGTAAAGTTTTACAAATGTACATAACATTGTCCAATCCATTCTAGTACAGTATAGGGACTGTTGGACCAATTTTGTGACTCTGATTATTGAGTCCGGTTCAGCAAAATGAACAAGTCTTTATGTGTCTTCGCCTTCATTACGTCATGATGTCGTGCATGGATCAGGCCATAGTCATTAGAACGCTGATGTTTGAAATACCAGATAATGAATTTGGTTCATAAAAAAGCAGGAATTTGTTGAATTGTAAAAATTGTAATGGAACGCAAGTCGCTTTGGATAAAAGCATCCGCTAAAGTAAAAGAAAAGTAAAGTAAAGTAAAGGATCAATCACAATTTGACAGTGAGCAGCTCTTTAGCGCAGCACAACAGTTTTATGCAGACCAACGCAGAAATCTGCTGGGATAAAATAATTGTTCTTGAACTTTAATATATGTTTATTTGAATAAAAATCCTACCTGTATTTTTGTGAGGGACCTGGGCTTATGAATGTTTCTGTGTGAGGTCTTGCAAAGCAATTATTTAGTAATTTTGTTTTTATTTTTATTTGTTTACGACTTGATAGCTTGTTTTTATTTAATCATTGACCCACCGGGGTTAGAATATTGGTACATTGTCTTTCGGCTTTGGTCTTAGCTTAAGCCAAAAATTCCCTTTTGCTTGGAGTATTAGAACAGCCAATGCAAACAAATATCAGCATAAAAACGCATGTCGTCATATATTTTACCCTTTATTTTTGTTTTAAGATAAATGTGAAAACCGTGCAAGTTTCAAGAAAATGTACAAAAAAAAAAATAAAAAATAAAAATTCCCACACACACACAAAACTAAAATGCTATAAGGTGCACTTACAATCTTAAAAAAAAAGTTTCAAATCCTGACTGTACACCTTATAAACATGTTTAACCTTTGTGTGAGAAAATATTAAGAAATAGACATTTATAACTCATGTGCCTCATGATCTTGTGCACCTTAAAAATAAAAAAAATATTTAATTTATTTTTTAGCATCTTTCGAGTATTAATGTATAATGAATAATGTAAACTCAAGCACTTTTCAAGCACTTTTACAGTCCTGTTTCATGTTTCAGGCTTTTTTGTGGGAAAATGTTTATTAAAAGCTATGCATGAATACAATCAACATGAATTTTTACCATTTTAATCACATTTAAAGAGATTTATTTTTTAAGGAGAAATTATTATTATGCAAAAACAAACAAAAACAAAGTTGTGATTTGTAATGGCAATTGGATAAGTGTCACTGTCTGTATAGTCGACTGTCTACATATTAATGTATGTATCTTCTAAAAGGCCAACTATCCAGTCAGATAGTTAATTATTGTGAAACAAGAACAATTTAATTTTCAAGCATTTTCAAGCACTTCATTTAAAATTAAAGAATTTTTAGGGCCTTGAAAACACATCATTGAAATTCAAGCGTTTTCAAGCGACAATAGGAATCTTGAGTATAATCGATTTTCCTAAATAATATGTTCAATAAACAAACTTGGTCTATATTTGTGTTTGGCACGAGCGTTCTGTCTCACCTGATAGGCTCTGCTGATCTGAGAGGCGGCCCATGCACTGTACTTCACATTGTCCTTCTTCACTTTTGCACTCACTTTCGGGCTCGCAGCGATATGACTTGCAGACTGTGGGGACAAAAAAAAAAAGAAAATTAGTGTGAGATGTTCGACTCTAAAAAAAAAAATCAGCATCGCAGAGTCAACATGCGCTATGAGATAAATACCCATCCGCTCCCACTTAAAGCCCACATAATGGAAGGGTTGCTAGATCGCCATGGCGATGCAGCGTGTGCTTTTCCAAAAAATGGAAAATCTGAGTCTTTCAGGTTTGGTTAAGTGGCCCGAAAGCATGGGAGCTGTCACCTGACAGTGGCATCAGAGATAGAAGGTGCTGACAGGCCTGGGAGTGTCGGGGAGGCGGCGTGTGAAAGCCAGAGTTCAGTGTGAATCATGCTGCCCAGCCACGATCTCCTTTCCACAACCGCAAAGCCTCCATCTTTCCCCCATTATTGCTATTAGAACCACTCCGCAGGACGCTGCCGGCTAGCATGAAAGGCCTTCCATAGATGTGCTGAAATTTTAACAGCGCCCCAAACCTCATATGTGCTTCTGGCATGATGAAAAAAAAAACCTCAGCTTCTGGAAGTCTGTGGAAGGTTTTTGAGAAGCACGTGATTGGAAAAAAAAAATAGTAAATATTAATCAAGATATCATTTGTGCATTGTTGTCTTCCTTCGACACGAGGGTTTGTTTACCTGCTCCCACCGCTCGTGTCGCATGCAGAACCGACATCCAAACCTTGTGATGACTGTCATGGCTCTGTGTTTGAACTAGCCAAGCTTGTGTATGTTTGAACAGTGGGCTTGTGTGTGGTTCCCTCGCCACCCCTGTCGGCCTTCTGCCCCTGGCTGGTTGTTTGTGTTCATATGTCAGGAATCACTTACAAATGATGCATTGGTGTTAATGGACAACTTCCTGTTTAAATAAATACAGATGAAAGGCTTATTCAGCACACATATTGCTTGAGTCTTTCCAGCATAGCCACGTGTGACCGAGTGGCGGCCAGTTCCCTTCCATTCTTTTATTGTGAGAGGTTTGTTTATCGCTGGGATAAACAGAAATGCCCCACATAGAGCTATGGGCGTTGTGCGAAGGCAAAATTACCAGTCGGGAGTTTTTCCAACACCAAAAACACTAACGGCAAACGAACAAATGACAGCCTCTGCATCTATTCACCAGCAAAAATTAAAATCAAGACACGGTGTTTGTATTGAGAGACTGCTCTGAGAAGAACTCACCATGTAGAGGCCGAACAAGGCCCTCATGTTTCTGTTGTTAAGTTTCAGGGCCTGGGAGAAATACTTCCTGGCCAGCTCAAGGTTTTCCAGGCCTCCCTGGGTGTACTTCACCTAGAAGAGAAGGAAGACAAGTGTGGCTTTCAGGCGGCCGTAAACCGACATGAGAGCTAAATAAACAGGTCAGGTCCTGAACAAACTCCACTCGCCGAAAACACGTACACTGGCTGATTGAACAGAACAACAATGTGACACAAAATACTTTTATCAGACATTCTCTCAAAGTGCATTCTAAACAAGACGCTTTTTGCACCTTTTTAAAAACGTTGGTATAGTGTCTCTAACCAAAGAGATGCAATGATGTTTAAAAGTTAAAGATTTTGTTATATCTGTTTGTTTGTTGTATCTGATTCTAAAATCAACTGTTAAAACTGTGATAATTAATAATTGCATTATTTGGCAGTTGAGGTTCACTGGTAGCAAGTTGGAACTTCCACGCAGGGGTTGCAAGCTTGAGTCCCGGTCTGGTGGGTTTCATAACAGTGTCCTTGAGTAAGACAAAGCGTTACTATCCTGTTAGTGTGTAATAATGAAAAACGCCCTCTTGCAATGCTCTAATGCATCTTTACATTGCAATAAAGACCAAATTAACGTCACATTGCGGTTTCATGATGATGTTCCGTCAACGTCGAGAACAACCATTGCTTTATAAAAAAAAAAAAAGTGAAGTCAGGATGCCAGAGAAGAGCTTCTTCTCTCTAGGTTTTATTTATTTAAATTTTGCTTTCCTAGCCACAGTCGCCTTTCAGCTGCTCACAGTCAAAGTCATTGTTAAATTATATTAATAGTTCATTTCCCTTGTTTCAAAAAAACACATTTAAGTGATTCAAACTAAATGAGTAAAGAAAGACCAGTGATTTAGAAGTGTGTTTTACCTCAGCGTACTGCTCACAGTACAGATGATTGTGCGGATTCGTCATCATCAGTTCCTCTAGACAGAACGCTGCTTTTGCATAACTGTGGGGGTAAAACAAAAAAAGAAGATTAAGTTATAATCACATCTCCTCTTAGAAAAGAATTCTAACAAGCAAAGTGAGCTGTAGCTTCATAGATATATGATTTCTCTTTCATCAGCTTTGATGAAGGTTAATATACACACACGGCAAAGTGATGGACGAAGTTTTGGAACAGAGATGGGAAATCAGGCCCTCCATGCATCATGTAAGCAGTCCAATAAGGCAAAAGATGGAGGATAAACCTCCATCTCTAGGATTTTCGTTCACAGTTTAAGACTGTCCTAAAGTCATTCTCAAGATCTGCGGCCACATGAGATCACGTCTGCCCTCACACAACTCTCAATGAACATGACTCAGCACATTTCCTGTCGAATATCCAAACAATTTCCCCAAAAAACACGAGACTATTACAACAAAGCCACAAGACAGAGTCAAGCCAAACATGTCCTGAAGCCATAGACGGGGTTTTAAAGACTCTATACGGCCTTTAGCGCTCTCAAGTCACCAAAACCGCATCGCTAGACTTAGCAAGCAATTCATCTCGTTCCGTGCAACGTCCGCACACACAGCCCAGCGCTGTACGTGCTTGTGCACACATATTAGTTTATCACAGTGCATCGAAACGTAAAACAGAACTGGAATCGTTCCATTTTAATTGTGGACGCTAATCTTAGCGCCAAGAACCGGAGGGAAAAAAAGCGGTTGACGCAAACAAGACCTTTTTTGTGGAAAAACAGCATCTGTATTAGTGACTTGCACAAGATGAGCCTGTAAGCTGTTTAGAAATCGTCACAGAACTTTGAAGACAAGGAGTCCGGGGATAAAAATGAGAACTACTCTGCTAAAGAGGCTGGGAGATGGAGTCAATAAGATCAGGCACCTCAGCCGAATGAAGACTGCGTGTAATTACTATTTCCTCTCCGTAAAGGCTTTCAGATGTTCTTTCCTGCTGTGGTGTAAACGGTGACAAAGGAGGAAGTTAAGTCAAGGCGGGAATTATCCTTGGTTATGACCAATCATTCCAATTCTCCAATAGTATTTTAGCATTTTAAAAAGTATTTTACACGTTTTAAAATGCTTTAAGTTGGAAAACTTTTTAAAATATTATTGTTATGGAAAAAAAAATATATTTTTTTTCACAACTTAATTGTGTAGTTAATTAAATTGTGTAGTTCTACAGCAAACCAAAGCGCTATTTTGAGTAATTGTTGTAATATAACAATGTAAACATTCACGTAAATAATCGATACGCTGACGCAGCATGTTCATCTGATGCCTTAGTCCGAGTGATATGTCCATGTTTAAGAGCCAAAACGGTCTTTCCAGTTTATTTATCGTGATACAAATTGTCTACACATCTCTTACGTATAAATAAGTAAATTTGTGGCCTAAACCATTTTAGCAGTCGCTTGTTCCTCAAGTTAGCAGTTGTGTTCCAGTGATGATGGGCTCATTTTTTCATAATTTTCCAATATAAAAGGTGCTTAGTGACAAGCTCACTCTATTTTACTTGACAAGACACAGACATTAATCCTTTCCTTTAGGAAATGTCTGGGAGAAAGGGTGTCACCTCGTTCTCTTGGGAATTCACATTTATTTCCTCACTTCTTGTTCACAGCACGGAAGAAAATGTGATAAAGCGGGCCTTTGGCGGAAGAGGAGGTGAAGGGAAAAGTGAACTTTGGGCCTAAAATAAAGAGGAAGGAGGAAAACAAGTGGCAGTGACACTCCTATACAAAGGGGGTTGTTGGAGAATATTGTGATATTAGAAAATGTGGGTTAAGCAGGCAGATAATCCTCTCACCCCTGGACTTCCTCTGTCTGCTACAGCTATAAAGTCCTTCACACAAAACAAGGAGGTATCTAATAAGAGACGCTCTCACCGAAGGCTTGCATTCCTGACGTCAGCACCCTCTGACCAGGACAACCAACTATTTCCTACCGACGCCCCCCAAGCCCCCTTTGGGGACAATAAGACCAATACAATTAAAAGAGGATGGAGGAGACTTCAAGTAAGATTCCTACAATCCCGATGCCTGGCAGGAACGAACCCCTGGCAGAAGAGACACCAGCAGGGGAGCGCAGACTTATCCCAAGAGTGGGAGAGGGGGCTCAAGGAACAAATCCTATTATGGAGCCACTCCATGGGACAAACAGACACTAAGTTCTAAGCAGGGCCCCTGGCCGAGACTGGCATTTCACTGTCTTTGGCTCAGGCTCTGTGGTAACCACTGCACATCAACTGAAGGTCCTGAGAATGACCTGTGAAAATGACCTTATAACCCTTGTAAACATCGCATTCCTTTTTACAAAGTTTTAGAGACTTGAAGTTGATTAATATATAAAAATGTTTCATGAACAGCTAAAAAAAAATCCAGGTACATACAATGCATTATTTGGGGTAAATCATTGCTTTTTGTCCGTTTTATTACTTTTAAAACACACACACTCAGGCATATGTATATGTGTGTATTCTTTTTTTCCAACAAAATGTGATTATTGCGGCATCAATTTTGCTGTTTGAATCGGAAAGTTGATAAAGCTTATCACTGGTCTGAACAATGTTTTCCCAGCATGCACTGGTGTTAAAAAAAAAGCTTCTCTTTGGCTTAAATCAATCAAGCAAATCTTCAATTATATTAAAACATATTTCAGTTCTTTGAAGAGACATCTATAACCTCATCTAGAATTACATTTCCCAATGTTCTTACCGATGGCAATAAATCAAAATAAACAATTGTGGAAAAAAAAAAAAGTAGTATTACTCATGCTCATTGATGTAGAGTTCTGACAGCTCATGCCATGCTTCCTGGTCTCCCACAAACCTGCAAAACAAAAAATTGGCAGTTGGCTTTTCAGGAAGGCCACTCTGGACAAAAGAGCGGTTGGGGAAAGACTTGGGGGAAACTCAATCAAATGCAAAACCCATTTTAATTAAAAAGTGGGGGAAAGGAAGGGAAAGAGATGGAGGTCTAAATCCACTGATGAAATACTCACTGCTCCAGATACTCGTTCAGCTCACGAATAGCATCACTGATTTTCCCCTGAGCTCGCAGGATGGAGATCTTGCGTTTCCTTGCCGCCTGTTGCGATGACAGGAAAAAAAAGTTTCAAGCGTTTGTTTGGAATGAAAAGAGAATTTGTGCAAAGCTGTGCCAAACGCTGTTCTGCAAGCCTGTGAGAATATAGAATTCTTTACGAATGAATGAACAGGAAATGGTCCGTCATCATCATCATCCAATCATGACTGGCGTCAAACAAATAATAAATATTCATTTATTTTAATATTTTTTCAATCAAAATGTTGACTTTTGAGTTTGACTTGAGATTTAGATGTCTCGAGTGATTTTGACAAGGTTTATTTATCTTGAATATCTAATATTTCAGTGCAGACTAGAAATCACCCATTTTATTGAGTCTTTAAATGTATGTGACTGTATTAAGATAATTTGCATATTTAAACATTCTCATTTATCATAAAGCATTCAATAAACCTTGACACTTTCATTTTGGACCGACTTTCAGATTATAGAAAATAATTTTTAACAAGAATTCCAAAAAAGTGGCAAATCAATACTATAAAAGCCTTGCACCACCAAGTCCAATAGGATGGGCGTTCCTTGCAAGCACAGTTTCTTTATCCTAGCGGTAAGTAAAATACCAGAAATAGGCTTTAAGCATCGCATTTATCAGATTAGACAGCTTCTGGAATTCAAAGTCCGATGTGAAGACCAAACACCAAAAATGCTGGAGGATACTGAAGAAAGCGCAGTACAATTGAAGTGCAAGACAATCCAACTCTGCCAAAAATCCCGGTCCATTTGCATTTACATAAACATACAAAGTCTCAACCGCAAATACTATCCACCAGGTTCCAACACCGAAGTGACCTTCAGGGGGATTAGAATCCCATCCATCTGAATCAGAAAGTATTACGCCGTGTTCGTCGACTTTTCCAGAAGCAAATCTTTAATTTCTTTCCTCTCTGGTGAAAAGAGAGCTCACGGCAGTAACTTTACCATTACAAGTGCCCCGTATATTATTTACGGGCTGGCACTTGACGGAGCGGGTCTTCCTTACTACCACAGCACAGACCAAAGCCCATCAAACGGGGCATGAGTCACGTCTGAACGGCCGTAAATCTGCGCCTGCCATGATACCGCCGTCACTCCAAATCCACTTATCCATCAGCAAGGCGGCTTCACTGGCTTCACTTCACGACAAACCTGCTTCGCTGGCTGATATGAGCTCACAGGAGCTAAAATGTGATGAACTGGTAAACCACACAGGATGTTACTGGAACACCGGAAAACATTATTTTACATTACACGTGACAGGTGAAATAAAGCTGAAGCTGGAATCTCAAGCTGCTTGGTTTTTGCTCAGCATGCCTAAGTAACTATATCCTGTTGCAATGGACACTTTTGATTTAAACCATCAAATTAAATGGTCTTAAATGGCCCAGCCTACAGCAAATAAATGTGTTTCAGTGTGAAAAAAGAATAATAATAATTGTGTAACCCGTCCCCATATATTATTTTTGTATGTGCCTGAAACATAAAGAACATAAGAAGAACCTACAGATTCTATCCTCAGACGCTTTTACGAGACGGTTAACCACCTCACTTTCCATCTCATGGTTCTTATTTCTGCTTAAGCACGCGTGAGTGGCTGAAGAGCCTGGGTGTTTATATCGGCCCCGGGCTTCCACTTCAGATACTGTGGAGAAACTACCTCAGGGGAATCAACGAGAACAGGAATTAGGTTCTGCGTGAGGTTTCGCATCTCAGGATTGCACAGGATGAAAATAACGATAACATAGATTTTCAATGTTGATAGTTGCAGCTTCATATTTATATATTTTAAACGTTCTTTATGCCCTAAAAGTGTTACAACTAAACTAAAAATGTACCAAAAATAAACACAGTAATTACTAATTATGTTTTATTTAAATAAACTCTTGCTTGAAGGTTTCTCCAATTGGCAATTTGATAAATGAGTCAGAGAATGAGATATTTGGACGTGGCCAAAAGTAAATCTTGCAACAGAAAATTATTTTTTTAATTGGTTCATTTACTCCTCTACATATATAATACACACTTTGTGCAATTTTTATAATTAATTTATTTTAATTATACACTTTACTCCGCTTCAAGAAGCAAAACATACACCAGAAGTTCGGCTACATCAATCTGAGAAAACTCAAGCAGTCAAGCTCAAAGTTAGTAAGCGGACATTTACTTAGAGGAGAGAAAAACGAGCTCCTCCTAAATAAAAACATTAGGCATACAGACACAAACAACGACCAAAGATAAATCAGTTCATACATTCACAGACAGGCAAATTAACAAGAACTGAGACAAGATGGAAGATAAAGACTGATTAGGGATAGAAAGATCAACAGATAGAGAGAAAAAGATAATCAAATGGATAAAGAGAGAGAGAGAGATGACATGCGATATAATAGACAGACTGATACAGAGAGAGATAAACAGGAGCCAGGAAGAAGACAGGAAGTCTCCAAATCATTGCTGTAGGTACTGGGCCATAATCAGCAATAGAGTGAAGAGATTGAAATTTTTGGACACCACGATGGCAAAGAAACCTTGAGCAATTTCTGTTGATTCAACAATTTTGGTTAATGTGTACCACATCTATTTCACAGCCTATAATTACAACAGTTCAGTTTCCAATCTCAGCTCAGCATGCTGAGATGTCTCACAAGTCATCGCACCAGACGCCAACTTTCCGCCATTTTCTCGGATCAGGCCATCATCCCATTCCACTGATCAGTAAAAACAAACAGCCTAGAGATGTCTTCAGACAGGTGACCAGAATGACATCTTCCATGCCAAAGCGCAACCGTTTCACAATAATCATATCAGAATTGCAAAATGGTTGTCCGTTTCCACAACACAAGTCTACGTTTTTTTGAGCGCATGCGTGAGAACAATCAGTCTGTCCAATCTGTGGCGGGGCATTCGATCAGGTGACCTGCAAGGAACTTCGTCTAGAGTTTAAAGTCAAAAACTGCTGCCAGAAAATCTAATTTATTCTCATAATTTGGTGCGAAAAAAAACCTGTACTTATATTTCCTTAATGCATATCCAGTATTTTTACCTAATTTGTCGCCAATTAATGTATTTATGCAAATATAATCTTCTTTTCCAATGTAGACGCTCAAAAACTTTGTGTACATATTTGAAGCATGTGCATATAAGTACTCATTTTTCTACATTTCAAAAAACAAACAAATTAATGGGAATACACCGTCTTTATGTAGCCGCAAGCGTCTGCGTTGTGTCCTTTTTTCTTTCTTTAAATAATGGTTCCGGCAGACATGCACAGAAGCTTTCATTGGCTCAATAACAGAAAAAAAAAAAAAACATTTGCCACGCAGCGACACTTGGCAGTGGCTAAATAGTGTTAATTAAATAATAATAAATAAAAAAAAAACTAAAACTGAAATAAAAACAAACTGAAAACAATAATTAATATTGGAACAGCATGAAGAACACAAGCAATGAGTCAACACAAGGGAACAAACACAATCAAATTAATTATTATTATTATTCGTATTATTAATCAATACGCTCGTTCATCTGTACAGGGCAAATAATACTTCGCAACGTGAAGTGGCTGATTAAAACCATGGCTGAAAAGAGTGGAGTGCAAAGGCTTATGGAGGTTTCTTGGCGTTGTAATTCTGATCACTAGAATTGAATATGTATTTATCTACTAATCAAGTAAAATGACAAGTTAGGTTTGTCAAAAGTAGAGGTAGAAATTTTTAGTTGTTTTTTTTTTTATTTATATTTTGTGCCTGAAAAAAATAATGGGAGGGGGCATATATATATGCATAAAAATGATACTTATTCCACACTGCACTTAACATTAAAATACAGAAATTACGTTTCACTAAAACTAAAGGCAAAAACGCTAAGATCATAACAGAGAGGTTATGTTATATTTGACATTTCTTGCAGTAAAAACAGAAGTTGCTAGAAACATGTTTCAATGCTAAGAAAGCCTAAAAATCTGCCAGTCCTGTACACTTCATTCCCCAGATTTCCTGGGATAAAAAAAAATAAAAATAATATGACAGCTGTCTGAAGGATCATTCATAAATAGACATTTCCATTCAGGAGAGTTCTGCGTGAGACTGATGAGGTAATGAGACATGGTCAGACACAATTTTCCAGCTATTTTCCAGTTGAAATAGGTGTAAAAGGCTCATTTATTTATATTGATGGTGACAATTCACATTTGAAATCCAAGTTAAGTTATATTTCTATAGCAGAGAATTTAAGGTACAAATCTATTGCCGCACTAAAGCAGATTCAAGATGTTTTCCACCAATCAACACTGGCCTTAGGTTTGTATAATATCGACACGTAAATAACATATTTCAAAAAAGACTCCAATCTGCAGGTGTTTAGTAACTGAATCGCATAGTTTCCCTTGTGGTTTCCAATCCGCGCAGTAAATGCAGTAAAAAACATCTGCAAAATCACGCTATCGCCGCAATCTTTGACAAAATGTGTTTAGCTTGGAAAGCTGTTGGACACTCGAAAACATTTCCCTGAGGGAAAACAAATTTCCTATCTTTTGAACATTTTGTTGAATGATGTTAAAAGAAGGGCAAAGTTATACAATTACTAGATTGAGAGTAATGGAACCGCACAGGATGATGACATCTACTCTGTGCCAATCATCTCAACTTCCCATTAACACAAATGCGCTGCAATTTAACCTGGACCGAGGCTTTAGCAAAAGTGCTTTAAATGAAACGCATAGAAAAACAAACGGAATCGGTCGTTCACATTCAGATGGAGAAAGACGGATGAAGCCATTTGGTCCAAAGAAAAAAAAGAAAAAAGGTAAAACAAACACTGATTGTAATAATTGTAATGTTATGGTGATGTTTGTTTATTTATTTGGATTTGTTGTTGCTGTTGTGACGTGAAATTTCCCCGCTGTGGGACTAATAAAGGATTTTTCAATTCAATTCAATTCAATGTAACAAAGCTAGAGGCCATTAAATATCTTTTGAAATTAAAATGTACTTTTAAATATCTGTAAATAGTCTTTGCAGGAGGAATTTGAAAAATTTGGAAAACCGAGAACTTTTATTATCTGCTTCTGCATATTTCTTTTTTACCCAAACTGACTTGCATTTTTCAGATTCAATTATAAAAAGACTAAATATTGAATAAATTATTATATAAAGACTGTATTTTCAAATAGTAAACCTAATACATATAAATATATTCATATAAATATATAAAATTTCTACTAGAAACAGAAGTTTCTCAATGATCAATATGTCAACAGTAAAAAGTTTACTGACCCAGTAACAAGTAAATACATTTAA
Source organism: Paedocypris micromegethes (assembly GCA_028031935.1). NCBI lineage: Eukaryota > Metazoa > Chordata > Actinopteri > Cypriniformes > Paedocypris > Paedocypris micromegethes. Next base: position 10,288,088 of record CM051501.1, on the reverse strand, counting down.
AGCAACAAAGTCATTAAAATAATGACAGACACTTCTGGACTATTTCCAAGTCAGGCAAGGGTTAATTTATACTAGAGAGTTCTATAGAGTCAAGAAAAGAGATTAATCCTCATTTTCAGAGACGAGTCATTTGTCTTTGTAGGCATGTGTGCGTGTGGTCATTAAAGTGATTTTAATTTCTTTTTCTTACCGTATTAGTTGGGTCATCTTGTAGTATAGCATCGTACAATTTATTTGCGTCCTCATACCTACGAAGAAAAGCAAAGACAAATAATGAAATATGCAGATACAATCAGCAAATGAGACGGTTTCATTCCAAAACCAAAGAAAAAAACACATAAAACATTGCAACTACTTCCAAAATGCTTGTGTAAATTATTTGAGCAATAAATCATCCCTCCACCTCTTTAATCACACAGCAACTGAGAGTTGGACGAAACAAGAAAACAGTCAAGACATTTGGTCAAGCTGCTAAAAATAGAAGACTGAGAAAGAAAATCTGTGATAAAGTGAAACCGCAAAATTTAATCTCTAGTAAAGCAATGTGAAGTCAAGGCTAAATTCTGCAAGTCATTCATTTTCACTGGGACAAATCTTTGGCGGTATGAGCATTAAGAAGAGTTGGACTGAGTATCACTTTTTAGTAATGAGCTGTGACACACCCCGCGTAGCTGGAATGAGCTGTGACATGGCTCATCAGCGACCAATCAGAATGTAGAAGTTCGGTTCCATAGAACCATTGAAAGAGATTAGTGGAATTGTTTGCAAATAATTGTGACTAAAAGCAATGAAGAAGAAAAGGGAACATTTGAATACTGGAGGTAAATCAGTATTCAACACGTCAATAATTCTAAAACCAGCCCATAGGATGGATTTCTTTTCATCTGGGTTCTGGGCAAGATTTTGCAAATTCAAACGCAAAAAAACTAGTGAATTGAACTAGTAAATTGAATTTGTTTGTTCGTTTCTGGAATTTCAAGCAAACATTATATTCAAAAATTAGATAAAAAAATTTAATTCTATATGATTCAACATGATACTAGCTTTGTGAAGATCGACGTCAAAGCCTTCTCTGGCGTGACAATCTGAGCTCATTTGACCCTGACGCTTGTAAAAACGTACATTTAGTTGGGAAGCATGTGTATTAAAGGTCCTTGTGAGCAACTCACAAACAAAGTGGCTTGTTTCAAAAGAAATCGAAAAACTGCACCCATGCGGCAGAAATAAACAGTCATTACCGTAGTTGTACACAGTCAGTGTTGTGCAAGGTTTAGTTGCACTAAAAAAAAGGGACTAATCCACAAACATGATTGCCTGCACTTTGATTTACCTCTAAACAAATCAGCCTGCACTTCCACCACTAACCAGGCATGAATCTGAAGAGCATTTGACTTGAAAGCCATTTCCAGATGAGATGTATAAGAAGTTACAGATGCAAAAAAAAAAACAAGTTCAACTTGATTCATAACGTTGGGGATTCTAAAAAAATATAGAGAGGATATCACTGGTCATTTCTAACAAAAGTTTTGGGTTTCAAATCATAGATGGTCAACACCACAAGCACTTCACTACTCTTCTTAATGAGGGGTCTGAGAAGCGAAGAAGCCCACCTATAATGAGAGACGACCTGCTGAGCTAGACATCTGATCAAAACATCCCTTCCGCCTTCAAACAACAACAGAAGCTGCTCTGGATCCCATTATGATGGAGATCCAGAGCTACTCCTTTTCTCACATCTATATTACAGCCGATTACTATCTGGCACATCTCACACGGCACCAGCCGCTTTGACTTATTCTATTTATGTTCAATTCAGCCATGTGGGACCTGAAAGGAGTGTTTAATTTGAACGGAGTGCCTGACGGCAATTAGACCCAAATTTGCAGTTTATTTAATCTGACCATGCAGGCACAATCACTCACAATTAAGGCTCGACCCCTGACATGAGTGATAAATAAGTCAAAGACATGGTGACCAGGCTGAAATTCTGCTGAAATTCTATACGTCAACATCGATTTACGACCACCTTAATTGTTTGCTGCAATGTGGGTCCGTACGGATTCTCTCCGAAATAAACACGGAACTTAAGCCGTGCACGACATCAAACGACTTTACAAATCTTATACGATTTTCGAAACGTGACAGGCCACACGCACATTAGGGGAAAACAATCCCCTCAGAGTGTGTTGTGCATCCATTGCGCCACATGGCACATGAGGACAACACACCAAACACAGAGGCTTTTGATCGACTGTACACAGAATATCTTGCGAAACAAACTAATGGCAACCAGAGTAATAATAATCTTGTAATAAATGATGGCAACAACCTTTTTATAATTTCTTTTATAAATTTCCATAATTAAACGAACATAAGCAGCACTAAAATGAATTTTCAATCACAAAATAAAAAAATAATTATTTATTCATTGTTTTTTTTCCCCTTTTTACATTTCTGGCTAAATTACGATATTTCTCCTCCTAAAAATACAATTTTTCATATTTAACAAACCTAACTTGTCACTCACACAACTTCAATGTTGCTTTACTTGAATGATACTTATGATTACGCGCATATTTGAAATCTGCAATTATATATAATCACCCCCCAAGTTTTTAAACTTATATATAAACTTTTTTTTTATTTTTATATTGCATAAATACAATAATAATAATAATAATAATAATAATAATAATAATAATAATAATAATTTAGCATTGCCTCAGCTGTACAAAATGATTCATTGGTTGTCATTTTCTCATTGTTTCAGTCGGTCGCTTTCTGATTGGACACGGTTTCTGTCAGCGGCTTCCTAGTCAGACAGTGCGTCAGGCGCTCTCTGATTGGATATTGTACCACTCAGTTGCTCCCTAATTGCATATTTTTCGACAGTTGTCTCAGTGAATCATGCTTTGATTTCTACTGTTTGCCATACGTTTTCTGGTTGGACATTGGATTTGGCTTTCATTCGTTGCTTTCTGATTGGATATATTTATTTTATTTGTGATTCCCAATCCTACAACAAGTTTCCCTTTCACACACCATTTTGAACAAAAAATTGCCTGTCCTGCAGATTCAATCGCCCAACAGACCACAGAACAATGTCCCAATAATTCTGATAATCCAAGGTTGTCTATGGTTAGTCACAAAAACTGCCCAATTATTTTGTGTTGTGTGGCTGGCCTTAAGTGGGACTGTATTCGTCTACAGGTCTAGCCCGTCTTACTTCCCAAGCAAAGAAATAGAAAGACATAAAAAAAAAAGATAATCACTCCCAGAATGAGAGAGGTTTTTAGACCACTTCCGTCATCCATCCTCGCACAGGCAAAGGAGCCAGAGCAATAACAAGGGTCGAACCAATTTCTTTCGCTTTTCCACTTAGCAGAAGGATCGGTGGGTTATAAAATAAACAGCTCTTCTTCCCACGCATCTTGCCATTTATGTTCCGGAACCCCTACCCTTATCCCAGCGAGCTTACCCAAGGCCGTGGTGCTAAGACGGTGCTGCGGTGTGGTGTGTCTTACCTCTCCAGAGCCTCCAGCCGCATCCCTGCTAATCGCTTCACTCTGTGACTGTCTGGAAACTGCCTCTTCAGCTCCTGTAAGCAGCTCTACGCACACAACGACAAGTGTGACCACAGGATCGTGTTCAGATAAACCAAGCAGAAAACAGTCATGAAATAATCTAAAGCTTCTTAAAAAGGGAGACGTGACACTCCTAAGGCGAAGATTTCTGCTGAGGGGATTTGTAAACATAATTACAATGATAAAACATTTACAGTTTGTAGGTGTTATGTCAAAAAAAGTCAAACGAGTGGCAAAACAATGCACAGCAGGATCCCACGATTTCACATGGACACAATGCTATTTATATTCGCTGGGTCTCCCCGGTTATTTTTTTTACACACTCATGGGTGTGGAATGGTTCCTGTCAGAGATTCCTGATTAGGATGGAAAGTTCGCTCTGCGGCTGAGTCGGGTTGACCTATGATACTCATTTAGGGCTTTTCCCGCCGTTTTCCCAACCGCTGGTAAGAACATCAGATATAGTAAGAACTTCACATCAGCAAAGGTTAGGACGACTAAAAAAAAACTATCAGCTTTTACTTTCCATAGTTTATTTAGGGTTGATTAGTCATGTGATGATGTGGAAGACAATTTAAGCCACAAACAAAAACTATTTTAAGTTTCGATGACAAGAAATGGCTCAAATCATTTGTCTTTGCTTAAATATGCTACAGTTAATCTCTCTCAGACTCTCCTCTTATAATAAAAGACAACATATGAGGAGTGTGTTACAATTAAATATTGCGTTAAAATATTCTCTTTTATATAATGAATCAATTATCTTTGTACACCTATTGATAATGAAATACGTTATTTACTCGCTTATAAGATGAGGTTTCTACGTGAAAAGCAAAACAAAACATTCAACATTCCTTTTGTCATTTCACAGATGGGATTTTGCGAAAGGAAAATAAAACTAATAAACTGTAACATGTAACACTATACAGTAGTTTAAAGTGACAAATTTAAACGTTTTAGATGACATAGATGTCTCACCCAGGCCAAATCGTCCCGACTGCAGTCCAGCGCTGCGATCATCACCTGCTCGTAAATGATCCAGACTGGCCACAGGAGACACAGAAATGAAAGATTAACACCTCGCTTTTCACAGTGTGCTAGAAAAGATAAATGAAAATACAGTCTGCGTGAACTGCTTTCAAGCAAACTGTGACTTTTCTTCTCTGTGTCATTACAAAAGACGATCTTTAACGTCCTTCAGCAACAGAGTTTGTCTTGGTCCTTTCCGGATTCGGGCGAGCTGGCGGATCTCGTGGAAATAGTCGGTTTAGTTTGGCCTCATGAGAGACACGACTAGCAAAAAGCTAGTCAAAAGTTTTATATGTTCATATTGTTCATTCAAAATGGACAAAGATTGAAGAATTTTCACAATCGCAAATTTCCCAACTTTTGTTTACACTAGTTTTCCTAACTTCTAACAGGTCAGCAATTGGCCGTCTACCAATCCAGAACGTGACACACCCCGCGTAGCTGGAATGAGCTGTGACATGGCTCATAAGCGACCAATAAGATTGTAGAAGTTCGGATACCACCATCTTGGGACAGACTCCAGCTCCCAGTGACCCAGAAATGAAAAAACGGTGTATAAAATGGATGGAAGAAACTTTAAAAAAAGTGCATGGCATCTAACATACAAAAAACAATTCCGGTGAAGTGCTAAATGCTTCATACACAGCTCTGAAGCCCATTCAAGGATATGGCTAATGTATAAAATAAATGAGGTTAATGTTTCCTAACAGAAGACAAGCATGCACAAGTCTGTCAGCGGAAAGACTTTTAATGTGTTAACTGAGAACGGACAATAAAATCCCACCGAGCGGGAGCGAGTGACATGCCAAAACAAACAAACGCCTAAAGCTTTCGCGCTGTTTTTATGATTTCAAGTCTCGCTTTGATAATTACCATCTTGTTTGGCCGCCAATTTGACGGCTGGTTTTGATCAAACCAACATGTGTCAAACATGATGAAAGCTGTTAAAGAACAATATGAATATTCATCATAAAAACAAACAATAATGTATTTTAACGCATATTATTAAACTAAAAAAGTCAATAACCAGGGCTCAATCTCGCTAGAAACGAGAAAGCCTTTCTGTCCGGCTTTGTGGATGTAGTTTGCATGTTCTCTCGTGCTTGCGTGGGTTTCCTCCGGGTCTCCGGTTTCCTCTAAAAGTCCAAAACATGCTCAATAGGTGGAAAATTGCAGACAGGTGTGAGTGAGAGTGTGAATGTGTGTCCCTCACCGAGGTTAGTAATGTGACACATGGAGGACAATTTCAGCCATTAATGGTTAAAAATCTATTTCAGAATGGCCACTAATCCGGAGTGTGTGTCACACTTTCAGGCTCAAAGTTGCTGGAATTGGTTTAAGCTCCATGTGACCAAAAAATGGAAAAGCATAAATTGGAAGGATGGATTGGTACAAGTATCAATTGGCTTTGTGTTGCTGTTTGTTCTGATTCCCGAATCACCACTGCTGCTCTCGGACAAAACAGCCAAAGGCATTTCAGACTAGTTATTTGAGATTGTATGTGGTTTTAAACATCAAAATAAAGTAAAAAAAAAAAAGAAAAGTGACTAATTTCAACTCGAGTTAGACAGTGCCAGGTTCCTTCAAATCCTAAACCAAAACCGTCAACTATAGAAGTGAGTGTTAGAGCCAATATCAGGAACACTGGATCACCGATAATGATTTTAGCTGAAGAGAGTCTTGGCTTTAGCGGCCATGTTTGACAGGACGATTGGAAGACAATCTGCTTGTCTGGCTTAGGAACCAACAACTGACCAAAGCAAACAAACATCAAGCCATTGAAAATGTTTCTGCTTTTCCCACTATAATTTCAAATGTCAAAAGACAAGCTGTGAAAATGTTTTTGTTATTGAAACGTGAGAAGAAATTGTGGCCAGAAAAAAGAAACCGCAAAGGTGCTTAAAATGTTATGTAAATGCATAAGGCAACATGAATTAAAAAGAAAAAAAAAAAAACTCTGCTCATGAAATCCTTTGGGGTTAGGTCAAATACTATAAACAGCAATAAAATTCAATGATTGAGTGAATGATTTTACTTTTAGACACATGAGTGAATGATTACTTTTACTTTTAGCCACATGATCAAAAATTGTGCAAAGCTCTTGAATAGATGACTCAGACAGGTGGATGACTCCAAATACTGACACTTTGATTTGTAAGGTAAAAAATAGCAAAACGTGTTTTCTTCACATTCAAAGCTTTATGAACTGCGCAAATATTAATGAGAGAACGCTATAGGCTTTGAATCTTCTTCTCTTGCTTAATAGAGAAAGGAATCAGAAACCCATTCATTTAGACCTAGAATGAAACTTGAAAACAAATGTACTACAATAGTTTGCTTGTTCTCTCAATGCTCGTGTGGGTTATCTCCAGTTTCCTCTCAAAATCCAGAAACATGTTTAGGAGAAGATTGAATTGAATTGAATTGAATTGAAAAATCCTTTATTAGTCCCACAGCGGGGAAATTTCACGTCACAACAGCAAAAACAAATCCAAGCAAATAAATAAACAAACAAACAAGATAGATAGGATCGTACTTACTGTCATCTCCCAATTTTGAAGCATGTTCATTAATCAGCTCTTCACCAACATCCACAATCTGCTCACTGTTCCTGTAATTCTCTTCTCTCCACTTCCTGAGTTTATCTCGCATTTCTAAGGAGATAAATACAATTTTACATAAAAATGATATACAATTTTTTGTCCCCCTGATCAACATAACAAAAGGCTACTTTTGTGCCAGCTATAACATTTACCACTTTACACACATTACACACCAAAAAACACCCACAGAATTATATGTATGATAACTTTGCTATGTGTATTAGTTCTCACTGCTGGGGGAAAACACACACACACACACACACACACACACACACACACACACACACACAATTTTAGCTAGATAAAAATAATACACAAACACAACACATAAAAATCAAACACTAAATTCCCATACCACCACATTAAAAAAAATATGAGTGTCCTAAAACAAATAATAAATCATGAAATGTATTGTATTTAGATAACCACGTTAAACCTGATTGCATCAAATTACATTTCGAAGAACAAGATATAAGTATATAATGAGTAATAGGTATAAGTGCATATTTATATTTGTTTTATATACAAACGAAACATTCTGTATTTCTGCTTATTTACAGTCAGCGTGCCATAAACTCGCATAATTATCACTGTTTGGTTATCATGCAATTCTCAATAAAGCACCTTAAATTCAGATGTCCAAATATTGGACATTAGATGTGCATTTTAAAACCGAAAAAGAGTTACGAACATATAAATAGTTGGATGTTTTAATCTTCGGTCTTTAGCTGTCAGAAGGCTTTAGCCGCAAAAGCTAAGCTGCTAGACAGATTGGCAGGATCTATGACGAAATGCAAGTAAATCATAGCTTCTGTAAAACAAAACACGGCTAAAACAAAGAAATACACAAGTTTGAAGCGTCACAAAAACTGGGAATATGTTTTTAAAAGCAATTTACCTTCCCAAGAAACATCGTAGAGCTCCGATATGGACGACATGTTTTTTAAGCACCGCCCATCTAGTTGATGATTGGTAGATATCAGTGACGTATGCGATAATCGGGTCAAAGGAGGTCAGAGTGATGACGTTCTACTTGGCGTACTGTACGTTCTTGAAATCTAGATAAAAAAAAAAAGAATAATGGGAAGTTAATTGTTTTAGTCTAATAATTCATCCGGTTTAAAGAATATTAGTTTTTGTTGTTTATCTTTTGTTTACCAGTATTACTGTGTGTTTACTTTTTCTTGAACATTTATTTTCGTTGTTTCATTTTAGCACAAATTTTGCATGTACACACTTCAAAATCTCATAGTCTTTCCTGTAGTTGTTCCTGTTGTCTTAAATTTTCGAGCTTTGAGTTTCTATCTTTCTATCTTGAGTTTCTTTGAGTTTTATCTATATCTTCTTTTCTGTTTTTGACTGAATTGTATTATTTCTACAGCTTGTAAATTTTTGCACACCAATATTGAACCAATTACAGTAAAATAAATTGTGCAAACATGTAAGACTGAAATTAGTAATTAGATTTTATTTTTGTGTATATGAAGATATATTCTATTTGCACACAGTAGTGTGAATTTAAATTAACCAAGGAATTAACCATATTACATTGTATTTACACACACGAAAAAATTTAATATTTACCGCGGTTTACATAACATAAATGGCAATGAATTGTTAATAAAAAATAATATTTGCATTGACACTTTTATACTGTAAGTGTCTTTTATGACTAAAGTAAGTGCCCATATTTGTACTAAATCCTAAACCAGTTTTTTCCCGTAAAGTCATTGTGGTATTTTCAAAGGTTATTGCGGTTCATGTGTCCATTTTTTTTCTCATCGTGTGAAAGATTCCTTGAGGATTGTCTACAGCTTGTTCTTGACTCTAAAGCATCGGCCACAGCGTACGTGCTCTCCAGAGGACTCAGCACACTCTTGTTTATAGCAGCGTAACCTAAACTGGATGTCATTTCCAATCTTGGCTTCTTGTGTATTGTCCATGTTTTACAAAGGCTTTGGTTTCCTAAAGGCCACTGGCAACGCAGTGGCATAAAAGAGCACTTCCAAAATGTCACCATGTCTGTCAAAAACACTTGTGTGGTTCATTGTGCTGCGAGTCCTGATGACGTGGGCATTTGTAATTTCCAGTTACTTGATATGTGACATGGTTTCTGACTAGTAAACTTCGCAGTTAGGCCAAAAGCCTTTTCTCCACCATGTGTTGAGGATTGATGAGATGTGCCTGCAGCGACGTATTTGATACCGAGGACTCCTGTTCACAGCATCTACACGCTTTACACAAACATCAAAATCATTTACAATTGGTCCTGCGAGAAGTGAGGAAAGAGGAAGCACATGCTCCGTGTTTTCTTTGGAGCTCCGCTTCTAAGTGTCACCATAAGGAGAGATCAATAGCAGCCATTTGAAAACCGAAATTGTCCTGCTTAACTACTGTTTGCGTAGTTTTCCATGCCTTTGGAGCACCACATGTGACATGAGGTAGACCTGTGTTTCCCCTCATAATCTGGTTTCCACAGAAAGTCGGCTTTCACTAAACTATGCTCCTCAGACATTTCTGACAGAGGGAGCCAAGGCTGCTGATCTCTGACACGAGCAGTTAGAAAGATGTAACGTGAACTATGGATGAGGTGTTCTGTGAGTTTCAGCAACCACTGGGCTTTTCCCAGTCTTTTTTTTTTTTTTTTACAAAAAATCCTCACATGATGGAAATTGAAGGCAAATGTAGTCTGCAAAAGTCGTTCTGTCTTGATGGAATCACTTTAATTCTCAACCATATTCATTCTCAAGCTGTTTCACTGCTTTCGATGCTTTTTAAAGCTTTTCAGGACTAGATGGCAAAATGTGTCTTACGCAAATCATCCGTCCTTCCATTTTCACCTCTCCTCCTGATTTATATCATGGGGATAAAACAGTGATGCCCAGACCTCCTTCCCTCTGTCCTCCAGCTTTTTTTCAGACCATTCAATCACATTCTGAATTTCAGACCAGTCAATCACATTCTGAATCGTCTAAGGGTTTTTGTAGCTTGCTGTCACTTGTTCAAAATTGTTTACAACAACTAGTAATTTGATTATTCTGCATTATTCCCGGCCAAACAACACAGCCCACCTAATGCATCTAAAACCATAAAAATATGTTTTATCATAGTAGAACAGCTGGTATAGCTGATATAACAATTGTGACTGTATAACACGGAGTATACGATTTATTTGGATAACAACGCTTTTTTTTTCCACTTTGAAAAAGCACATCCTGTTTGACTGACAATAGTCTGAAGGCAGAATTCACATCAAAATAAATGCGGCATTACGCCATCTTTGGGGGTCAAACCTATAAAAGAGCAAAACTAAAGCGTCTTTAATTGTAAAATCCCTTCTCTGATCCAAATTGGACAGGGTAGATTTTTCAGGCTGAGAACCTTGGTTTCATACGTTCAAATGAGCCATTTTAAGTTTGAAAAAGAGGTTGCAGAACTTATAAACATTAGCTGTGAAAGGGTTCTAATAATAAGGTCTATATCTTAGACATTTTCCGGATTTTACCAAAAGATAATTTCAAACAGTGAACAGCAAACACTCTAATTGCATTTAAAGCCCATGCATTGTCTCTCCACACTCCAACATGTGCTATAAAGCTGTAAAAGCACAAGCAGAGAGCACCTCATTTGAGCTGACAGTCTAGAAACCTTTTTCCTGTTGTGAAACACGTTGCAAGCGCACAACACATCATTCCTTAGCCTCCATTGGAACTCATTGCATTCAGCAAAACACTTCCTGAGACCGAAAGTGTCATGCCTCTGTTGCCCTCAATATGTGGACGCAATAGAGCTTGACCCATAATTTCCTCACGCCCCTGTCTTTCCCCAGACCCTGTCTGTAACATCTATAATGATATTTTAGGGTCTTTCATTGATTCTTTGTTGGTTAAATAAGCACAACCACATCAGAACAAACACAGGGCACATATTGAAGCAATGCCAATACTAAGGAATGAATGTTGTCACCAGTTTTGTAAACAGTAAGCACGATTACGAGAAACCGCTGGATATATAGCTTGTTTTTATAGTGCGTCTGTAATTTCCTCGACTTTACTCTGGCGATGAGGAGCAGCCGAAGCACAATGATTTCACAAGACCACTGCTTGATTCGCCACAGAAATAGGTCTTCCCAAGGTTGGGTGTCCAAAGTAGTGGTGGTCTGGCCCTTCTCTGCTATTGTTGCAACTGAAGACGTCTATCTCCTGTGGGGGTCTGCAATTATTTGCGGTTTTTGGTGCATTTAAAAATGCAAAGTTAGCACCATTTTTGTTTCCATTTAAAGATTTGTTTCTTTACCTTACAGCTTAGACTAACACACACGAGCAGGATTGGAATATTCTCATGCATTTTTTAAACCAAAGTGACTTGTTCTGTAAGGACTAACTGTGTACAATTGTGGGTTTGGTTGTCAAGGAAAACATGACGATAACTCGGCAATGCATTGTCATTGGTTCTATAAAAACCGCTTGGTGTGTGTTTATAGAGCAGGTTGTTGCGTTTTTACATGTGTGGTGCAGATGCCTCCATTGGCTACAAATGTGGAGTAGCCACATCTTCTGATAATTCCGTTTTTACATTTGTCCTCACAATTCATAAATAGTGATTAAATTCTGCACATTATTTCCAATTATTTGTCTCTTTTAAAATAAACTACGGTACTGTATTTGAATTTTGACTTTAAGTTGTCTTCAGAGGCAGTAGATTATTTTTATAATTAATAGTTTTGCAAAAATACATTTGTTTTGGCGAGTGTGTAGAAGAAAACAAAAAGCAGAAAACAAAAAGAAGACTAACATTGCCAACACAACAAAACTGTCATGAATGGTGGTTGCTAGAAAGCAGGTCGAGTCTCGTATGCAGTTTAGATGTTTAATGTGAAGTCCGTTCGGCAGAATCAGGGTCGTAAGACAGGCACAGGGTCGAGGGCAGGCAGAGACAGGATCACAACGAGGTTACAGGCAGGAGGTCAATAAACACGGAAGTAACTAGACAACACAGAAGACAAAGGCAAAGGCAAGGACCGTGGCAACGGCAGGCGTAGGCAAAGCTTCGCCCCGATCTAACGGCTTGCAAGTCCTTATATAGTCCTCGTGATTGACGGCAGGTGAATTAACTTTAGGCGCGCTCCCGCGCGCCGCGGAGAGAGAGTGCGTGCACGCGCCAGCGGCACCTGCACGCGCGCCGGCTCGGGAGACTTGCACACGGTCATCACAAAAACGTATCTAGACAAACCAAATCAATGTTGAAAGTTATTGAAAAGTTTAGTTAACAAAAAAAAACACTTTGCAGCTTCTGGTCTTTTATTTACAAGTGTTTTTTACTTTTACAGTCCATAATTTTAGACTGCCTCACAGCACAGGCATCATCTCCTCATTAGCTTGTTGGTTAAACAGAAGAGCACGAACACCATGCAAAATGCTGAATAACCGGTCAGACGTGACCGCTGTGTGGACCACCCTTCAGTCTTTTCCCCGATATAGTCACATACAGTAGAAACAACGGGGGTCTCCTCACTCAGCACTTAACAATAGTTCCCTGTGGTTAAACAGGCGCCTACAGGGTCTCACGATACACACAGAATGTGTACACCGCCAGGCTGTACTATGAACTATTTATATCGCTTCCTCATCAGTACAAAATAATTATTTATCTAGATATAAGTTTGTTTGCCTGGGTGTGTAAGTGGGATCAGATCTGTTGATGTATATAATTTTATAAACGTGTTTGTATTGTATCTATAGTTCTCCAAAACAATCAAATTCATGTCATATTCACGCTTTGGAGAATCACAAAAACTGCAAAACATATGTATGTGTTACCATGAAGTATGATAAATATGAAACACAACATGCATCTGTGGTTCTACTCAAAAGCCTTATGTAAAGTGTTTTTTTTTTATTTTTTTATTTAGCGGTTTGAGGTTTATGATAGTGAAATAAGGAAAGTGTGTGTGTGTGTGTGTGTGTGTGTGTGTGTGTGTGAAGTGGAACACTGAACTGTGCGAGTTATTATATTTGTGGTTATACCCGGCACTTTCCTCAGTTGGGATGGGTGGAGATGAAGCGTAGACGTCTGACTTGTTGTGGAGCATCTGTAGAGTTTCCAGACGGTAAACCATAGGAGACATTTGGGGCAATCAGAAGATATTCTGCAACATTTTACAGTCAACCACAGACATTCAAACATCATTTTAAAAGTGCATCTATATTTATTTTATCTATCTATCTATCTATCTATCTATCTATCTATCTATCTATCTATCTATCTATCTATCTATCTATCTATCTATCTATCTATCTATCTATCTATCTATCTATCTACCTACCTACCTGCCTGCCTGCCTACCTACCTGCCTGCTGGTCTATCTATCTGTCTGTCTATCAATTTATTTTTCTGTCGGTCGGTCGGTCTGTCGGTCTGTCTCTCTGTCTGTTTGTCCGTCTGTCTTTCCTTCCTTCCTTAAGCTGGAGGTTTGGATACCAAGAAAGAGCACAGAGAAGCAATAATGCATTATGAATGAACAATGCTGCTCTAATGCAGTGCAAATTTATTTTGATGAAAGAGCTTAATTAATGTTAAACCACATATACTTGTAGGGTTCCTTTTTGTGTAATTAGCTGAAGGCATAATATAATCAGAGTTAAAAGAAATCTGAGGTTAAACCAGGACTTTTTCAATGCTTTGTTTCAGTGGCTCCTTCATTTCAATGATTGGCTGGTTGCATCTGAAACCAGAGCAATTTCACCAAGAAATAATTTCTCAAAGGTAGAATCAGTGTCAATTAGTGTTTTTGCACCGTTTAACTCATGGCTTTATTCTTTCCAAAGGTTTTTGCTAGCAGGGTTTCCTGGAAACCTTTGCCTCATTAAAAAAAAAACCGCTGAGATTCACAATCCAATTCATTAGTGTATTGTATTGTATTGTATGTTTCATTGATTTCATTTTCTCATTTTCATATTTACACTCAAACTGCTCTGTTGTTAGCATCAAATGTTCTTTTATTTAAGGGTAATTTTTATTTAACGGTGGCTCATTTCAGAATGACGTGCGGCGAAAGTGTTAGGACACATGTGTAGTGTCCCATTCACATTAAAATAACACCTTGACTTTAGATGGAACACATGTGCTTTATAAATACGAACAGAGAAAGATTATTCTTCTTTAAGTGCTGAAGTATTTACAATCCCGACATGGTGCCTACTTGCACAGTTAACCAAACCACTTTGTAATAGCCGGTAATTTCCTTATGTTAAGCCATGGATAATAATTTTACAAGCATTTTCACGGATGTCTTCCCAGACGTGTGCCAGCTCGGCTGATGTGCCAAATGGTTATACAGGGAAATACATTATCTTGCTCAAAACGATAAAATAAATATGCAAAGTTTGAATCTTGAATAAGTTCTTGGCATTTGTTTTTTTTTTTAAAGAAAGGCATGTCACGTGTGGGTCACGTGTAGTAAAAAAAAACTGGGCTTGATGCTGTTGAAGGGTGTTGAAAGTTGAAGGGTTTAACTGGGCTTGATGCTGAACTACTTGGACCAAGTATCATCAACTCGTGGTTGTACGCGCGCACCAACACATTTATTTTGCATCACTTATATTTATGCAAAGATAGATCGTATTATATAGTTAAGTACATTTATCCATTTAATAATGTTCTATTTATTTTTGTGACTTTTGTAATGATTTTTGCATGACGACGTTTCGTGACACTATAACATGAATTAATTATAATATTCGAATTTATGACATCTTGGATATTGTCCGGCTCTTTCACAAATAAAGTTTTCTTGTTTTGAAACTCCTCCTCTTCCGTTTCCAACATGGCGGACTACGATCTCACTACCAAAATTGCCCACTTTCTGGACCGACATCTGGTTTTTCCACTGTTGGAATTCCTCTCCGTGAAAGAGGTGCATTTGTTTTTTTAATGTTACTTGTTGAATGCGTAATGAAAAACCGTTTTGAGGCAAAAACGAATCCAAAATCGGAAACACGTGTGCGCGCCCGTTACAATCACACATATTTAGATGATAAAACTGTTGATATCTGTATAATAAGTAACGATAAAGAAACAACGTAGTTTTTCTGTGTACAATGCAAACTTGGTTTGCGGCTGTCCGGTTTAACAGGTCAGAAATAGTTTAGTTTGAGCTAGTGCACTGCTTAATCGACAGGCTTTTTAGTTAAGAGCGTTTTTATTTCTAAGATGGGTCTTTGTACAACTCAATACGGTAATACGGTGATCTAACGGTAAATTATTTGTTAGATCTCATTTATTACTTACTTAAGTTGACTGTGTTTATGTAATTTACAGATTTACAACGAGCATGAACTTCTCCACGGAAAGCTGGATCTTCTCAGCGAGACCAACATGGTGGACTTTGCCATGGATGTTTATAGGAACTTATTTCCCAATAAAGAAATTCCCATCTGTAAGTAGTTGGTATTTCTATATCTGTTGTTAATATCTCTATACTGTCAGATCAGTGTGAACTGAAATATGTTTCCACCTGGTTTCAGAATCGATTTCCATCAGGAACTGAATTAGGGATTGTTCTACAAATTAAAAGTACAGTGTTTATTAATCATGAGAAGTGCAAACTCGAGACTCGTGAGACTCACAGAGCTGTCACATTACTGCCATGTTAAGTCTGCTACTATACAACATCGTTTTTTTTTTTATATCTGCGTTCGTTTGCGAAATGTTTAGATTAGACTTTTGCCTTCGTCGTGCACCATTTAAAAAGTGTAAAATTATGATTTAATGCTCAAATGGTCAAACAAAAGTCCATGATTGGTTTTGGAATAGAAAGATAAGGTTTAATCAAGCAGTGGCTTTATTTTTGAAAAAAATAAATACTCCATATAGTTTTTGGCAAAAATAAAGGAAACCTAAAACGTAAACGAACATTAAAGCATGTAGAGGGAAACATAAAAATTGACTGCTTTCGGATTTGGCATTATCATGTACTACTGTAGCTAAAAAAATATTGGAGTATTTTGTATATTGTGGTAATTATTACATTTGTGTGGCTGTGGAATGTGTTTTATTTTTATAAATGTGCTCTTGTTCTCTTGTTTGCAGCTCTCAGACAGAAAAGGACTGAAGTCGTGGCTCAGCTGAAGCAGCTCCAGGCCGACACGGAGCCGATTGTGAAGGTTTTTGAGGATCCTGAAACCACAAGGCAGATGCAATCTACAAGGTTTGTTTTTTTTGGCTTGCTTACCAATGAAAAATGGCAATAAAACGTAGTGTTTCGAAATCTAGAATTTCACCTTAAATCAAATTAGCGCGGTTGCGTGACCATAACTCAGAAGTCCATTGATTCTGTGGATCTCAGGCAGTAAATTTTGCAACTTAACATTGGCAGATGGGATAAAATTTGAGGTTGCAAAGGAAATAATGACAATTATATATATATATATATATATATATATATATATATATATATATATATATTTCTTACGTTTAAGAATGGGTCACCTTTCTCAAAGTAAATATACCTTTCTGTGCCATTGTCTTTTCAGTAAAAGTGACAAGATTGCTACATGTTAGCGTGTCTGAATACATTTTTCAGTGTTAAAGATTAAGTTAAAATTAAAAAGTTTAATTTAAGTTCAAGTTCAAGTTCTGAGCATTTGTAAGGCACTATTTAAATTTAAAAACAATTATAATTATATGTCAAATAGTTAAGTTAATTTCTATTGTCATTATTTTGTATTCAGAATCAGGTATTTATTAAACACACTTTTCAGAAAAATAGGAATTAGTTTTTTTTCTCAAAACCATGCAGCCCTAGTTCCAATACACACATTTTACTGTAAAATCTTTCTAATATGTGACACTTTTCAGCACTATATAGCTCAGTTCCTACAGGATTTTGCTGGATTTTTTTGTGATTGTTTGCCCAAAATGCCCAATGTTTCGGGAGCTTTTTCAAAAACTTGCGGGAAAAGTTGCGATTGTTTTTTTTTTTTTTTCAACATATTTTTCTCAACAGAATTGCATTATCCCTTGATGACAAACATGTTATGAATTTTTTTATGTCATGTATTCTTTGCAAGCTTACTCCCCTAAAGCACAGGAATTCAAAAATCCTGGAAACATTTTATTTATTTGCCCATCAGAAAGTGCTAAGACTATTTTTCAACCCTGTCACTTCTTGTGTAAAAAATATTACCGCAATTATTTTCATTTTAACATTGTCCGGTCTAAACAAGTATGAGGCAACTGGATGTTCCTCCAGTACTTGCAGAAACTGGAGTAAAATATTAAACGCCACGAATCAGTTGCATTATAACAAAGTGCATAGGCTATTTTCAGCCATGACAATTAATGCGCATGACAGAAGTTTTCTTTTAGGTAAACATTGCAAAGGTATTTTTCATTAAGCTGGTGAAACCTGTTCGTTACATCAAAAATAAACCTAGGAGACAAAGAGTAAACAGAACATGCATTAGGGCTCTGCAATAAATTGCATGCAATTGTCATGCGTATTTCATCAGTAAAGCTGGTGTCTCATTTTTTGCTACTTTCCAGCTTTCCTAACAATTACGTCATTTTCAACCTTCATAGTGGCCCCGCCCAAAAGTATGCCCTACCAAAGTTACAAATTGTTGCTTTAACTTATAATCATCTTATTCACTTTATTCAGATATATTTGGTTAAAGTGTAATTATTGACTTATCTAGGAAAAAATGACCCATTTAAAATTTTTTTTTTTTGATCAAATGAAGCATCATCTATATCTGAAACAAATAATTAGTTTAAGTGTGTAGTTATTTCAGTCTTGAAAAACACTGTGTCCGCATTATTTGAGGTAAATACTTCAATTAAGAATTTATTAAGAATAAATAATAGGGATGTACCGAATATTTGGCTACCGAAAATTTTCCGCCAAAAAGTGCATTTTCGGTTTTCGGCCGAAACACTTTTATTACCGAAACAACACGGCCGAAAGTGGATGACGTAAGTCGAATAATGGCGGAGCGCGGTCCGGATCCGATTTGGATTAAAATCCAGCGGTCCACCTTAACTGTAACCGCCGCGCTACATAACTTCAATGTACGTAACTGCGGGCGCTGTCGGAACTTGAATGTACGTAACTGCCGCTGCGTGAATTCGAATGTACGTAACTAACAGACCCTAAACCCGGTTCTCAGGACATCGTCAGATTATTCGAGGTTGCAATGGAATTAATAGCAATTGCAGTTAGTTTACAGGAATACAAAAAGTTTTGAAAGTTAAGCACTTTGTTTGAACATTTATATACCGGTACTGTACTTGCTTATGACATATAAGCAGTACTACTTTTAAATATAAGTTAGATAACATTGTAAATTATGCACAATTTGATTTTACACAATAATATGTTCGAAGAACATTCATTTTTACTTTTGATACTCTTGATTGTTGCAATATGCTTAATGAATATTTGCATAATTTATAACAAATTTTGTTTCATTTATTCTTTAAAACTTTATTATTAATGTATGTCTTTGCAATGCCTTGATTATAGTAAAGTTAGTACACCATCATAGCAATAAATGCAATGGTACTACTAACAATTGCCATAATTTCTTTCGGTTTTTCGGTTTTTGGACAAGTTTTCCTCTTTTTCGGTTTCGGCCAAGAATTTTCATTTCGGTGCATCACTAATAAATAATATTTTTTGTGAATTGAAAACATTTATGGGCTGAGAATAGTTGTTCTTTAATGCAATAGTCTTTCCAAATATTAATACATCTCCTCCTGGGACACACCGCGACCTGCCATTATCTGAAAAGAACCCCCCCCTCCATTGTTTGCGGCGGTGGAGCTTGCGGTATGGAAGCCTCCGGGTGCTGCGCGCGGCGAAATAAACCGCGGATCTTTGAAAAGAGCCGGACTTTCCATCACTATAAGAAAGTTCTTTTGTGGGAAACAATGCTGCGTGATGTGACGGACCAACCGAATTGGTCGAATTTGCTGTAAATTTGCGGTGATTGGATGAAATTGCAAGGTCACAAATAAATTGCGGGGTTTCGCTGAATTCGCGTGAATTGGCGCGATTGCGAAATCCTGGAGGGACTGATAGCTGTTTTGGATTTGTGCTGCCATCATTTTTTCACTTGTGAATGGAGTTTTACTGTTTTAATACTTAAGTCACTTATTGGCGCACATCCATCCATTGCCCAACACTTACTCTATTTCTGGGTCACGGGGAACTGGCACCTATCAGCATTTTATGGCTTGAGGTGGGTTACATACTCTGTATTGGCGGTCAGCCATTCACAGAGCAGGACACATTTAAACAGCTATGGTCAATTTATTATTGACAAATCACTCGAATTGCGGGTTTTACCAACCGGAGATCTGAAGGAAACCACAGGAACAACATGCAAACTCCACACAAAACAGGTCGGCATGGCGCACAGCTGATCTGTTATCATATTCTTTTGTCTGTTGCATGTTCAGTTGCCCTGTTGCTCGGTCTTCGGGGATGTGAGGCAGAACTCGATGCGAGATGATACTCCAATCACAACATTTGTGGCTCTTTGTCTAGATGGGCTGCTTAAGTGGCATTTAATTCAAAGAATGGCAGAAAATCCACTAGCGTTTTTCAATCGGTTCAGATTTGATGGAAATTGCTTTGCAGCCTTATGGTTGCACTGTGGGATTTTAGAACTGTGAGTTTCAGTGTTCTGTGGTGTAATTCAGCTTTTCTTATGCTGTCGAAATACTCTGGTTAAACTCTGTCCTCGTTGTTTGCTTGCTTTTCCCAGATTGATATTCCTATTTGTAGCTTCTGACCACTGTAAATGCTTAATTTTTAGTTGTGGGTTTTTGAGGATTAGAATATTGTATTTAATTGAATGGTGGTTGTTGGATTAATTACTGGAATAATTTCATCAGAATTTTCCCTCGAGTAGTTTGGAATAATGCTGAAGTCATTTTCTTGACTCTGTTTGATTTGAAGTTAAATGTTGCATTTCAAATGAGCTCCTGAAAGTAGCGGTTTAAAGTCTTTTTATTTATAGTCAATATATTTTAGTCAATGTTTGTCTATAATTAAATGTTCTTCATAAACTACGATGTTCTTCTTTTTTTGGCTTTTGTCATCCATATTTGTCTCTGCCTATGTCTGTGAGAACATGCATGTTGAACAATTGTCAATGGTACACTGATGATTTTATATATGACACGACTAAAACATATCAGAGTTTAGTTTTTACAACATTATTTTATTCTTAAACAGTTAATGCTTATACAATATTTGCATGCATTCACTAATCTTTCTACAAAGCTGCTGCTACAAAGCATTTGTCACATCTCTGATTGGTTTAGATCCTTAGAGAATTACAATTTATATAGATACCAAGTTTTAGAATGTTAATGAAGAATATGGTTGATATGGTGGACTATAAGCGGCTTATAGTCCAGAAAATACGGTATTTTCAAAAGTGTTTGCAATTTGAAATAGGATGATTAATCACTAGTCTTATTTTTTCTGTTCGATTTTTCTTTTTGCTTAGCATCTCGGTTTGACGTGTGGGTAATGTGAAGATAGGATTAATTGTTCCACTTCTACTAAATATGCATGTCTGTACCTAGCAGATGTGTCTGATCAGAGATACTTGCTTTGCATAACAGTCAAGCATTGAACCATCAACCTTACCTGGAGTTGCAAACACTAGTGATACTGACCGAGCTACAGGAGACACCCTTGCATTAGGTTTCCATCAAGACTTTATGAACACTGAAGTCACTAGCACAAAAATCACAATTTTTTCATGCAGGAAAAATGAGAATGTTTTCTGACTGTTCGAATTATCACATCCAAACCAAAAGAACCTCAAAACTGTTTTTTTACAGCATCCACTGTCACAGTCATTAAATAAAACAACAGTTTAGGTGAGCAAACCACATACATTTCCCGCTTTTTCCACAAAAGTACTACTATTATAAATCCTACATTAACTGTTCGTTTGATTGGCTTTAATGTTAAGCATTGTTTTAGTTGGAATTTTATAAATTGTTTTAAACATTTGCATTGGACTTTGATTATTGCAAATTTTCCAGAATCCTGCAGCTTTAATTAAAACTTTCTTTTTCTCAATCGTTCTTCATCTGTTTGTTTGCGGTGTCTCTGCAGTGTGAAGTCTCAGTAGGTGGCACCGATTTTCCTAGACACTTCCACACACCAGTTTTCATTTCTTTTCTTCAAAACGTGTTATTTGTACCCGTTCGGGATTAGGTTTGTGGCCTTAGAACCAGGCGCAGTCGTAACTAACTCTCAAATGGATGTCTGCTCTTCATTAACCAGACACTTTGAAGTCACTACTTCGATTGGACTATTCTGGCTTTTGGAGGACGTTTTTTGGTGTCTGGAGTTTTAGAGGCCGAGACGGTGCAAGGAAGTGCAGATCAGGACTTGTCTTTATTTGTTTCTTTGTTTGTTAATAGCTGCATTTCTTCGAAACCGCGTTTGTCGGATGTTTACCGCGTCGGCTCACTGAAGCTGAAAGCAGGTGACGTTGGGTCGGGAAATCTGTCAGTGACTATTGTTTCCGGAGTGTTGGGACATAAAACACGGTGATGGATTCTTTCTTTGACCGTCTGGCTGTGATGGATGAATGTGTTGAGCTGCGTTGTACAGTAGTCTGATGGTTCCCTCGGCATCGCAGCTCTGAATGGGGATTCTGGCCTTGTCTGTTCTTTATTCCAGCACAGAGGGAAAGTGGTGATGGGTGATCTAACAGCTCCACAGCAGACTAACACGCAGGCCAGTGTGTTTACTGATGGAGGATCATTAGTGAGATGTTGTGTGGCCTGCAATACC
Source organism: Paedocypris micromegethes (assembly GCA_028031935.1). Taxonomy (NCBI): domain Eukaryota; kingdom Metazoa; phylum Chordata; class Actinopteri; order Cypriniformes; genus Paedocypris; species Paedocypris micromegethes. Next base: position 10,266,045 of record CM051501.1, on the reverse strand, counting down.
GTTATCGATATGTCTTGCTCAAGGACACTCCCGTTCTGCGACTCAAACCTGTGCCCTTTTGATGCCAAGTCTTTCTAATCACTAGTCCACAACTGCCTTTTTTAAAATCAGATTCAAGAATGTGCAATACATTTATTACAGGAGTCTTTGTAGTGTACTGACTATGTATACTGTATATGTGTATGTATGAAATGCATACACTGCTATTAATTACATATAGTATACGTAACCTATTGAAAAAAAGATTAAAAACTTGTTGTTTATAAAAATGTGCTCAAACTAATCTTCGATAATATATGCTTTTTTTATTGTATTTTTTTTTATATATTTTTTGCACGGCTCATGTGCATTGTTGCTTAGGTAGACCATGATATGACCATCATTCCTTGCATTGAACTATGGGTAATGCTGTTAGAGGAGACACTCTCATCAAGGGCTTTGTCGCTCCATGTACCAAATCAAATTTACGAATTTGTTCTTTATTGGTGTATTATTTTCCGTTTTATTGTTGTGAATGTGATGCGTACTTCGCTTGAGGAAAAACGTCTGAATTACAGTAAAGACATGGAATGACTTGTCACTGACTAGGACACATGTCGAGTGTAAGAGTTGCGGTTCGTCTCCATCCGGAATCTCTGCATCTGTCGGATGACAGTATAATGGAACAGAAGCAGTTTTACAAAAGAATGCCTCTGTAAATCCACTTTGAACCTCCCCACAAATAAAAGAAACTCTCTGTATTTGGTGCTCGTAGTCAGGCACCGGCGTTTGCCGAGAGCTTTAGAGGCCGGACACATTTGGCGGAGGTGGTTGAGCGGTAAGAGTGGTTAGCACCCCGGGTGCCAAGCACCGTGCCAATACTCACCGCATCAGAAAAGAAGCCAGATCTGCAAACCTTCCCGTCTGACCAGACAAGCCTTTTTTTTTATGCCTATAAGATATTATAAATCGATGCCTCAATTCTTATTTATTAAAAAAAAATAAATAATAATAAAAATTTAATAAAAAAGTTTATTGTCCATTATCACCAATATCTGGATTAGTCATTCAGACATAGGGCTGGGCGATTAATCGAAAAATAATCAAAATTGAAATTCAAGTTTATAATCGTTCACATTTTTCCATGACGATTATCTCGATTTCGATTACTTTCCCTTTAAGAACTACCGCTTGTGGAATTAAGTCACTACGTCACGTTTTTGCGCCCAACATGTCGAGCATGGAAAGTTTAGACCAGGGGTGCCTGGTTTTTTCTCTTATTATTTAAGTGTGTGTGTTTACTGCGGTTTAAAACCAAAAGATGACACTGAACAAACCATATACAGCAAACATCAGTTGAGGACAAAATAATGAAATAATACATTTATTTAGGTAATAAAGTGTGTATATATATATATATATATATATATATATATATATATATATATATATATATATATATATATATATATATATTTATTAGGGGTGGGCGGTATACCGGTATTAACGTGAATACCGGTATTGAGTTGCGCCACGATATGGATTTTGCAATATCGCGGATACCGTGGCACTTTCTTGAATTTACCTTTTATACACATATATCAACTCTTTAATACATTAAAATACATTTGTTTCGTTATAACATTTAATTACGACACGGATACATTGCTAATCGAATACAGAAAGCGTTGTAAGAAACTGAATTATTAGATCACACGCGAGGCGCATGCATCGCGCATGCGCTATGCCGCTCCGTGTCTGTAATGTGCCGGTTTTTTAGAGCGGATATTTTAGTGTGCGCGTGTCCCGTAAAACGCGCGCACGAGAAAATTCTGCTTGTTTAATTTTGGACAAAGTCTGTTCTCGATTGTTAACCTTGGTTTCACGCAACTTTAGATTCAGACGCGCGCGCGAAAGAGAGGGAAAGCGTGACGTGCACTGGCTCTGCTCTCCATTTTGTCTGTGTCACTTTCTTTCTCTCCCTCTCTCTCTCTCTCTCTCTCTCTCTCTCTCTCTCTCTCTCTCTCTCTCTCTCTCTCTCTCTCTCCCTCTCTCCCTCTCTCTCTCTTTTTTTAAACAAATGCCTGGTCTACTTTTAACAGATATACGGTATTAAAAATGACAGCTGCTTCTCCAGGTTTCCCCTTGCGTTTTAATTTCTTTATTTTTCTTTATATAAAATAAGAATACCCTCCCACACACAATATCGTGATATAATACCGATACCGTCTGTACACTAGAAAATACCGTGAAATGAATTTTAACCCATATCGCCCACCCTTAATATATATATATATATATATATATATATATATATATATATATATATATATATATATATATATATACCTGTTGTTTACATTGCACATGAAAATTGTAAGAAATGCAAAAGAAAAGCATCGTTATTTTTGAAGTGCACATTTGTTTACTTTTAATAAGACATTGAAAATAATTTATTTTATTTTGACAAAAAATTTGACTTTCTATAAAAGCAAAGTGATTGTTCAATTTAAGCGTGGTCTAATGTGTGATTTGATTTTACTTAATGTTTAATAAATAATCATAAAGAAGATCTGTGTGTTTTCTTTCAATTTTTATCAAGTAATCTCAAGTATAAAACTTGTCATTGAACTATGAGGGCAGAAAAGAAAAATCAATAAAATAATCGTTAATTAATCGTAATCGTGTTAACATGTTCAATTAATCGCGATTTTGATTTTAGGCATAATCTCCCAGCCCTATTCAGACACTTACTTTATTTACTTATTTGCATGTACTGTTAATTGATTGTATATGTACATTGTTATTTAATTTTTATTATCATTTTTCTTTTATCTCTTTCATTTTCTTGAGAGCAAGCGTGACCGGAAATTAATTGAATTTAATTTTTAGCATCAATTATATTATATTTTCTAGCTTACATACACTCTCTCACACACACACACACACACACACACACACACACACACACACACACACACACACACACACACACACACAAACATAAACAGATTAAAAGTCTTTTTGAGGATTCCGAGTCTTATCAAGAACATCAATCCATAACTTTTGCAAACCGATTTGGGTTTTTTCTTTAAACAAGATGAATGAAGGACATGATTGTCATTGCCTTTTCATGTTCTATAACGTTTAAGTGGTGATGTTTGATAGAATGTTTATCCACCAGTGCATTTAAGAACCGTTCCCCTCTCACAGCGTTCTGATCTTTCTCATCACCATGTGTTGTTTCTTCTTCTTTTTGTTCCAGAGATGGACGTATGCTGTTTGACTATCTGGCTGACAAGCATGGCGTAAGTGCTTTACCTCCACCCTCTTCGAGAGTTCTCATGACTTTTCTATGAACCCAGTGTTGTTTTGGGGGCCCAACAAGAGGGCGGACGCGAACAGCCAAGCATTAAAAACTTCCCCAAACCTTAACTTGCATTCAGGATTTTATTGCAAGCAGAAAATTTCTGTGGACTTTTATATTCTGTGGCGAATTGTTATGAACAAACGGAACAGCCTGGGACCGGTGGGTACAGCCTCAAGAATGTTGGGGGTTCTATATTTGACTTGAAGGCACTCCCACCCCGCCATCCTGAGACTGACCTGAGGCCTGTCCTCAGTGCACCTTCACTCCTATGTGTTTGTTTACCTCGAACAAAGTAATGTGACAGTTTGTAAATATGGCCACTAGGGGCAGTATCCAAAGTGTGCTCTGTGTTTAACCATTCAGTGAAGTGCCAGCCTTTAACTTTGCCGTCTGGGTGGCACTTTGGGGTCAGTGTCTTACTCAAGGACACTCAATCGTGAGACCCACCAGACGGAGATTCAAACCTGTAAATCTTGGGTTGCAGGTCCAGCTCACTACAAATAGGCACACAACTATCACAAACTTCACAGATTTTTGCAATTCAAGTCCGCACACACGAGGCTACACGTTCTACTGAGCATCCGTCAATCCTTTTTTTAAGTCTGTTTGTCTAATTTTCGAGTTATGTGTTATCAATCACGGTATGCTGTGGCCAAATGTGAAGCCACACTCTCAACAAGTGTCCTACACGAGAAGTGTGTATTTCACACACTTGTTCACTAGAACAGTAGCTAAAATTTGTTTTGACAAAAACTCAGGAGAGTCTCAGAATGTGTCTCAATTTTCTCTGTTTTGTTTTCTGTAGTTTTTGCTGCAAAATTGACCCCCCCTCCCCACATACAAAAGATTCAAAAGTAAAAACATAAATGGTAGTCTTATACATCTAAAAGTATATTGCTACTTGACCTTTTGCCCAAATGATAATCATGGTGCTCTAATTTTACTGACTTTTGTCTTAATGAAGTGTCATTTCAAAACGCTATTAAACATTTGTCTTCCAGTTCCGCCAAGAGTATCTAGACACGCTGTACCGCTACGCCAAGTTCCAGTATGAATGTGGGAACTACTCTGGTGCAGCAGAGTACCTTTACTTCTTCAGAGTCCTGGTACGTCTTGTCCTCATTATTGATTTTAAGTGGTTTTTAGGATGCTGTGCATTTGGTTGCTATTCCAAAAAAAAATGCAGTTTGAGCAAAAATTGATTCATTTCACCACTATTTCACAATATTTCAATATTTTAGTTGTGCACACTTGTTTAAAAGATTAACAAATCATTTCTTAACATCACTACACAGTCACAAATATAATTGTGTTTGCATTCATTAAAAAAAAGCTGGTCAGATTAACTCATGGGCATTTCGTTGGAGAAGCCCCAAAATGCCGATTTAGGGGGGTTTCGACCCAGGACGTTTGGCCCCCGGGGCTTTGGACCCGGACGATTGATCCTTAGGACTATTGGACACTAGGATGGTTAGACCCGAGTTTCAAAATTTGACAAGCTCATGAGTAAATTTGAAACAGAAAAAATGTGTTAATATATCTCTTGTTGTTTGGACTGTTCTTTAGCATGCTTTGTGTATTTCACCACACGCTTATGGGATAAACAAGTATCGGCAATTTGGAAAGCTGTTTAAGCAAAGCGGCTGCGCGCCCTGTATGAACTGAAGCCGCGGGCGATTAGGACCGATTCAGTGCGATCCCGTGGATGAAAATCGTCGCGAAAACGAACTTCGGTCCGAATGGGTTTTTACTCACGCCTGTCAAATTTCTAGCTCGCACAGGCATGAAGATATGAATTTTATTAAGCCGTGGCGCCGGTCAATCCACCGTTATAAGTGCTTCTTTGCGGGACAAAGGCGCTCGAATCGGGGCAAAGTTATGCTTCTTCGCTGGAGTAAATGCAAAGGAGCCGCCTCCCAAATGTCTAGCTCACACGGCCGAAGATATGATTCTTAACAAGCCGCGTGACGAAACTCGCGTCTAACCATCCGAGTGTCCAATCGTCCTAAGGATCAATCGTCCTAAGGATCAATCGTCCGGGTCCAAAGCCCCGGGGGCCAAACGTCCTGGGTCGAAAAGTCTGGTCACCCAAAATGCCAGAATTGTGGAGTGGTTTTAAACATTAAACACATTCTTGTAATGCCCTGTTTTTAAAAACATGAGACAAAACATTTTTTTTTTTACCTTGATACTAGGGGTGGGCAATATGGTTTAAAAAATTCATATCACGGTATTTTCTAGTGTACAGACGGTATCTGTATTATATCACGGTATTGTGGGGGGTGTTATTTTATATAAAGTACAAAATTAAAACGCAAGGGGAAACCTGGAGAAGGCATTTATTTAAAAAAAAAAACATTTAAATTAAATGGCCTGCAGTCTATCTTTTAAGAGAGTGCAAGAGGGAGAGGGAGAGGGAGAGTGAGATAGACAGCGAAAGTGAGATAGACAGCGAGAGTGAGATAGACAGCGAGAGTGAGATAGACAGCGAGAGTGAGATAGACAGCGGAGTGAGATAGACAGCGAGTGAGATAGACAGCGAAAGTGAGATAGACAGCGAGAGTGAGATAGACAGCGAAAGTGAGATAGACAGCGAGAGTGAGATAGACAGCGAGAGTGAGATAGACAGCGAGAGTGAGATAGACAGCGAGAAAGAGAGGAGAGAGAGACAGCGAGATAGACAGCAAGAGTGAGATAGACTGTGAGAAAAGAGAGAGAGAGAGAGAGAGAGAGACAGACAGACAGACAGACAAAAATGGAGACCAGAGCCAGCGCGCGTCACGCTTTCCCTCTCTTTCGCGCGCGCGTCTGAATCTAAAGTTGCGTGAAACCAAGGTTAACAATCGAAAACACTTTGACCAAAATAAAACGAGCAGAATTTTCTCGTGCGCGCGTTTGACGGGACTCGCGCTCACTAAAACAGCCGCTCTAAAAAACCGGCACATTACACACACGGAGCGGCACAGCGCATGCGCGATGCATGCGCCTCGCGGGTGATCTAATAATTCAGTTTTTTACAACAATTTCTGCATTCGATTAGCAATGTATCTGTGTCGTAATTAAAAGTTATAACGAAACAAATGTATTTTAATGTATTAAAGCGTTGATGTGTGTATAAAAGGTAAATTCGTGAAAGTGCCACGGTATCCACGATATTGCAAAATCCATATCGTGGCGCAACTCAATACCGGTATTCACATTAATACCGGTATACCGCCCACCCCTACTTGATACTCTGAAAGACCTATTTCCAAGTGTTTATCCATCAACAATTTTAGAATTTAGTTTTTTTTTTTTAAAAATGCATATTGTCAAGC
>CM051501.1:10194522-10257110 GCA_028031935.1 Paedocypris micromegethes | reverse complement strand
TACGTAGTTTTTTTTTTTCTAAGTGTTGGAAAACTAAGCAAAAATCGTGGTTGTACAAGCCATTTTTTCCCCCTTTAACACCCTTTTACTCCTCAAACCGATGAAATTTTTATTTTGACGAATCTATTCCTGTGAGTGTTAATTAAGCCGGATGCTTGTACTATTGAAAGTTTGAAATATTGTCTTAAATGCGGATCTGCTTGTTCTCCACAAGTTTCTGCCAAATCTCCTGAGTTACGAGCATTACACATGCACTTAACACAGTGTTTTTTCAAAGTGACGTGAATATGAACTGCTTTTAGGACGAAGTGGATGTGACTTCATTTGGGATCAAAACAGCGTGTTTTTTGTTCCGAATGATGGGGTCATTTATCAGTTGTTGAACCAAACGGAGAGTTAGTGCTTTTAAGGTGATCAGAAGTGAAGAAGCTCTTGATCGGCCTTCAGCAGTGTGCTCGCTGTGCTGGGAAGAGCTTGGCAAAGGACTCTGGTTTGGGCTCTGATTTCGCTGATGTGATCAGGGGTTAAAAGGTCATGCTGCTGTTCTCAGTGATTTCTTTGACCAGATGTAATGTAGATCATCGGAGATGTTCTTTGGGACATCTAGAGTTAAGATTGACTAGTGAACTAGAATTCTATTCTATATTCTATATTTATTTAATTTTTTTTTTATTGTTCAAATATTTCAGTATGCTGATTACATATAATTTATGCTTTAATAAATTAAACCCAGAGAGAGATTGCTGGAATTCTTCAAAACAAACATTGATATTTGGTCTCTAAGATATGTGCTTTGAGCATCATTTGAGTCAAATTTTCACTTTAAACCTAAAAAAAAAGATTCAACTCAGACACTGAGCGTTTTTGTCCGGACGATGTACAGCGGCTCTTGACTGTAAACACACACTCTCGCTTTCCCACATTAGCACTGCAGCTCTTATGTGATTTACTGATGGTATCTGAAGGAAGATCCCGTCTGAGATGCACCTCTGGATGAAATAATTCTCACCAGTGGAATAGTTTTGGAATCAGATAATACAGAAGTAGGTTTGTGAGGGAAGATAATTGCAGTTCACTGAGAGTACTGGCAGTATCCCTGTTACACATGCGTACTTCTTATTTCCTCTATAAACAAAGGGCTCATTGCTGAAGCTCTGGTGTTTGTGGCTTCTCTCCCACTGCCTGTAGAAATGAGTGAAAGATGAACTTATGGGTAAAAGCGCTCGGACGCACAGGGCCCAGTGCGGAGCTGTCTACCCGGAGGGGTGGGGGCAAATTACGGCTGGGAACGAACAAATTGACCCCCTCCTTTCTCCTTGGCTATGGTCTGTGAAGGTAGTCCAGTGTTTTGAAGAGAGATGCCCATTGTCAACGCTGCTCTGGGCCAACAGCGGTGCGAGAGGCTACACGCCTGGCTAGGCCGATCCAACTCCCCCGCCGCCGAGTGTTTCTCACGTAACCACACATTCGCTCGCCTCACGTGGAATCCGCTCCGGTTTCTTCAGACCTGCTGCTCTTGTGTGATTCATTCAATATACGGGTCGAGAAAAAAAAAAAAAAAGGCCAAACATTTTGGAAGAGGCGGTCGCTGTGGCAACAAGCGGCGGATTTGAAATATGGCTTGGACTCATATCTGTTGACATTTCAGAGGTGTGACGGAGAATGTGTTGTTTGACATGGCAACATGGATTTCATTTGTAACGGTTTGTGGTTATTGTTTGTTTATGTGTGTGTTTGCTTTGTCCGTGTGGTTTTCGTGGGAGCAGAGGAAATGAGCAGCAGTGGGTCAAATTTCACCCTCTTTCAAAACCCTTGTACTTTTTTTTTAATATATATATATGTTTGTGTGACCACACACACACACACACACACACACACACACACACACACACACTTGTATACATTCAGTACATGCACGTAGTAACAAATTGATGTATGGTGTTTTTCAGACTACAAGAAACTATTTAGGTTAAAATCCTGAACAAATGTTTGAATTTTCATTTTTTTTTATCTATATAAATAGTAGTTGTATCTGTATTATTAATAAATAAATTATATATTTTTAATAAACATTATTCCCGCATGGTTGTGCAATTGTTTTTTTAACTTAATTCAAGAGTTTTCATTTAATATTTTAATACCCCTCTCCCCCATCATCAAAACAGCATTTATTTAATTATCAATGACACATTTTATCTTAATAATTTTTTTTTTTCTTGGTTTACCATACTCAATTTTATCAAGTTTTATTCTTGGCAATTAAATATTTTTTGCTAAATGAATGAATGATAAATGAAATAAAACCAAAAAGGCTGGTGCTCTTTGGTACTTTAATTCCTAACAGTGTCATTAAAATTCCCTTATGTGTATATTATTCAGTCATACTTCTTCACTTAGCAACAACAAAAAATACATGGGTACACGTTTTTTTTACACCCTTCTGTTGCTCACACTGCACCGCCGTCTCATTGAACAATCGATGGCGAGGGTTCTGGAACTCCTTTAACGTGGGAAACGCAGCCCATTTATTGAAGGAAGCCAGGCTTGCAAAATCCAGAGCTGAGGTCCTGTTACAGTGAGGGCCCGGCGCAAAAAGAGCAACTTATTCATATCATCTGTTAATGCAGGGATTGAATGTTGCGAATAAAGATTGAGTGTCCCGTCGTATCCCCAGCACAGTCCATTTATTGTTGCTGGTCAGTCAGTGAAAATGTGCTGTTCAGAGAGGCAGTGGAAACTCAAGGTAGCTGGTGGAAAAAGCCAGGTATTGAAACTATTCTTGCATGGCCGTCGCTGAAAGCCAGTCAGTGTGCAGAAAGCTGCCATAATGGCATGGAGCAGCGCCAAATGTAGCAGGCTGGGACTTCTCTGGAGAAAAAAAGGGGGAAAAAACAAACACTTTCAGAAATGAAACGTTGACCTTTATTTTGGCAGAGCGTTTGGCTTTTTCTCTGCTTGTTGCTCTTGAGTTTTCGGGCTTCGGATGCTATTTAGATGCATCCAGCTTGACCACAATGCTGCACTGTTCAAGTCAGGGGCCTTGACTCTGTCTTGTAGGGATTTTGATCACTTTCCATCTCTTTTGGCAGAATACATATTTTTAAATAATATTTTTTGTTGTTCAAAATAATGTTACACCATTAAATGATCCAATAAACTAGTACAGTAGAGTAATACATATTTGCATTTAATGTGCAAGTTTTACATGCATTAGATTGTTTTAGTTTCGTATAACATTATAGTGATAATGTTATATAACATTACAGTATAATGATGGTCTCTTTGTTTTGTTTTCAACTTTGTTTTAATTTAAAAAATCTTAGTTCTTAGACTAATCCTTTTCCAGTTTTCCTTCAAGAAGCTGGGCAAGAATATTTTAAGATTGTTTTTAATGATAAAGGTGCCATGACACTTATGAGTCAGACTCACAGACATGACTTTGGGTGAATTACTTTTTTTCTTGTTTTTTTTGTACCATGGCCATGTTGAGGTTATATATTATATGATGTTTCCTTCAAATTTGTCCTGGGCCTGCTTCCTCAGAAACTCCTCTTTTCCCTCTAATCAAACCTCTAATTTTACTTTTGCTGGCTCGGTGTTCTACTGATTGACCTACTCATGCTTTTCAATCAGTATTTTGATTGGTTGTGGTTTTACTTATTTAAATGTATAATCAAATATTTCAGTTTGCATTAAAATGCATTTAGTTGGGTTGAGTAAAGGACAATTATCAGTAATTCAGGGTTTAAGATTGTAATTCTCGTGGATATGAATGTGACATTTTTCGCCATGCTGGAATTCTCTCCTGTTGGCCTGCCTTGCCTGGTAGGGATGCGCGAGCTGCTCTTTTGTTTGCTCTGTGATAGTGTTGTCTGTTTCTGGATCTTTTTTTCTCTTTACGTGTAAAGACGCTCTGATTTGCATCTTCCTACTTCGGCCCCGTCCTCATCTCCTGGTTGATCAAAGCCGGCAGACTGTGGCGGTAGCAGCACGCATCATTAAAGTCCCTCTGCAAAAACTAAGGAAACACAAAGGCCACTGCTAGTTTAACGTTTGGAGAGTTTTTCGTTCTCTAATGGTTCAGCTCTAAATGGTACAACCCAAATATTAAAATAAACGTGTTATGTTAAGCCCAAACCTGAATTTTGAGCTCACTGTTGAAAAGAGTTGTTGCCGTTTCAGTTTCAGTCCTTTAATCTCTTGAAGTGACCCTTCTTTTGCCTAAGATAGCACTTGACCTCAAGCTAGTAAAAGAGCACTTGTTTAACTTGCGTAATTATTTCCCAGCAATATATAGATGAGATGACCTTTGATCCTTGACCCTTGGCTGAGAACCACTTTGCCCTGAACTTAGGCTGAGTGAATGACCGAGGCTTTTATAAAACGGATAGCATAAACACCTTATTTACATGTTACATTTGCATAATTTCTCAATACATACACAATCAATAAAATACACTAATTTATTGGTAAACTTAAAAAGTTAAGAGTCGAACCGTCTATATCGGTTTGTCAATGTAATAAACAAGCTTCAATATACTGAAATATTATTATGCTACTTTTTAGTTGTAAAGCTACTTACTTGTATATGGGCAACGTTCAAGCCACTCTTAACAAATGTTGTTATAAAGTTTTCAAATTTACCTAAAGAATGGTTTTACTGGTTCAACCACATCGTACCTTTGAATATAATCCTACAAATGCCTACAATTCTTTTTTTTTTTTTCTTCTTTTAGCAAAATGCATTTTAATCTCCTTTGTGTTTAATAGTTAAGTAAAGGGAGTGAGATTGTCAATATGGCAAACCATATCGAAATTGATGCTCTGCTCTTAACACGGGTCACATTTTGAGTTTCATTAGAAAATTAAGTGAAAATTAATTCAAATTCAATTTTTTTGTGTGTAGAATTATTTTTTTTGGCTCTCAAAGCAGGTAACAAATAAAGTTTAAGTAGAAGTGTTTCCAGTGGATTCGTGTGGCTTACTCTGTTTCTGCAGGTCCCATCGACAGACCGAAATGCCCTGAACTCTCTCTGGGGCAAACTGGCCTCCGAGATCCTGATGCAGAACTGGGAAGCTGCCATGGAGGACCTTACCCGTCTGAGGGAGACTATCGATAACAATGTAATGCCCCGCCACTCAGAATTCAATACTGCGCTGGGTTTCTTTTACATAGGCCATAATATTGACCGCCTTGCGTTTCAGAGCAGCAGCGCCGCCGCTGCTATTCCTTCTTTTCCATCTCCTGATTTTTTCTCACCACAGCTCACAAGTCAAGCAAAACCTTAATTGCTCCGTTATGCCGGTATAGCTTGATTTTTAATTGGAACAATTGAGCTTGGGAAGAAAGGTTTGGCTCTAAGTTTGGAATGTGTAACTAACAAAAAAAAATGTCTTTTGGCCTTTTGACATTTCTATTTTGAAATCATGGAGGCAGCAAGATTTGTTTTTTTTTTGTAAGTAAGGAGAAGAGCTTAAATTGATCTTTACGTTCATTCTAAAATGTCTTTTTCACATTTACTACACTCTGTCTGTTGCTTTCTCTGATTCTTAATTTTTTAACATGCACGTTCATCTTAAACGGGCGAATAAAAAAAACAAAGTTTAAACAGTTTTTTTTTGTAATTTAAGTAAGAATTATTTCTGTTTAAACAATTTAAATGCTATTTCTTTACAGACTGTAAGTTCTCCACTCCAGTCTCTTCAACAACGAACTTGGCTTATCCACTGGTCTCTCTTCGTGTTCTTCAACCACCCCAAAGGAAGAGACAACATCATTGAGCTTTTCCTCTACCAACCGCAGTGAGTACCTTTCTTCCAAATACTCGTTTTATTTTTTTCCCCCAGGTTTTGGTTTTGTTTTAGTTTGACTAATAAAAACGGATGAGGTAGGACAAGAGAACCAGTTCAGTTTGTAAACCCCACCACAATCCGCAGACGAAAGTGCTGATGTGGTGCTCGCCAGCCTTTGCAGACACAAGACCCCAGTGGTCAGTGTGAAAATGAGCCTTGCAGCTCAGCAGAATGCTGACCATTGCAAACAGCCTGCTAAACTCGCAGGTTTAGGATTTTAAACGTATACGTTTGAACCCAGAAAATGCATACATTTAAACATCACAAACATTTTCTTCACCATAGGTTTATTGTAGGTTCTCTTTTTTTAGGTGATTAAGAGTAATTAAATCTAATTCATCAATTCTCTCCAGCTCATTCAGATTTGTCGATCTTCTGGCCTAAACTCTGAACTTTAGTGTAATTTTCTATTGAATTCAGCTGGCAAATCAAAAACTCACGTTTCTCACATGCATATCTTTCTTCACCGTAAGTGAGGAATTATTTTGGTCATTATCATGTTGGAAGACAAAATGTTTACCCAAGCAAAGTTTTCTTGTCATCTGTTTGAAGTTGGTTTTCAGTAGAAACTGATATATGTCTCTTATCGTGATTCTTTCAAGCTAGACAAGATTTCGACTACCGAACACACTAAATATCCCCATAGCATTAAACTCCTAACACCCTGTTTCACTGTGGAATCAATGTGGCTGGTGCAATCTAGGTCTCGATTGCCTCTTTCTTCTTTCTCCAAACATGGACAACATGGCCAAACTGCTCTAGTTCTCTAGGCTAACCAAAGGACATGTTTCCAGTATGCATCACTTTTTTTCCGACCTGTCTGTTCTTCAGAAGTGGAGTCTTTCTTGGTCAACAGCGTTGCAGCTCATTTGTGTGCTAAGCTCTAGTGGCTGTTCGTTTAGTACTGTCTAGTGACTCGATGAGACATTTAACATCAGATTTTCCCAAGTCACTCACTAGTGCTTTGGCAAGTGTTCTTGGGTCTTTAGAAACCTCTTGCAGGGAGCCTCTGCTTTTGAACATTTCTGGATTCATTCAATCAATCAATCAATCAATCAATCAGAGGTCAATCAACGTCAAGAGTACGTTCTGATTGGTTGATGTTGAACCCAGTCTTAGCTTCTTGATGTTCAGACCCGCTGGATGTGCTTTGGATATAGTTTGAAATCTTATGCCCTGAAATGTATAGATTTATAATATATCTTAAATTTATTATACAGCTTAAATTTGTGGTTAGTTTTGGTGTTCTCTCGCCTCTTCTGCCTTGGGCTTTTATGCCGAGCTGCTATACCCCATTAAGCTGGATCTCTGTAATTTACTGCATTACATACACTGTGTTTTATGTACCACATCAGTGTTTCACCCTCACAGGGCCAGAACATCGATAGTCCTGTTTTTGTTGGAAAACACTGTCAGTCACAGTGGATGTTTTGACCCTGTGAAAAGACCTTTGTTTTCTGTTCTTTTCCGTTTGTTTTTCTTTTAAGTATGTTGACAATTATCCTGACATCAGGCCGTGGTGTTCAGGTTCACTTCTAGTCGACTGGAATGCGTTCAGGACAGAGGGGGCGATTCAGCGCTCCAGGCCTAAAGATGGTTCATGATGTAGATTTTTTTGTTGAATAGGCATCCAAAACAAAAAACAAATTTCTTTTTGTGCTGGAAGAGTGATACCAAAGATCACAAAATAATATTCTATGCTCGGGGCAGTATGAGAGAGTAATGTCACAAGATGACCTACGTTGTAGGTGCAAACAAGGAAAGCTAATACGCTGGAAACATTATCCCCGCAGAGTGGACTCGAGAGTTTCACTTGATTACTTGATTTACTTCTAATTCTCCTCCTCTCTCTAGATGCATCATGAAACCGACACTGCACCATCATGGTTTTGGTGCTTAGGTTTGAAGTTATCTCACCGTTTTCTCTTAATCTGTCTGCTGTGGTGTTCCCCCAGGAGAAGTGGCCCACTAGCTTGGAGTTGCAGTGTTTTGTACAGTAATCATTCTCTTTAATTTGGGAGAACCACACTTTTAATTTATCATCTGCATTCGGCTTTCCCATCAGGGATTGCCACAGCGAATCGCCCCAAGAACAATTTGCATGGTTGTTTTGGCACGTTTACGCTGGAGACCCTTCCTTACGCAATTCTCTGTATTTGTCCGGGCTTGGGACCAGCTTGCTAAAATATTAGTTTTAATTGTATTTATTGTATTTAACTATGATGACTATATTTATGCTTAATGATTAATACATTAAAATGTGCATTAGGACAAAAAAAAAATAGCCGACCAGAATGGGCAGTCAGGGTGACTAAGTTTTTTTTTTTTCTTGTTTCTATGTTATTTTGTTGTTTTCTGTGTGCATAATTTGTGTAAACAATTGCGTTTATTATCATTTAAAACAATGATAATAATGCCCCCCCCCTTTAAAAAAAAACCCGCAGCTTCAGCTGCCGGGTTTGTTTAGATAACGCTAGTGTTTGTGCTCCGGCGTGTTCAGATATGGCACAATGACTCATGTGAGCGGTCTGGCCATCGGAGCCTCCCTGGGAGAGCGAGTAGGTGTAAGTTAATCAGGAACACAGCATGAAGTGTTGTGGTTTGCCATGAAGTCAGACAACTACAAAGAGGGAGAGGCCAAAGGCTGAGTCAACTGAGATCACACGCCGCCAAAGCCTCTGCCATATTTAGCTCCGACATCACAAGTGCCACAGGCCACCTTGTCCCTTTAATTGTTTTAGCTAATTTAACCGTCCTCCTCTTTCCCGACACTCTTTTTATTCATACTGAAACCAAAAAGAGCTGGAAGGGCTTGACTAGGCAGAGGATGACATTCTCCCTGACAGTGTAGTGTGCTTTTCATTTCTGGTGGTTATATCTGCCTAAGTTTATCTATGGTAGAGACTCGTACCCAATCGGGGCCTTTCTGTGTGGATGTTCTCCCAGTGCTTGCATTGGTTTCCTCAATGGCACCGTTTCTTCTCACGGCCCTGCCACATTTCTTCAGTAGTGGAATCTGGGAAATTGTCCATAGCTGGGAATAAATGTGTGTCTGTTTGTCCGACTCTCTGATTGGTTGGCCGCCAATCTCCCTCTGACCCAGAAATGGAAAAGTGGCTCAGAAAATGGATGGGATTTGTTTTATTGTTACTTGGAGACAAGATTTTCAATTCTTGTGATTGATAGAATTTGACTTTGATTTGACACTAAATTGGTTCTTCAGAGAATCACGTCCTTTTAATATCACTCGGCATGTTAAGTACACTGACTGAAACTCTCAGAGCCACGACAAGGCATCTGTTGTCTTGTTTTTTTTTTTTTTTTTTTTTTTTTTTTTTTTGTTTTGGCCCACATGTGAAAGCCTTTAGCTGGTCTCTTGTTTGGTAATGGGAGAACTTTTTCTTTGGATGTAATTGTAGTTCTGTATAGCTTTCATGCTCGAGACCTGCCCACAGCTAGTTGACCTGGGTGAAAAACAAGTCTCTTGTGGGTAGTGTTTCACTCTGCAGGTCTTTAGCTAGTGATCCATGTCCAGAAAGAGGCTTTTCCTTCTCTTCACTTCTTATATAGAGAAAAAATAGAAGCGCTCTCTATTTGGTTTGACATTTTCATATTAGTTCATCAGTGAAACTGTGTATCAGTGTCGTTTTTATTATTCTAATCTATTGCAAACCTGTTGTCTCAGTGTGAAATGTTCGGTCCATGGTGCAGTTTTCGAACCAGCATTATTGTTTTTATTTAATTTATTATATTATAATGTGTTCTGTTGTATCTTTGTTGTTGTCTTTTTTTATATTGTCTAATTCAATTTGTTCATCTATTCATTTTTGTTATAATGCCTTATATATGTTATAATGTCTTGTCTTGTATTATATATTGTTTGGGTTGGTGAGGTTTGTGCCTACATCTCCCAAGTATGATTTGTGTACTTAAGCAAGAGATTACGGTAATAAATGTAATTTTTAGTCTCTTAAAATTTTTATTTTATTTTATCTGATTTAAAAAGAAAAAAAGCTAAAAATTAAAACCCGTGTAACCGTAGCAACCGATAACAAATGATTCCCACTATTATCAGTGAGTGAAAATTCACTGATCTCCAGCAGGTCTTTTTTACAGTGCTGGTCTAATTTCAGAAGAGCGAGATTAGCTGTAGTAATCCTAACCTCAGCTATATTTCAGTTGCTAAACATGTTGAAGTGAAGCGACCTCTGCTGCAGGTGGTTTGAGTTTAGTTCTGGCATTTGTCAGCCCGTTTTCTTTTATGCTTCCTCCAGTTTTCCAATTGGGTGATTATTGTGTTAATTCTGCGCAGAGTGGACGGTTGGCGAGACTCTCACTGTCTGGTCTAATAGCATATGTTCTTTCCCTCTCAGATACCTCAATGCCATCCAGACCATGTGTCCACACATACTCCGCTATCTCACTACAGCTGTCATCACCAACAAGGACGTCCGCAAGCGTAGGCAGGTGCTGAAGGATCTGGTGAAAGTCATTCAGCAGGTATGAAACCCATTCAACGCAATCCAGTTGTTGTTTTTTGCCTTTTTTTTTATCTTCAAATCCTAAACGTTCCCAATCAAATCCCGTTGCTTGAAAACAGTTGCTTGAAAAGCTTTCTGTCTTGGTTTTTCTTTTCATGAATGATTGGAAATGGTTCTCCTCATGTAGTTTTCTCTTGGTTCTTTTTAGGGTTTTTTTTGTCTAGCCAACGTCACTCTTACTGGTCCTAGTTGATGCCGTTTTACTCATCCCAGGGAAAGCTGTTTGTACAATTGTTTGACTTTAATGCAAACTTGGTAAATCCGAAATGGCAGAAATGTGAATGTATCTCATCAGTAAAAGCCATTTCTGTTCACAAAGTTGAGACTTTGAACAAAGTTAAAATGAACTTGAACATCGTACATGAAATACAATGGTCTACAAATAAGATTTATTTTTACGTAGGTATGTATATTAAAAGGTATATTTTATCTTTTTTTGCAGGAGTCCTATACCTACAAAGATCCCATCACGGAGTTTGTGGAGTGTCTGTATGTGAACTTTGACTTTGACAGTGCGCAGAAGAAACTGAGAGAGTGTGAGGCGGTAAGTTCCAGCTGCTTCTTTCAGCTTTGTTTTTTATTGGCTTGTTTCACAGCATGTCTCCAAATGCACTTTAGGTTCTTTGCAGGTGTTTTTTTTTTTTCTTTTTTTTTTTAAATTCGCTTCCTGTTTTTTTTTCAACAGGTGCATTAAATATAATACGCCATAAACGTACGCAACTTATGCACACGTCACAAACCTCACAACTTATTTGTGGTCAATTAAAGGAAACGATATACAGTCTTTTTTCACACAAGTGACTAAGATTGAGCTTTTGATACAGGTATGAGACTTTTAGGTAATGAGATGAAATGTACAAACTCATATTTCCCAGCTCAACTGTTAATTTTGGTAGCCAAATGTAGTCAACCAGAAAAATTGAACTGTTGAGTGTGTTAGTTTGATACTTTCTCAGTTCTCACCTAATAGGGTTTTCGTGATACAATTTACCGTTATGTAGAATAAATGAGATGTTTGGAATATAATACAATGCCCAGTGCTGCAATGAATCTGGGAATGCTACTAAGTTTGGTGTTCAAAATAGAAATTGAACAATCAAAATGATAATAAAAAAAGCATGCTGAACAAAATGAAATGTAAATAGTACACTATATCTAAATGTAAGGCAAAAGTAATTTCCTGTACAAGTGTTGTACAACAAACTGTCTCAATATTCATACTAAAAACACAAGACAAGAGTACAAAATACGGAAAGATAAAATATGCAATAAAACACAAAAGTATTTTATTGTTAATCTTAAATGCTGTTTAACATTTGATGATAAATGTGATTAAATGCTTAATTTTTCACGGTGCGCATCAATCTTTCACACGGACATTAATGTGAACGAAAAGAGTTTTTTTACTACAAAAAACCTACCGCGTCATGTAGACTCACTACTGATGACATCACACACTGTAATATGATTGGTCAGACTCAGAATTTTTCTGTACATGATCTTTCTGTTTGTCACTTTTTTCACAGCTACAAGCAGTTCAGACCTTATTTCACGCCGTAAAACGAGTCCTAGCGTTCCACCGCTCTCGGCACGCAACCGTGTTATGGGCTGCTGTGGAAACGGGCCATGACTCACCAGTCCTCATTTTTTTTATGATGGCCAGTAATTGACAGATCAGTAAGATGGTTAACAAGAAGCGCCTTTCACACACTTTCTGTGGCGCAAACCAGCCAATGATCTTTTATTTAGACTTATAAACTGCATTTTACTATCTCTTCATTGGTTTAGATCCTTTTCCTGCTTTGTCATTATTTCGGTCTTCGTAAATTTAGGAATTTGCTGTTTAGCGAGGATTAAAAATTAAAAAGCTAAACCTATCTAAATGTTTTCACATGGTAAAATTCATACATGCGCTGTTTTTTTTTTTTTTTTTAGAATTTTGATCTTCATTGGTCAGTCTTCAATTGCAGACGTTACTGTTTGATTGTTCTTCCTTCCTCTCTCGCAGCTTAAAAATTGTGAGAAGATAATTTATGGTTACAATAAAAATTAGATGGTTTGGGGACGGTTTGAATGTTGCAGGACTTGCTCAAGATGAATCTCACCAATATAATGTACCAACCAATTCAAAATAAGCAAAGATAACTCCCAGGCTTGTGTGATTATTTACAAGTGTCAGAGCTAAACAGAATTGGCAAGAAAATGCACTTAGTCAGATTTATGAACAAATCCAAAAACCAAAAAGGGCAAAATATGTTTTGTGAATAGAAATGTGTTTTTGAACAAAATGATTGCGCAGGATACCTAAGAAAGTTAAAGCTATGATGCACAGAAGTCCATTGTGCGAATAGAAAATGACGTCTGCTCGGCTGATTTACCGTTTCAAAGACATAGTTTGAAAGGGTATTTGCATTGTTATATTCTAGATCTAAGAGAATGGTTTCATTCCATTTTTATACTATTCTGCTGAATGGATCAAACTTTTGTTCATAAAGCGGATTTTGCCCTTCTCTATTTGTTCATAAATCTGTCTTTAAGTGCATTTTCCTGCCAACTCTACATTTTGCTCCGTTCCTCGTAAATAATCACAGAAGACGCGGAATATAGAGTTCAGCGTTTTAATGAGACTCGTGTCTTTGCTTAATTTTTAATTGCTTTGGAAACATCTCGGACATTATTGCAGGACTCTTAAATTCTAAAATGAGACATCTAAGGTTTGGAATGGCATGAAAGCGTTTTGATGGCATATTGGGATGTTCTTTTAAATCTATTAAATTCTTTGGAATTACGGCTTTTTGTCTTTTTTTTTTTTTTTTTTTTGGGTTCAAGTATTAAGAAGAAATCTGTAATTTCATGTTTTAACATGTTTCATTAAGTTTTTATTTAATAGATTAGACTATTAATTTCTAGTTTTCTGCAATCTGATATGTGATTATAAAACCATAATTACATTTTTCCTCAGTTTTGTTTTTCTTTCTCAATGTTATCGTAATTTGTATCCCTATAGTAGCCATCTTAAAGGTTTTATGAATGGCAGTTATTAACCTGCTTTTGTGTCAATCTTTTCTTAAATGCTGATAAGGAACGATGCACCAACGATGATGCAGAAGTCTCGGCCTGATAAAAGCCAGAAAAAGCCTTCAGGGTCGTTTCTGGTCACAGTAAACGCACACATTACATTACAAGGATTTGTTCAGTGCGTAATTAGCTTGAGTGCTTTTAACGTAGCGTCTCAAGGCCGTTTCTATTCTCAGAGTTATGAATTCAACGCTCAGACCTTTTGCCCATGACAAAACCCAATTTTGTTTAGTAACAAGCAGCTCATTTGTTAAATAGCGGGGGTTTTACAGACACATGGCATAAAAGAAGCCAGCTTAACGTCGAAACGGGATCCTTCCTTAAACACCAGCGTGATTTATAAACATTTGCTCCTGCGAGAATGTCCAGCTGTTTTTCATTCCAGCCGTTTATCGTCAAGAAGCGCAGAAGAAAATGAGACCCAAATCGCCAACAGTGGATTTGTGCGGGAGGCGAGTCATTGGGGAGATCTCCATTACACTCGTAAGGCCTGCAGTGATTAGCACACCTGCATCTGAGAGATCTCGTGAGAGCCCTCCGGCTACCGGACCTCCAGGACCAAGCATATTCCGAATTACCACCCCGACCCAGGCGCTGCCAAAACGGCCACCAATTAGTCCTGACCCTGCTAATGAAAGCCTGGGGCGTCTTTAAGATCACAAGCGAAAACCAAGAGCTAAACTTTGTGGTATGCGAACATAACTGGCTTCGATCAGATGCGTCGGCTCCGAACGCTCGGAAGTTCACAAAGCTGGTGCGTTTTGGATTAAAATGTGCGACTAACAGCCCGAGACTTTTCCTGTGGATCGAGACATTAGAGCGTCTCATTCTTTTGAAAAAGTTGCTTCAATTAGGTAAAATTGCTATAAATGATCTGCGACTGTAGCTAAAAAAGAAACCAGATTTTTTGTGCCGCTTTGCGATTTCTGTCTCACGGGAAGCCGTATCATACAGTATGATCATGCAGTTTGAGACTTTTTATGTTGTACTATTTATAAAAAATGTATTCGACTATTTTGTTCAACTGACTTTTGTGCAATGCTTTATCAAGCATCCTTGGTGCATTCAATGCGGCTTTATATAGTTATTGTCGATCGTTGTGAAAGAAATTAGGAAATGATCTTGTACTTCCTTGGAATAGTTGAAGTTCCTGCAGTCTCCCCCTTCCTCGACAGTAATTCTAGCACTTAAGTCAGCTGTTATCAGCTGAAGATAAGACAATGTCAGTGATGAAATGTGTGTTGCTGATAGGCCCATGGCCATGTAGTTGAGGCTAATTCAAGCAGAACCACAGAGATAGTGGCTCACAAAGCCTGAGCAAACAAAGCGGAGGCCGTCAGCGAAAAAGTCTGAGATAAACCTGCTCAAAATATTGTTTTTAATTGTGCTGTTGTATCGTCACAGCCAGGAACCATGAGGAACCATTAATTCCAGTGAAAATCAATCAATGCTAAAATTTCCAACTTGTGAATGATTTTATTCTGTTAAGTTTTTTTTTTTTACTTTTTGTTTTTGCAGGTGCTGATAAACGATTTTTTCCTGGTTGCCTGCCTGGAGGACTTCATTGAAAATGCCCGTCTGTTCATCTTTGAGACCTTCTGCCGAATCCACCAGTGCATCAGTATAAGGTTTGTAGAGTAAGAACAGTGGCAGATTACGGGAACGGATCTTGGTGTCTACTACGTCTAGCCTCGCCTGGCTGCAACACAAGTCCCATTTAGACTTGATGAATTGATGGATAAATCACTTTGGAACTGTTGTCAGGAATGATCAAAAGGGGAAAAAAGAAGGCAGCAGGTCTGAAAATCTGTCCACAGTGTGGGAACTTTTCCTGTTTCCTCTCTTCCATTCCCACTCCACTTCTCCCTGATAAGGTTTTTATTACCCGATGTGCTGGAGGAAGCATGTCCAGACACCGGTGCCAGCAGCCCAGTCTCACACATGGAGACACGCATTCAGAACCAGACATCGCAGGCACATCAACCCATCTGGTTTGAAGCATATCTAAAGGCTCTACACACTGAACCTCAGCTAAATCCAAATGCGTTCGTCTCAACTGTAAATAATACCTCACAGTTTTTTTTGGCCCACTTCTCCAAGTTCTTGTTTGGACCAGATTATAGGTGTGTTTTGTAATCTTCTAAAATTGTCCATCAGCTTGTGTTAGTACAGTTAGTAGAATCTTGATATTAGATTTTGTTTTTGTTTTTCATTCCCACAAGGTTTTTTTTTTCATTTTGTATGTGATATGAACAGAAACAAAGTATCAATAGTGCATCAACAGGATTCACAATGCAATTAAATGGGACACAAACTAGTTTGAATTAATCTGAAAAAGGTTTCAGCTTGGCCATTTATCCTCCTGGGTCTTAGCGGGCTAAAATTACGGACAATAGGTCAGAAGACGTGTCTTTTGTATGATCACAAAAGATAAGAATAGGTAAATGTTTAGTAATAGCTCGAGTAATATCTCCAACACCAAACCATGTAAAAAAACAATTATGCTTTATTATTACACCTTTTGTGCTTAAGCCCAACTAGTAAAGCAGATTTCAAAGAGGTTATTAATTTAAGACTAGAATTTTCAACTTTAAACTATGAATGCAACTATATTGCAGCATTTTTTCTAGGTGCTTTGATTTTACATTAGATACCAAATATTTTTATTGTAAATTTAAAGTAGACCCCTTTTATTATGATAGTTACGTTCCAAAGCTCACTGAGAAACCATGACCAAGAATTAGAGATAAAACTAAGCATTTAGCATTCCACATAAAATCCCCAATATTATGTACAAATGTCGATTTTGATGTGACAGTTTCTTTTTGACAAGCCGCCCACATTTGCATCTAATTTTTGACACTACTGATCTAAACCTCGTGCTTTAGACCATTTTATCGTGACCCCCGTCTTTTAAACTCCTCGTGACTTCTTCTGCATGTGCTTGGCTGAAGGCAGCAGGTGTTTTATGGCCACTTTACTCCGGGATTCTTTTTTTATTGCCTCTTTTTCTGCTTTTTAAATGGCATTGTGTTTTTCTACATAAAATACACAATCCCTTTAGTCGATAGGACTTTCCATCTGTGGAAAAGCAGCAGTCTGTGGGATGGATTGTGTCACTGGTCTTCCCTGGCCTGGTTCTTGTTAGCCTCAGTGACAGAGTGTCCCCTTTGTGCCCTCCTAATAATAATAATAATAATAATAATGAGTATTTATAAGGCGCTTTTCACAGTTTTAACTGTCTCAAAGCGCACATGTAAATATGTAAGGGAAATGATGCTTTTTATTCAATTTGTCGTCTGGATTGTTGGTGTTGACTAAGTGGCTGCGGTTATGACAAGACAAAGACAAAGACCTTTCATCCTACCAAAGACCTAATGAGCTTTCAGAAGTAGTCAGCATCTGTCCTCCACTACAGTGTCCCGACCAAGCACTTGACAGCAAGCGGAGATCTGCTAACAGGTTTCACCTACCTCAAGGGGATTTATGACATCCCGTAAACTCCGAAGGTTCCAGGTTTACGTTTGCTCAGCCTCACCTGACACACCATCACATGGCTTGTCCGATGAAAGCATTGTTTTTTGCATGTGAACTTACAATCTGCAGTTTTGCTGCACACTCACTCCTGACCAAAATACTGTCCTTTTGCTGTGTTTGTGGTTTGTCAAACTTTTTAATTGTGCTGCAAAGTTTCAAAATAGTTTAAATTGTGACGGCCTGGAGAAAGGTTCGAAATATGGATTGTGATCAAACTGTGACTGAAACATTTGTCTGGATTTGATTTGGAGTCTTGGCTCTTGTTGTCGGGCAGCTCAAACTTTTATTTGTCACATGAATGAGTTAACTAGGAAACTGAATGGTAATTTCCATTTTAATGTTTTATGGCTTGTCTGGTAGCTTATGAGTCCCTTAATAAAATGGGGAAAATATTATCTATGATTTATTTACAAGTACAGTATGCAAAAAAAAAACAGAGGCTAATTTTGGTCTCAAATGGCATGCGTGCTTGCTTTACAACAATTTGTTGTGGTTCTAGGAGCACGTCAAAAATAATAATTATAAAAAAGTTATTAACTTTAAAAGTTGCTGGTTACCTTGGAAAAATTGAGCGTTCAAAAGCAAAAGGACTTTTTTTGTAGTTTTGCAATCTTTGCATTGACAGCAGATTTGTTAACCTTCTGTGGCTCCTCAAGTGAGACGACTTGCCCCAGTCTCCCTGAAATTGGAATTGGATAAATCAATTATGTAGAGCTGGTACTCGTGAGCAGTGGAAGTGAAAACGATCCTTACCTTCCAACCTCAGAGGAGCAGGTTTATGGATGTAAAATGAGACTTTGGCGAGGAGAGTCCAACAACTTGGACCGAAACACCTTGTCAGGCACTTGTCTGGCTGAGTAGCTCATTTATTTATCATTTTCTTTATGTAATTTCTTAGTTTTAAGCCCCTTTCCCTCAGTTTGTTCGTAATATGCATTGTAAAAAAAAAAAAGTTTTGCAGAAGCATTTCAATAATAGAATAGAATCCCTTTATTGTCATTGCATCACATGGTTACAATGAAATTAAGAACAGTACTCCGTTTGGTGCAACAAAAGGAAAAGAACACACAAAATAAAAATGTAAGAAAATGTACATTGAATAAGAGAAAATTCTTCTGAACATCTAGGTGTTCAGAGCCTGGATAGGTCAGAAATGGCTTTATGTATTGCTCAAAACATAAATGGATAGCGTTATGTATTAAGCATGACACTTTGGAATGGAATTAGTTCATAGATTTCATATAAAATAAAGAAAATTAGCAATTGAACCAATGACATTGTCAGCATGTTATATGCATTCTGAAAAAGGCAGACGGGCAAGATCATGGGAGAACACCAAGAAAGAAGTAAAATATTGATTGATGTCTGTATGATTTCCTTTGAGGAAATGTACCCGTCAGTTAATGTTCGCCTGATATGTAAAGTGAGTAAAGCCCCTCCAAATCTAGAAAATACAACTCGTCTGATGGTTATTGTGTCTTTTTTTTAATTAACTTGGTAATCATCTCACAGCTATGTTGACGGATGATCAACCAAACTGATAGCATCTATAGTCTGTAGCTTCACATTAATAAACAATTGAATTGAAATTGAATTGAATTGAATTGAAAAATAACTGATGTATAGCTATTCAAGCTTCTCAGTGTTTTAACCATTGCTTCACATTGGTTTCCTGTTCCTTTTCAGTTATAATTGTTCATCAGCCCACACGTTTCATGGGCTGGGGAGCTGGCGAAATGCTGCGTTTTCATGTTCCTACTTGAAGCCCTGACAGACATTCACTTCTCGCACTAAGTGTCACTGCTTCATGCTGGACATGTGTTAACCATCACCATTTTGGAACTTGTGACGTGACAACCATTCACATTTGTTGGCGGTTAGCTCTTAAATAATGAGCTTTATGACCAATCTATCCTGTCACGCATCGTCCTGAGGGATTCACTAGGAGTGAAAAGACATGAGCTGTCATCTATGCCTGTCTCCAGACTCATGCTATTGTCCCGGTGGGCGATCGAGTTACCATTTGGTGTGAACGTGTGTTTGTCAGTCAAATCTTTAGTTCGCCAGCATGACATGCCAACGAAAAACTTTTAAGTTAAAGTAGAAATTTCATCACCACACTAAAAAAAAGATGTCTTTTAGAGAATTACAGTAATACACTGGAAGAAAATCAGACAAGTAAACCCAAATCATGTTACCTAAAGTATAATGCAATATTTAGCCATTTTGTATACAATTACATTTGTATCATCTCTCAATGACCAATGTTTCAAGGTTTCAAAATATTTTTAAAAATTGATCAGATATATTTTATTATATATTTTAAAAATATATTCCCTTAATATTAACAGTATTGTTAGGTCCTAAATTAGATATTATAGCACTTCTCATCATTTGTAGTCAACAAGGGCGGATCTATACTAAATATCTACACTAAAACAATTGCAAAAAGCATAAGCACGTGGAATTGTCTGTCGTCTTGGTTCTAGGATTGCCGAATACTCCTGTTATCCATTCCCCTGTCAGGGTTACCTTGACTCAAGGCTCATAGACACGCGGTGATCTAATGCGCTCCCGTTTTATGGCTTCCTCTGTGCAATTAGCATCATGGACTTGATTACATAATGCAAGGCATTTCTCACTCTTATAGTCTTAAATGCTGAGCTATGACGGCATGAAACCCATTATCATCGAGCACTTTTACTCGACTGAAAATTAATCAGTTTACTCAATGTTCAACCTTAGTTTGCCCTAATGCACCGTGTTTTCTTTGCAGTATGCTCGCAGATAAGCTAAATATGACTCCAGAGGAGGCAGAAAGATGGATCGTCAACCTGATTCGCAATGCCAGGCTAGACGCCAAAATCGACTCCAAACTGGTGAGATCTGCACTTTTTCCCCACTCGTTTTTTTTCCCCCTCTCTCCTCAAATGGCAAACAATTGATAGGTGCTGCAATGGTGTGCTTTAATTAGTCACAAAATCAAATTCAGCTTCTTCTGTGCAAGGATTATGTTCTCCTCTAATACATAAAGGAGACACAATCAATTATCTCGGTAATTCTGCCCAGTGCTACCGGGTTTCTCACTGTTTCTCCCCTTCTGGAGGGAAATAACTTTTTTTTAAGAAAATTTTTTTTTTATTTTCAATCTTTCCCTAAATTTTTGAATTTTGTTGGAAGTCTAACATTTAAAGCATTTTCAGACCCTTTAAAACGATACAAATAAAAATAAAAAAATAAATTATAGAAGATTATTTTTCAATTAAAAATTAATATTTTATCAAAACTGTAGTTAAATTGATGGCATGCATGTGTAATATGGCAAAAACCATTCTACCATGTTGAACTTGATTTTTGATATGACATTTTTCTCGGATCGCACAATCCTTGTGTTAGTTTTTCTATTTTATTAGAATTGATATTATTTAAAACCCTTGTATTTCTAAGTCTTCTTGTGGGAAGAACTTTCCATATTTGTAAATTTACTGTAATGTAACATGTTTTTTTCAAGCTTGATTGCTAGTGTTAAATGCGTTTAAACCTTAAACTGTTTTTCTTTTCTTAACAGGGACATGTGGTGATGGGGAACAATGCCGTTTCACCATATCAGCAAGTGATCGAGAAAACCAAAAGCCTTTCTTTTCGCAGCCAAATGCTGGCCATGAACATCGAGAAGAAGCAGAGCAACGTCAACAGGAACGAGGTCAAAGCACCAGAGCATCTCCGTCTCACTGCTTTTATCTGATCTGATCTCATCTCTGGTTGTCTTCAGCCCTGTAGTTTACACACACAAATGATCTGTCCGAAAGAATGTCAAATGGCAATCAACCAAGAACTGCCTTTACACGGTGTAAACCAGTAAGAGCAGGTTTAACAAAGCAAGTGCTTTCATCATGCCGCTTTTCTTCAAAGAGCTAATGACAAGGTAGCGCAGCACAGCCGTAAAGAAGAGAGCTCAGGTCCCATGACTCAACGCAGCAGAGTAAATAACGCTCTCACACAATTCTCTCAAACTCTCTCAGTTCTGCGTTTAGGAGTCACTGCAGATGTTTTGCTTGGGGTCCAGTCACTCTTCGTTTGATCTCGGCCCTGTGTGCGAACCCACTGATTGGCTATCACGCCAAATGCGCTCGGTGGCCACTCTCTGCACGCAAACTGCCGCTGATTGACTTGTGCAAAAGAGGCAGTTGAAAATAATAATTGCCTTGCTCCTCAAAAACAGGCCGTTTTACTGACTCACTCACAAAAACCCCACATAGCACGCAGTATCGCGTTTTGATGTACTTGGCTAGACACGATTTAATTAAAAAATTCTCAAGAACACTACCAAGAGGTGCAAACATGTACTTGCACTGCCTGTACTCTGGAAACGACCGCAGTGTTTTCCGTAGGGTCTCCGTCAGATCCCCGAAAGGATATCCTAACACCTTTAATGTAATCACCTGCTGTTTTTGCTTTTGCTGGGTAGTGACATTTTTTTTTTGTTGGCCTCTTTTTTTCAGACTCCAAACTGGGCTGCTCAGGACTCTGGCTTTTATTGAGTGGATCGCTGTGGACCCAACACTTCCACACTTCTCGCTTTCCATTATTCCCATACTGCAGCTGAACATCGTGTTCTCCTTCGCATCTTTTTCAAAGGGGTGAGATGGAGACCTTACTGGGTTCAGTGCCTCTGGTATTAAATAATAATAAAACAAAAAGCTTACAAAACCATTTTCACCTCAAGCTTTTATTTTATTCCTGGACGTTACGTAGAGTGGTCGAGGGTTAAGTGGTTGTGATTTTCTGCGTGTAATAGATGAAGTTTTAATGTGCTCTGAGTCACTGAGTGGGACAGGGTTTTTGACTCTACAGCCGCACATGAATGCGCCGTAATGATGAATCTGTGTTTAGTCTGCAGCGTTTACGGTGCTGTTATGCTGCGGCGAACCCGGGGATGTTAGCACGGAGGGCACGGAAAGGTTATTGTCAGGATGCTTGGCGTCACTTCCACTCCGCTGCTTCATTTGTTCGCATTAGGGTTTGCCTTTTGCTAACCAGCGATGGCCACTCTCGAGAATTGCATGCGTCACACCTACTCTCTCGACTCCCAGGTTTTCTATCTCTTTCCTGCCTCGTAAACATGCGAAGCACTCGTAAGGCACCGCGGGGCTGGGATTCGAAGCGTGTCTTAATACCGACTTTGGCCTCTCCGTCAGCTGACATGTTTATGGGCCCTGTCTCTCTGGACGAGTGAAGACGGGGCTTATAGCTGCCACAGCTCTTGGGCTTTCGGCCAGGCATCTAAAACGACTGACGTCATCTTTACTTTCCCAGCGAGCGGGGGTGGGGGGGGGTTAAAGTGATTGGTTTACCGGTCCTGTGAAATGACACATTACCAAAACAAAACGCTCCTAGCCCTTAATTATCACATTCACCTTAGGAGTCCTGTCTCGGTTGTTGTTTTAGTAAAACATCCAGCCCAGCGGCAGACGTGTGGCGGAGAAGGTCGTCCACCACAACGTCTGTCACTTCACTTAAAATAAATAAACAAACACCCAAATGAAAGGTCAACAGAAGTTTGGTAAAAGGCTACACAATCTTTCCTTTTCGTGTTGTTCCTCTCGCTTGCTTGTAAAGGCCGCGCAATTAAATACACAACATATGTTCCCTAATAAATTGAGTCCTGTTTTCCAACTTCACTTTCCTGTTTTATGCACTTTACAAGAGCTGGCATGCATTTAATGACGTTTTTTTTTTTTGTAATATGAGATATTGTCGAATGATGGGAAAGATATTCCCAGAACAGAAGCTTTGACTTGTCGGTTTAGCAATAATGGAATTTAATGTCCGGCTTGTTCTCCAGACATTGGGCTATATAAGGAAATCAAAGAAGGTATTAGACACTTAGGGTGGTGAAAAAACTACAAGGTTTTTACTTCATCTTAAATGGCAGGTGATGGGGAAAATATTTCTAGTGCGTTTAAGTAATTAAAAAACAAGAGGGTGAAATGAATGGAGACAAATAGCCGTCATTATAATTAACATTCACTTTTTTCTGAAATTCTCTTTGATCTCCACATCAAAGAAATCTTGAGGAGCGTGTCATCCCTTAGAAATGACAAATATCTTACAATGAAAAAGATGCAGTTCTGTACTGACAGTATATGGCTGACAGAAAATACAGACGTCTTTAGGTGTAAACCCATGCTGCCTTGTAAATGGACTGGTGTGTTATGAAACAGCATACATGAAATTGCTGCAGAGACACACTAACTGACCTTAAAGATTCCCTTGATCTTAACTCTTAGAAGCTATAAGTTCTGATTTGCAATATTCAAATGAAACACACAAGAAAAAAAACGATTTATAAATAAAAGATTAAGTGCCACACCTAGTGGTCAACGTGGGTAAAACCTGCTCTTTTTTTCTCCAATTTTTTTTTTCTTTTTTTCATTTTGGTGAAGGATCAAGCATTCTAATAAAATATCAAATTACCCCTATTCTGTATCATTAAAAAAAAAACATTTTTTTCTCATCTAATGCTAATGTTATCCTTTATTGGGGCAGAGCATTTAATATATTTTTTGTGTTTAATCAAATGTATGTTTGCTGTTATAAATGTGGTTTATAGATGGATACAAATGTACATATTTATCTAAAACAACCCACAGCAAACATTCATAAACATACTAAAATAGATTAAGCAGCGCTGTTTTCTGTCAATTAATCGGGTAATTTGCTCTATAGATGCAGTAGATAAAATTTCAACGTTGTGCTCCGCACTGTATAGAATGTTTTATATGAAACGGTGTCTGTTGTTAATCTGTGTGTTTGTTACATGTCCCTTGGTAGAAACCGTTTCACAAACATTAAAGTGTGACAAACTAATGCACTAGGACCCTGGGGACGCTTATATGTGCTGTATAGATACAGTGGGAGAAATTCCATTTGTCATCTTTGAAAAGTTAAACAAGGAGGGGAGACACAACCCCCTTTCTGACCGAGGGGCTTCTAAAACTGCTCTGAAAAGCCCCACTAGATCTTTGAGACTCCACGTGACAGCAGCGCCTATATAGCATCAGCACCAGTAGAGTTTTACTCCATCACCAGTCGAGCTCTGCAGCATATGCCACGGTCACTCACTCATCCTCGTGCACCTCCAGGGTTTGTTGTAGAGCTTTTGCAGACTATTGCATCCATGTGGTTTTTCACTCTGTCTGGGTAAAGAAAGGACTTCTGAGAGACTAAACTTTTCCTGCGAGAGGGATGCTGGATGCTCCATGTCCACTTTGGCAGTCGGAAGGAACTTGATGTATAAGTTTCCCGTTTTTTGGACAGCGCTCGCCCAGGTAGATTTCCATTTGTCATTTATCTTTTGGGCTTTTTTTTTTTTTTTTTTTTTTTGGAGGGCATATCCGTCACATCCCGCGCTCTTTTGGAGATCCGTCCTGTTAATTCGCTTCAGCTGAAGTTCTTAGTTCAAACACTTTAATTACAAACACGTTGACCAGTCAAGGTGTGACTGTGACTCATCCGATAACCTCAAGGTGATTTCTTCTCTCCGAACTGAATAACGAAATTAACTTTCTTTTCCCAACTATTTGTTTAGTGTGAAGAAGCGCGTTTGGCTCTCAAAAAAAAAATGAAATCAACCGGTTGTGAGAAATAGTATTTTACCCACCCGTCTAATGTGTGACATATCCGAGCCCGGACTCTTCAGCTCCCCGCTCCTCTGTGGAAAAATACACGTATTAAAAGCTCATAAACGGACCTGGAAGACTTTCGGCGAGGACGTTTGACGCTTTCTAACGTGAAGCCGGGACAATCACAGCCGCCCAGATGCAGTTTCGCCTGTTCTCCTTTGCGCTGATCGTGTTGAACTGTGTGGACTACAGCCACTGTCAGGCGCAGCAGTCTCACCGCTGGAGAAGAAGCAAGAGAGGTGAGGAACCACGCGTGGATCTTTTAATCTAATCGTTCGATTGAGAAAGATTGGTTGATAAATTACTCGTTTACCTGGCTTTAGCGGCACCAGTGACTGGGGAAAGCCCGGCCACTCTTCGTTTATGATCCTCGTTTTCACTTTTTGGATGAATAACACGACTCAGATTAAATACACAACTTCGCGTTATGTTGATATTATTATCATCACGTTTTTTTCCCATTCATACCGTTGCAGCAGGAGTGATGTGGATGTGATCCCTTGCCCGTTCTGGTTGAATGATGTAGTGAGGGTATCTTGTCAGATGTGAGATTTTAGCCGGGTTTCGCGCACTTTCCACACTTGCACGCGTCTGTTTCTTTCGCGCCTTAACACTTGACGTGCGAGTCATATGGCATTATAATGGTCGCATGTGCGGCAATTCTTTTTCCTTTTTATTACTATTGTGAGCCTCGCCTGCACAAATGAATGTAACCAACGTAAACGCAATTAATAACACCACTAGCGTCGTCTGCATTATTAAATCCAAACTTTTTAATGTCACATTCAAGTCCTGCACGTCACACTGTTACCTCGAGGTAACCATAGCGACGCAGCGACGCGCGAGCGTTTTTATCTACCCTCTGATATTTCGTTACAAGTCTTTGAAATGCATAGCTGCTGTTGTTTTATATGCAAGGGAGCCTTTTAAACGTATTTGCGTATAGATAACGGGAGATTTGCTGGGTTGTCGTGGCGCCCTGAGGTGTTGGTTAAGTGCTCAGTGTTAATTATCTCACTTGGTGAATGGTCTTCAAAATCTGGGAACTTGGTTCTTTAAAAGTTGACGGTAGACCCTCACTGTGCGGCGCTGTCTGGTGGTCACTTGATGAATAGTTGAGCTTTCCTCGCCTTTTGAAATGCGTTGACCCTCCTCTTGCCCTAAGCTGATTTTAATTGATCTCACAGGCAGACATTGATTAAGCTTTGAACAACTGGTGCAAGTATAACAATTCGCCCTTAAACTCCACAGGGATTTAATCCATCAGTAAACATGCGACTTGAATGATTTGCAAAACGCATATGGGCTGAGGGAAGCTCCAAGTCAAACATTTCAAACTTATCTGTTGCTTAACTAATCCTCAATCTCTGGATCATCAACTTTCCCTTCACGTGACCTGTAGCCATCTCTAACACAGCTTTCATAAAATCCCACATTAAGACACTGCTGACACATAACTGATCTGTTCAGTCTAATTCACAAAAAATGATAAACTCAGGCACTAGATTTAATCACACGCTTAGCATGACAAAAGAAACCGAGAGACTGTCCACTACCCATCTGTAAACAATCAGACAGCTTTGAGAGTTGGTATACTTACTTGTTTTGTTTTTCTAGGCGATTTCAGATACAGTGTAATAAAACTCTTAATAGGATCAAACCTGTTGGCAGAGTCAGGCAAGTTAAGAGTTTTCAGTGGATTGAAATGACGAGAAATGTGCCTCTGAGGTGAGAAGATTCTTTGTTTGTAAAAGACCCGATTGTTAAACGTGCCCTAGAGGCGCAGTACACCCAATTTGCGTAAGTCGGATCATGTGGAAGAGAGGTGTGTTTGTGTTTCTGTAATGCTGTAGTTTCCAAAAAAAAAAAAAAAAAAAGACTGAGTAGTGACATTTGTAATGCAGTGGCAGACTGCCAGCCTTCAGATTAGCTTTTCTCTCATATTTATCATGCTCATTGTGGCCAGTATCACTCTTCAATTGAGTTTAAAATGCTGAACTATTTTCTTGCCCTCGGCGTTACTCTGACAACTTTATGTGCAGTCTTTTCTGGCATGCATCAAGCCAGCTATGGTCATTTCTCAAGAATGGCATCTTATAAGGCTTTAGTTTAACCGCTGCTTAACCATATTCATTCAAATTCCGGTGCAGGGGCAAAAACGCCTTGTTCTCAATTTTACAA
Organism: Paedocypris micromegethes; assembly: GCA_028031935.1. Taxonomy (NCBI): domain Eukaryota; kingdom Metazoa; phylum Chordata; class Actinopteri; order Cypriniformes; genus Paedocypris; species Paedocypris micromegethes. The sequence continues at coordinate 10,230,235 of CM051501.1, read as the reverse complement.
AATTCTCCCAATATTCTGTCTTCAGCCATTATGAGATTTCAAGACAAAACCGATGACAAGAAATGCTAAATGTGTCACTGTGTTCTTTTGGTTCTGTGCTGAGCTGGAAGATCTTGCCAGAAAGTTTGCTCCGATATCATCACTTGGCTTTATTGGTTTTAGTATTCATTTTTATTCTCTGGCTAATGATGCCACCTGCTGACTACTTGAAAACCGCTGTCTCGCTTACCAGAGCGGAGAGGAAACGCTCATACAGCTACCGTTCTTGAAATGCCAACGTCGCCCCCTCCAACAAGTATGAGAACATTGGTTTGAATCTGTGCTCCCTGCGCATGATGTCGACTTGCACTTTAAGTGAAACTCGAGCGGTTAAGAAGCTGCTAACCCTGATGAACGGTCCGATTAGGCTCACGGTAATGGAACTAATAGAAGTCACAGTAATCCATGGGAAAGTGGAGGACAGGAAAGGCTTAACTCCATCCCTGAGCTACACCCTGAAGGGATTAGAGGGAAAGCACCTGTAGTTTTAACACTAAACTATCGAAGAGTTTTATCTTGATCCGCTGTCAGTTCACAGCGCCTTGTGGAAGTGAACGCCATATTGGCTTTGGTCTAATTGGGAGACGGGTGTTCAACAAACAAAAAAAAGGTAACCAAATTGTGCCGCCATCAGGGATTGTGATATGGGTGAAGTAGAGAATCGTCTGCATCAACACACTTCCTTCTGATAATTTTCCTCAGACAGACTTGGAGTTTGAGCTGTGAAAGAGCTCTTTGTTTTACAATGATAGTCTGAAGTTTGCTCAAGTCGAGTTTGAATGAAGGGACAGAATGAACTGTTTTCAAGCTATGGTTTGTAAAATCTTTCCCAGTGTTCTCGGGTGTAGGTGTTAATTTTGGCTCTGGCTACTGTCCGTGTCACTCGGTGTCTTGATGAAGTGTCTAGCAGAATGGGCAACTGGTTCAGAGCCTCTTTATTTCAACAGAAGAAAAAATATTTTGCCACTTTCTTTGGAAAAAAGTGGAATGTGCCATACAGGCACTGTAGAGAAATAAAATGACTATTCATATTGGATGATTTTTAGGATTATTGAGCCATTTACGTATAGAAAAATCGGAATCAAGTGAGTTGCATCCAAACGTTTAATTTGATTTAAAAAAAAAAAAACAAAAAAAAAAAATCAATAATTTTTTTAAAATCTTTTTTTTATTGCTCAGTTTCTTGATCTCAATTTTTTCCACTGAGAGGGTTTCTCTTTCTTTGCTAAGATTACTTTTTGGAGGAACATACAATTGCATCATGGAGGGACAACTACAAAGACACTTTTAAATGAGAACAATAAGTTAAATGATAAAAAGTAATTTCCTCAAGAGTAGGGATTATAAGTAGAGTACTTGTATTTTTTTCTGGAATCTTACAAAATCACAACTTTAGTTTTTGAAAAACACTGAATATCTGCTCAGAAAAGTGTTCAGCTTTCCTTTGTGTGTGTTTTTTTTTCTCTGCTAGTTGTTGTATTACAACCTTTTGCAAAACTGTCTGTTCTTTTAATTGATCAACATATGTCTGTGCTCTTCAGCTCTGCTTGTAAAACCTTTACTTTTACTGTAATTCCAAAAATGGAATTGCGTCAGCTTCACAACACTTAGTGTTAGTTAGCAACACTTTTCTACTTGAAGGTTTTTGTGTGTGTGTGTGTGTGTGTGTGTGTGTGTGTGTGTGTGTGTGTGTGTGTGTGTCTTTTTAATGCAAAACGAGACAGAATGTTTTCAAGATTCCTGCTAGAACAGCCCCAGCTTTTGCACCCTGCAAATCTCTAGATTTCTTACACCAGAGATAGTGGTTTTAATCCACCCTGTGTTCCTGCTGTGGCCTGGTCTTATTGGCAAAGAGCTGAAGGTCTCAGTAAGTGTGAGAGCAGTGAAGAGTTTGAGCTGCTTGAGAGAAAGTGGAAGGAATGGAAAAACATGTTTGAGGAGATCAGTTGGAGATGGTCAAATGGAAGCACTATCACCTGAGATGGATTAACTGTACGGGTTTCCAGGACTTCTAACACCCACTGCCCTTTTCTTTGAATCAGTTTTTTTTTCTTTTCTTTGAATGTATGTTTCGTGTTTTATAATGTCAGGAATGTGCATGCCGATATGACCTTGCACAAATCCAGCTTGCATAATGGGTCAAGTTATTATTTCCATTCCAGTGCTGGACACCACACCAGTTATTAAAATTTGATTGCAAATTTGAAGACTATGCAGTTATAACTTTGGTGCCTCTTTTAATATAGCCCATCCAAAATGTAATGAGTTGTGATTCAGACCCCGAAAACAAGGGAGAATGGGCTTTATGCAGATAAATTACTCCTGATGTTCTGAGATGTTCCCAAACAATAGGCAGTGATTCATGTGGCCTAGTGGAAGCGAGACCCAGGCTTGGCCCACTACCTCTGGCTGGCTATCACTTTAGCTTTGTTTTCCATTGCCACAAGACGCTGTGTCCACACAACCATTTTTGGACCAATTAGCTCATTTGATTCCTTCAAACAGACCCAAATTTCGTTGTCCTGATCTGACTCACTTCTGCTCCGTTTAGATTCACACAGCGGAGTTGATTTTTCTTGTCTTTTTCGAGTATTGCTTTCGTGTTTTTCCAGTAGCGCACACAAGGGGATCCTCTCCAGCGGTCCTGATCACTGTCATAAGAGGATTCCATGTGCTCGCGCTGCTAAATGCTAAACAGATGCTTTCTTCTCCGGCTGCACTTCACCACGCCGTAAAAGTTAGTTTTCGGAAATGTGAGGTATAATGGACTTAATACACAAAAATCCCATTATATGCTCCATATTTGCAGAGAGGTTTGAAATCTGCAGTGCTCCAGACAATAGTTCCAGTGTGTTCCACACAACAACGTTTTTTTTTTTCATCTTGACCTTGCAATGCGTTTCTTCCTCAACAGTCAGTTTCCTGAAGTAATCACTTTTTTAATGTCTCGTATAAAGCAGCTAAATATGGTTATCCAGTTAAGTTGGATTTCCTTGAGTTTATTGAGCAAATAAACTCTTGAATCTGGGTCTTGTTTCCACGAGGTAGGCAGAAAAAAACCCCCGTTATTTGTTGTTTTGTTTTTTCACCCAAAGAAACCCTTAGTAGTTTCTGGAGATATTCTTTATATTGAAAACAATTAATCTTACCCTCCAAGAAAAGCTTTACACGTTTTGTGATTGGTACATTGGATTAAATAATTTTGACCCTGACCCAACTCATTCACACCAACAAATCTTTTGTTTCGTCTTCTATTTTCTTCTATTCTTCCTTTTGGTTAAAATATGGTCTAGTGTTATTTGCTATGAGTTTTTTTTTTTTTTGGCTGGTTTTAAATGCAAGGCATCATCTTTAAGATCAGCACATCTGTGCCATGTGTTTTGTTCAAAGGTAGTGTTTTTATTTCTTTTCTTTTTTTTAACATGGCGTCTTTCACTTATTATCTGGACTTTTGATGAAGTGAGACAAACGTTAAACATGTCACTGACATGGACTGTTGCAGATGTTTGCGTCATTTTAAAGTTTTAAAATGCCTCTTTACCTCGAAAGAAAAGAAGCTTTCAAGCTTTCAAGATACACTATCTATGCCCTAAAAGGCTAATTTTAGTGTAACAGCAGCAATGTAAATGAAAAGACGAAGCACAGTAAGATACCTCGTACAGTAGCATGAATACAATAAAAAAGAAAGAAGAATAAGTGCAGACAACATTAATGCTAAAATGTATTTGGATAATGAAATTGTGTAAGGAAAATGTATTGTGCAATTTCCCCAAGACACACTGTGTGGATTATTACTAGCGTATTACTTAATATTACCCAAATCTAACTGCCTTTTTATAGAATTTTCTTGGCTTTAATTCTCTGTCAGTCTTACTCGGCCAGTTTCACAGTTCAGTTTAGTGTCTCGGCTGTGAGTTGTTTGATTCTCTAATCTCTTTGTTTCAAAAGAGTGCGAAAGGTTGATGTATTGCCAATATAATTTAAATTTGGGGTGTTTGTTATACATCACGTTTGTAAAAAAAAAAAAAAATTCAACGAGGCAAGAAGCTATGGGACATTACTTGATGGTAACTCTATCAGACTGCATCTTTTTTACTATTTTAAACAAAATGACCCATGAAAGCACATGATATTAATCAATATTAGTATCATTACATGTTTTATTTTAGGTTTGTTAAACATAAAGCATTAATATATTGCTGACTAGGCTTGGGAACAGTAACCACTTGTGGAGCAATCTCACTGGTCTTCAGCATCATACGATTCCATATGAATCATTGACCAATCACCCTTCTCGTCCTCAGCCAGCTACATAAGTAAGGCTCAGAGAGCACAGACAGGGTAATGGGGTGTCGGCTGAGTGTGCCGGACATTTTAAAGAATTTAATTGGTTGTTCAAAGTGCTTTGGTGGGGTTCGATTCTCGAACCCTTCGGAGAAGGCTCTCCGTGTTCCCAGCCCTTGCCAGAATCTATTCTGTTCTGCCTTTGGGTTCACTGTCCACGAGTATGTCCTTCATTGCGGGAGCTGGCTTTGTTGAACCATTAACTCTGGCGTGTTTCTGGATCCCTGGTCAAGATCAAGGTATTTACATCCAAAATTGTTTGGAAAATCAACGGAGGCAGACCGTTTCCCCTCCCCGTCTCTTTAACACCCGACAGATGGACAGGCCTCCTTTATTTCCTGGTTCTTGATAGGACCTCTAATTACGCATCCACACCACATCAAACCCGCCATCCACACGCCTAGGCCTTAGTGTGTTGCGGAAGTCAGGCGATCAGTGGCAATAAAGCTATACCGCTTGCTTGTAATTTGTCCATCCAGCGGACGTGGCTAAGGCCTTGGTCTTGTCTCCTGTGCCTTGTCATCTCTGTCTCCTTTGCGATGTTTTGGTACACAGCAAACTGGTTTGGACCAAGTAAGGAGGTCGGGACCCCCTGACTGCTGCCTGCTCCTGGAAGCCTGGATCCCTGGTGTGGTTTTAATCAAAACCCAGGCATGGTACTGATTACATTGGCCTGGGGCAAGGCTCATTGTCTTTCCTCCTCCTTCACTGTATGGATTTAGCATGCGTCTGAGAAGTGAAGGGGTCAACTATCTGAGTCGCATACTTGAGTTTCAGTCGAAACTGAAAGTTTGTACAGACAATACGGATTTATGTTCACTTGATCAGATTAACTGACCATGGAGCAAAATGAATGACCTGGTTCTGTACGTGTAGTTGGAGCTGATTTTTGCACTGATTCAGTAAGAAATTGGTATCATGATTGCGGCTGGGAGTCATTATCCTTTTGCAATAAATTTCCTAGTGCCGGATCATGTACATGCCTGGAATTGTGCCACTGGAGTATGAGACGTGAGGAGAAAATCCCCCTTTTGTAGATCCTAATCTGCTGTGGGTAAATTGGTTCAAATTGAAAATCTTGAGTTATGATTTCAGTGCACTGAGTTTCTTCGGTTTCAGGAAGCAGAAGACACTTGTGGGTTTCTTGCTCTTGTGTAGATTTGCTTTAACGTTCGTCTTTTGTTCATTACCAGCAAATCTTGGTTGCTGTTAGCAGATTGGGGAGGGAAGGAACGAGGGGCGAGTGTGTGATGTGCAAATGAGAAAATTTCCACTCAACATTGTTCGGATTCTTGTTTCTTTCGCACTCTGTGTTATCCCCTTACATTACATCTTGGCTGACTTCAACCGTGTGTTTTATTTGAAGCCGATCCAGACCTCAGAAGTACACCGTCTTCTCTTGTGTAAGCAGCTGTCATAGAGTGTGACGGCATGTAGGCAGTATGTACTGGCATGGGTCACATGTAATAGTTTCATGTTCATGTGTTTAAATGTGTCAGTGGCAACCATTTCACGGCACAATTCATCAGCTCAATCCCAAATGAACCGGGTCATGTGCAAAAATTGAATCTGATTCGACCATAAGCGAAATAAATCAAACAGGGATGCCATCCATTCATTTTCCAAATTGCTTTTACATTTCTGGGTCACTGGGAGTTGGAGCCAATCACAACATCTCTGGACCTGAAGGTGGGACACAAACCCTAGATTAGCCAACCAATCACAGACAGGAGTTGCTCAAACTCTCACTCACAACTCTTTCCAGACATCGAATCTCCCGAATGCATTCATTCATCAAATGATGTTAGTTGAATTAAATATAAATAAAAAGCTATTGCATAATTAATCTAATTGCAATAAGTATTTAAAACGATTGTCTTGTCCGTATTTCACAACTCTTCTACTTTGGCTACAACTGATGAAAAATATTTAGTTTTTTAAGGCGATATTAGTTCTAGAATATAAATCGGTGAGATTACTACTGCTTTTGTAAAAAGTTGTCACAAATTGTGTGCCTGGTCTGTTTATAGAAAGATGGGCCACACAGAGGGTCTTATATGAGATAGCTGACCACCAGACCAGTCTGTTTTGGTAAGAGCAAGAAGAAGTTGAAGTTGACTGATTATCACAGAGGCCTTTACTGTAACTCTGTCCTGTGGAGCAGATGAGAACGACCATTACACACAACCCTGTTCTGGCCATTCATTTGTATCTGGAAGTGCTCTGGCATGTCCGACCTCGCCAGGTTTTCACAGGGATTTGACAAATTTGTAACAATACAGACAGGTTTTATGCCTCATGTCAGCCATGTGTGCGAGGAAACCACAGGAGCAAATCCTAATCTTCACTTCTAATCTTATTTTTTAGGCAATCGCATGGCTGTTGCATGCTATCTTGTTAAAGACTTAATGAGCTTAAAATAACTCCGAAGCATTGTTTGCAAGCCTGATATAACTGCTGGAGCTATTTGCAGACGGAGACATCAGTCTAATGCATCAAGCTTTGATGTTTCCTCTCGGTGGTTGAGACCATATGAGGTCCTGCGCATGTTTCCATTTGCCTCCCCCATTGTGCGCTCTACATTTGACCCTGTGGATCACTTGTGATCCGGCATGTAGGGACGGGGTGGAAAAGAGGTCTTGTTAAAGGGTTAATGAGGTAAAACCTTTTATGTTCTGCAGGACGGCGTAGAGTCAGGCGTGAAGGCAAAAACAATAGTGTACAAAGGAAGCCCTGCTGGGACGTGTGTCTGTACGTGGGAGATTTCAAACGCTTGAGGTTATAGATATTTTCTAGCATGGATTGTTTCCTGCGCTTTCCTATTATTATTTTTATTATTATTTAATGTGGTGGAAACTGGAAAGTAAGACCTAGTGCAAAATTTGTAGAATGGCCATAATTAGTTTTTTCTTTTTTTAATGCTCTGAAGTTTTAGCCATGGAAATAAAACCTAGTGAAGATCTCTTCAATGTGTGTTGAATATAGCGTAAAACGTCGAACACCAGCTAAAGCGTCTTAACCGCTAATAGAAGGCCACCATGACTGAAGGCTTGAAAAATAGAATTACATGGCTTTCTATTAGAGGCTTTACAGTACTTGAAAATGAGAGCAAATGATTTATTTACATTTCTCAGAAAATGACATTGTTAACCTGTAAATAAATAAAATTTGTCACAGCTCAACGTTTTTGTTTTTTTGTTGTAGTAGTAGTAGTAGTATTTATTGTCATTGTTTACAAGAAAACAACAAAATGAAGTTTGGAGCATATACAACACATTAAGTCAAGGTGCAAACCAGCATAACCAGAAGGTAAGTGTTTAAGTGCATTAGAAGTAAACATATGATAAAGTGCAATGCGTACAAACATTTTCTTACCAACAGCAACAGTAAATTCAGAGTTTTGAAACCATGACAACCACACAATCTATTTTTTTTTAACAAGATGGGTGAATCTGAATGTCCTAAAAATAAGACCTAGTGCTTCTTCTGAATAAATATGTAAAACATTGCCGTTGAGAGCCTCAGCTGCTTCTCAATGTTCTAACCGTAGCTTGTGCCAATTGATGGTGATGGTTTTTATGACCTGAGCAGTGGCAGTAAAAAGTGAAGACGTTTTTTGGGCCGCTAAAGCTCAATGGTGTGAAAAAATCCCAGGCATGCAGTTCCTCTGATCTTTGGCCGTGACGTTGCTTTTTCTCGAAGCAGGGATCCCACTGTTTAACTCCATCGCATGTGTGCCGAGCAGCATGTGTGACTGAACGCCAGGACTCAGATCCTATTGTGCCACAGGTGTGAAAATGAGGTGCGAGGTTTATGTGTGATAAATTACCAACAGGTGTGCTAATTTTAGCCGTTCCACTTCCCACTGTCTCCACCACCACCTTCCTGTCCTTTTCCACACCATTCTGTTTACAGAGCTCTTCGCTCTTGGGCTTGTTTCCTGTAGAACTGCATAGTTTTAGTCCATATGCTTTTGGCAATGTTTAAAAGTAAGATAAATGGCTTCTGTATGAATGAACGTGTGTATAGATGGACGGACAGATAGGAAAATAAACAGACAGATAGTGATGGATGGATACGTGAATGGATGGAAAGATACTTTATTAATCCCGGTGGGAAAATCCGATAAGTCTGATTAATAAATAAGACAGATTAAATATACTTAAACTGCTTAAATTATTTGGCTTTCCAATGTATCTTTTAGCTGCACTTTGGTAGACAGATCTGGTCACTTCCGATTTCCAGTTTTCATAGAAATACACATCTAAGCACACACACGTACGTACGTACGTACGTNNNNCACACACACACACACACACACACACACACACAGTCTTGACAGCTTTTTGCAACTTGGAAACAAGACTTGAATAAATTACTTGCAGATGACTTGCTATTGTCAGAACGGGCAATTTTAACTTAAGTACTTTGGATTTATTTGGCAGACTATTTATCCAAATAGACTTACAGATTGAGCAGATTAACTTTAGTCTCTTACTCAAAGACACTTCTCGAGTCCTGCTATTATGGCCATAACGGCCACATTTTGATTTTTACATTGGATTTTCTGCAGCTTTGTTATTCAACTGCAACGCTAAACGAGGCATCCAGATGTGCTACAGCCTAACAAACAGTGCTCCAGTCCGGTAATGACATATGTAATGACAGCACATTTTCACCCATCTGAATTCATCCTTTATGCACAGAGTTCGACACTACCCATATAAGTTTGTAGCTCTCGTTACAGAGAGGTAATCTGCAAATCTTTCTGTTGTTGCCTCGTGGGACAAGATCACAGAAACACTCTCACTAAGCTAATATGCCAGCACAGCAAAACAAACGTGTTTGCTCAGACACATGCAGCAGAATCATTATGAGTAATGGGATTGCCCAAAATTGTAAACATGTGTATACAGTACAGTCTGTTAAACTGGGGGAAAATGTGGATGCCCATATCTTGACTATTTCCAGCTGCTAACTAGACAGAGGTGAGGTCCGGCGATTTTCCCGAAGGAAAAAGAAAAGGAAAGCAGAAATGTGCCTTGCTGAGCAAAATGCGCCCTAGCCATCTCCCGCAACTGTCTTTGGTTTATTAATCTTCAGCAAAGTGTGATTTCCATATAACCATGACAAAGTCAGACGCAACAAATGTGGCTGGTTTGATGGAGTTTTCCATGTACTGCTTTCAACCATGTGGAACAATGTGGGCACTGGCACGCTTTTAGCGGATGAACTGGAGGTTTTTATTGCATGAAGTTTACTCCCGGTTTCTTTTCCATTTTAAGAGGCAAGGGTATGCGTAGCACTGCCATTCCGATGTCTGCTGGACGAACGTTACATTAGCCATCATTTACACCTACATCAGTTTCTGGAAAAGTAAAAAGTCCCACATCTTTTGCATAACATTTAATGTTTTACTGTCTAAAATTGTGATTTATTGTATAATTTCTGGTATTTTCATTATAAGTAGTTGGCTTTATATGCACACCATTAAATTATTAAAATAAAAGCTATAAAATATCAAAATTAAGCATCACCCCTTCGTCGTTCAGACACCCAATCAAACCCAAAAAATCCCACCCCTTCTGAACTCATTTGTAATCCTGCATTGCAGAATAAATATTTCACTAAAAACAACAGAAAACACCAACATGTTAAGAATGTGAACAGCTTTGCGCAGAATGCACAGTAGCCTTCTGTGTTGAGATCAAGTGTCTCAATGTTGCAAATGTCATCACGCAAACGCCTGATCTCTCTCGCGTGTCACTAGTGTTTACTGTTGTGCATACAACACAAGAAACGTATAGAAATTTAAGGATTTCGATTTTTCAAACCCAGCATCTTAGTGGAATTGGTGCGTACGTAAACTGTGCATACTAGACTGGTTTAGTACTGGATGCATAAACTATTTACTTTTACTATTGTAAATCGTAGTGTTAGACTTTTGCTGGTGTATAAAGTCATCTGGGTGTCCAGGTCTGGATAAACATGAGGTTTCAGAGTTTGAATGGGTTTTGCTCATCCTTTCCAACTCAAGCAGCTCAAGGGAATGAACATCAGTTTTTTGAGTCATTAAATCAGACTGATATTTTTTTTCTTTTGGATCTCACTTGTACAGTAATCACTGGTGATCAAGACTCAAACGAAATCCAGCAAAAGCTGAATGACGGCAGCGTGCGCCAACAGTGTCGTCAGACCCGCTGTTATGAGCTTGGGATGCTCTTGAATGCAGGGCCATGAAGTTCAACTTTACCTGAAAGAACCAGTCTCTCCACAGGAACCGGGTGTGTTGAATTAAGCACGGAATGCATCTCATGTCTTCTACAGTATACCTTTCCTGTCATTTCATCTTCCATGCTGTTGGTGTCGCTATGTCAATTATGAATCAGATGGGAAAGTACAAACTGCTTTGACTTGATGTTATTTATATCTGTTTTGTGAGGAACTGTTGAGAACACGAGAGAAATTAAAACCACAGCTTGAGAACACAACATCTCCTTTAAATCAAAAGCATATTATTTCAGGTGTATTGAACAAAATATACAACGTCATAAAAACACAGTAGTGTAGATTCATTTGAAAATGCCCAATTTAAAGCTATTCCAGTACTTTGACTCAGCAGCAGCAATGCAAATTATGATATTTGATGATTCAGAAAGACACGAAGAGTCTTATTTTACTGTAAAAAGAACCTGCTAGAGCATTTAGCAGATCCAGGAGTTTGTGATGCATGAGGAAAAATAGTGGAAAGATCTGGTCACTTCCATTCTCCATTTTAAAAAATACAGGAAGGCAAGGAACCACATACACGCAGTTTTTTTTTAGTACGTACTCTACATGTATTTGACTAGCATTTTCATCCAGAACTATTTGCAGAAAGAGCTGATCATGAACACTTCAGTTGTGATTACTAGGATTTGAACCTGCAACCTTCTCTCACGAAATCGGTAAGAAATGAATTGCACACACCTGATTTAATCTATTGTTGGATTATTTTGTTCAGTGATGGTCTCAAGAAGAGAAGTGCACGTCAACATACAGAGGCGAGATATGGAATTTTATTTAAAGAAACAACAATTTACACCAATGTCATAAGGAATAAGGCCTCACTTTTACTTTCTAGTCTGTGAAATCCTACCACCAGGTACAAAAATAATGTAAATCAAATTTTACTTGTTTTTTTTAATTGATATAACATAAGTTATGTTGAAAGAGTTTCAGGTGTGGTCTATGAATTTTGTATTTTTCGCTCCTTACGTTGAATAGAACATGCAACTTGAAATGGACAACTCCAAAGAATTGGTATAAATAATTTTGGCAGTGAAAAAGTTTCCGCAAAATGTGGAAGTATTGGTCTGCTGGACACCCTCACCCTAGACGCAACAGATCCTCGCCTCCTATTTGGCGTGCCTGTGGTCAGGCCTGGGAAAGCCGTACTCAGACACACCACTGTTCCAAGAATCTCTCCAGCCACCAGTGTTGGAGTTACTGGTCCACGGTGAGCAGGGTCACAGACATGGATGTCATCCTAGGATGTTTTTACACACCAGGAAAGTACCACAAATACTCACTGGACAAAAATTCCCAGTTGCAACAAAGCAGGAAATAATTACAACGTGACTTTTTTTTACTTTGTGACACTGTGTTGGAGAAGTTAATTGCTCAATAAGAAAACACTTAATGAGTGGACAAGTGCCGATTTCAACAAAGCCGAACATGACCGATTTTTTTTTTTTTTGTGAAAGACAAGCACCTTCCAATAAAACAGCTTTATTTAGAGAGACTTTACCTCAGAACATTTTGTGTTGCGTTCACGAAATGATGTGTTGCGTTTGTGTTACATCACGAAAACTGTATTCGAGTTTATTTGGGACAGACAGAAAAGAGACCACCCCTTCGGTGGGGTTTCAATTTGGTCCCATATGTCGCACCTGCACAAAAGATTAGAACCAAAGTGAGTTTATTTCAAGCCAGCTCCGAAGATGCTCTCTAATACTTGAATGGCAAAAAATAATTGTGTTTCTAAAGAATTAATCCTCAGTCTGAGTTTTGTGTTGTATGCGTAACCCAATTATTATGTGAAAGAGTCTGATAGCTCTTATCTATCTTATCTATCTTGTCTGATATGTCTTGTCTGGTTTGAAGTGAGTACTCGGGTAAAAGAGATTGTTTGGTTCAAATAAACACGGTCAAACTCAAAACCATGTGTCTTTTTGTGATTCAAAATTTCAAAAAACTATAGAATTTTTTGTTTCAAACAATCGCTATAAATAGTTTAAATTGTCATTGGATTTCATGTTATAAAATGATAATTTAAAGAACAAAAAAAAACAACACTGTGCTTTCAGTCAAGCATAGGAAGAAAGATATTTTGGCAAAATGCTGCAGGATATTGGTCTCCGGACTCAAACGTACTTGTTTTTTTGCCTGATCTTTTTAAAAACATTGTGGTGTGTAGCCCAGTTAGAACTGTTATCCTATCTCGATTTGTGATATTTAAAACTTGGCTTAAATCAATAGCTATGTCTCTAGTTTGCAGCTGTTTTGTTCGCCCAAGGACATTTTCCTGTAAAGGGGAGCTTGCATTAAGAGACCTTTAGTGTGGAATGGTCTGGTCATTCCTGGCTCCTTTTGTCTTTTACCAGCAACACAATCCTGCTTAAAGTCAGTGTGGTTTTGGGCTTTCAGCGGTTGTCTAAACGTCTCCTATATAACATATAGTCAAGCGTTGAATTAAATCACCAAGCTGCTTATGTTCAATGGGGTTTCCTTAAGGGAAATGCTTCTAATGTTATTGTTGTGACAAGCTTCTTAGTTCATTTTAATTGTTTGTGTTCTCAGCCCATTGAGAACATGTTTACAACACCAAAGGTTGTGGGTTCAGTTCTCAAGAAAATCATACAGTTTTTTTTTGTTGGAAAGTAGTTTAAAATTTTAAATCCATAACTTTGATTTGGTCTGAATCAAAATAGATTTCATGTAATCGGGTAATCCGTTTGGAACTCTGTAAAAGCATCAAGTTCACACCTTAAGTTTTAGAACAACATCTGGATTTAACCCATTCTAGAGGGGCTCTGTGTCAAACTCAAAGTAACTGGTACTTTGCAGGATTTGCTATTTTTGATGATGATTTCTAAGTGTGATACGATGCTTGCGGTTGGTTTCTGTGACGTTTGGGAGCGAACAACCCGGTTCGCTCCCAAAGTACACCACCCGGTTAAGTACGCAGACCTGGCAGGTTCAGCTTGTTAACTTCAGCAGACCTAAATCCTTGAAAGTCACAATTGGTTTGATTTTTTTTTTTTCTTGTTCAATCGAGACTAATCTTAGGATCCAAGACGAGACATAAAACCATTTAGTTTCTGCTTCGCATTGTTTGCTTGAACACGCTGGTGACATTTGTCTACTTTGCTTTCTTGCAGCTAGCTATGGAGCTTATCCTATCTGCAAAGGCTGCTCGGTGTGTTCCAAGGATAATGGGTGTATGAACTGCCAGCCCAAGCTCTTCTTGTTCCTGAGGAGGGAAAGCATGAGGCAGTACGGCGAGTGTCTCCACGCCTGCCCGTCAGGATACTACGGTACACGCGGCACTGAGATCAACATGTGCACAAGTAAGTCAACTCCTTTAGAGGAAAGGTATTCCAAAGTGTGTCCAAAGTGCTTTGAGGTCTCAAACCATCATTGTAAAGATTACATTTTTAGTAGAGTTTCGATCTTGACTCTTCATACCGCTCTTTAATGTTTGAACAAGGCCTGAGACCCTTGTCGACTTTTGAGGTAAAGTAAAAAGCCTGAGGTGTTGGCAGAGTACTTTATGTGAAAACAAAAATCAAACCCTTTGGGATGTTGGAGCCAAGTCTTGACAGACAGGCCTGAAACCTCAAAGCAGCGTGTCAGGTCTTAGAGCCCTAATAAACTCAGAGAGAGTGCAGACACCCCTGCACAGAAACACAAGCCGCTTCTCTAATACACATTTATTTGCCAATTTTGTCAGACAGGCCATAAAGTGGGAAAATCCATTGTTTAATATAAGGCAAACAGTACATAGGAATCAAGACTTCCTAATGAGTCCACGGCGAGGAAAGAACAACTGGTTTTCCAAAGCTCCAACTTTTTCTAGTCTTGGCTAAATTATGATTTAAATGGTAGTGAAATGTGGCTACTTAATCTGGATTCCTTTCAAGGAGAACTGCTCCCAGAACAAAACCTCACATTGTCACGTACCATCAATTCTCAGCGTAAATCCTACTTTGATGTGATCACATTTTCAGTCTTGACTTTGTAATCCAGCTTCGCATTTGACCCTCCACCTTGGGTTACACATTTTCTGCTGTCTTTGCTAAGCCTTTGGTGTTTGTTAGTCATAATGGGATGTTCTATCAGGCTGAGGGCATGAACGAATCATAGGGTCACTGGAAAGAGTTTAGCTGAAATTTGCACCCTCAGATTCCTGGAGACAAATGGGCTATTGATGGATCTTGTTGCTTTTTTTTTGAGCAGCTGCTTATCATTACACCACGAGTGCATGTATATGATTCTTCAACATTTAAGGAAGTTTTACAGATACGCCACACTTGAGTAAAACCAAAGACGTGGAAGAGCCTGATGGAGTGTGAACCTGTCTCTTCTGTCAGGGTTGTGGAGTCGGCTTGTGCTTTGAAATCCACACAAGACTTCTTTCTCCTGACTGAACTGACTCTGGCAAGCGTCATATCTGTGACCCAACCCCACAAACATCTCAAGATAGACCTGGCTGACCGCTTTTCCCTTCTGTGGGAAGATGAGCTATGTTTAGGTGGCTGCAGCCCAGGTTTTTAAAAGCTGTTTTGAATTGGTCGCCAATGCTAATAATTTCAAGAAGACAAACGACTTTTAGACTTTAGATTTGATGCCATGCCAATATCATATTTGTATGCTTAATTTGTTGTATTATAAAAAAGATGACTAGTTTTGTTGAGACTAAATGGATAAAGATTCGGTGTAGAAGGGGAATGTTGGAGTGGTGGGCTTGTACAGTAAAAATTTAGTTTTTCGCTGGGTTGTCTAGTTGAGGTTTTATTTGTCTTGAATCCCACTTATCCTCACTAGTCTCTCCAAAACCTTCCCTTATTCTAAAAATCTTCCTGTGTATTCTAAAACATATATTTTCTTTGCAAATGAACCTTCACACTTCTGGTTCTTATAGTCATCGGACAGAAGCAGTCTGGTGTTTTAACTGACAACCAGTTAAGGACTAGTAGGGTTTAATCTGAGATTTAGATCATGACAACCTGTCAACAGTCGATAAAGATTCTTCTTGTGTTTGTGGTGGTTTCCAATAGGTCTCTCATTCTCGTTCTCATTATCCAAAAATGTATTTGGTAGAAATGGAGTCACTAAAAGTTAATATAGGTGTGAGTATTGGGTGTATATCCCAACATGTGATTGGTTGGCTACTGTTCAGTTGATGTTGAAATTGAAGAAGGAGTTTAGAAGCGTTTCTTTGGATGTGAGACTGTATTTTTGCTTGTATTTTTCAAGCCTTCTTGTGATGGATTTGTGTTGACTGCACTTACCGTACATGGAAACCTTTTCTTGAAGGTTTCTTATTGCCAATGGCCTAAAAGTGTAGTTCAAATATCACAGATCATGCAAGACCAGTATACTTCCCATATGGGATCTTCTGTCAAGAATCATTTTTTCATTCACTTTTATGGTGGATTTTATTGTCTCTGTTGCTGTAAAATCTGGTACTATTGTTCTGTTCTTGTAATTATTCCCACTTTGTCACCATTTAAATAAATGAAAGCAGACGGTCGAATAAGTCTGGTGAAACTTTTTAGTATCTCAGTTTTATGGGCAGTCGTGATAATCCGGTGGGACAGAGGTGGACTTCAGCCACACGGAAGGACTGTTGTGTAAAGTGGTTCCCGAATGCTGTAAAAGAAAAAAATCTTGGTTAGTACCGAGGAGAAAAGACCGAGTCGTTGCTGTTTAAGTGATGTCACTTGGGAACTGCAAATAAAGCAGCTTTGCCAAGCATTTTCATGGTTTACCAGTCAGTATAATTCAGAGAACAAACTGTTTTAGAATCTCCATCGAATAAATATTAAATGCTTACATGGAATTTAGACAATTCTATTATTTTAGTAGTGTTAATGTTTTTAGGTGTTGTATTTCCTTTCACTGCATTAAAGGCTAAATGAAACTGGTCGTAATTCATTTTTTTTGCTGTCGAACTCAAACATTGTGTGGGTCTGCTATTGCTTAAAATGAAAATATCCAGTCGTGTCCTTTGCGTGATTTCAAACATTTGCAATATTTTTTCATTTTTTTTTTGCATTGACAGTTGAAAAATTATTCCTTTTTTTCTTGTTGTACAGTAAGACATTGACTTTTGATTAGGTTAGAATTTTTTAACCCATTTTTTTTTTTTGCAGGATACAGCAGTTGTGCTCATTTTAAAGTCTAAGGCTTGTTTAAGAGAAAAAAAATGGCATTGGAGAAAAGTAATTTGCTCGACAGAGACAGATTTTGCTTTATGAGATCTAAGAAGCTTCCCTTTTCTTCGAAGAACTGGGTTTTTTGCATATAGGATTTTCTTGGTAAATCTTAGAAATGCCACGTGCAAACAAGCTGTCATTGCTAGTCAAATTTCTTAAAAACTTTAGATTGAGTAAACATTCAGGACATTGACCATGAATGTTCAGTTTAATTTGTTTTGTATTTTAAATTTTCGTCATCCGGACCACAGCAGAGAGCCCTTCCCATTACACGGCTGTCAGGATGTGTCACTTTATTTGATAACCACATTGAAAGCAAGTTAGCAAAATAAATCTCAAGCAACGGTTTCAAATAGAGTTGACATTTCTATATACAGTCGACCACTGTTCATCACGGTTACAGCGTTCCCATGTCCGTGTGAAAAAACACTCTTTGATTATTAAAAACTTCTCGCTGCTTTTTAAAATGACCCTTATTGTGACCTTTGAAATTCCAGTGTGGGGGAAGAAAAAAGATACAATTTATATATATATATATATATATATATATATATATATATATATATATATATATATATATATGTCTGTATATATATACTTATATGTATATATATGTTATATTTATATAACATGAAATAAATATATCTACAGTGTGTATACACACACATACACACACACAGTATAAATGCGCTTAAATTATCACTCACTTATACAATATAGCATCATTAATAATGCATAGATGTGAAAATGCAATATGATATTCGTAAAGCAACATTTCAGATAATTCTAATTATTTGCATTGGACAGGGTCTTTTATTTTGCAACATCTGCATGTGATTGTCGACTGAAAGGTTAGTTCAGTCACTTTTTGAGTCATGCTGCAAGAAAACTTTCATCCTTTTATTCCAAAGCATCCGATCCAAACGTTGATGACATCCTACCTTAACTTGCTATAAAGCTCATTTATTAGCTGTTTTTCCTGTCATGAATTGGACATGTACGGGCAGAGAGATTCCCAGAGCTCTGATTACTCTGGGAACAAAAAGCAAGAGGATCTGTCTGTGTGGCCGCCGCCTTCTCCATCTCTGTGCCAAGATCTCTACAGCACAATGAAACTCGACCTGCTAAAGTGCCTGTTTATCAAACAAAAGATGTCGTTCTGGCCTAGTGTCTTGGCTCGTGCACAGACAAGCGTGTTAAAGACAACAGCATTCTGAAGACGTTTGTGTTGTTGTGAGTTTTTATAGCATTTTTGGCTTCCTTGTTTTTCAACAAACTAAATGGTCGTTGCTACATGGAATACTCAATCCATACATTGATCAGGTATTCTGCATCTTTATGGTGTCTTTCAATGGAATTTTAGCCGTCTCCCAATTGTCCTCTTCCGCTTGTGAAATAAAAGCATCAGATCGTGGCTGCGGATCGGATCATATTCAACACGATTGCATAATAAACGTCCATTGGAACCTTTTTAAGCAATTTGACAAAAGTGACTGATAATTGAGTTTTTGGGAAAGACGGACAGGTTTTGTCACGTGGCGATTAAAGTGCATTTTACAGAAACCTGTCGTGCATGATCAACACTGAGAAAGAAAATCAGCCATGACATGCTTGCAAAAATTGCCTTTTACAGTGATTACACTTAATGTTACACAATCTTGTCTTTTCATTACATCTAAGAACTGAAAGTATGTCAGAAATAGGTCAAAACGGTGCTGTGGTCAATTGAACTGGGTGTGGAGATGTTTGGGGATTGTGCGCGTGATGAAGTGGTTAAAGAAACCGCGGGAGATCTTGAAGAACGGCGTGAAGGCTCTGGTGGGTTCATTACGAGAAGGGGAGGAACGCTCTCGTTGAGAAGGAATGCAGCTGCTGAGATGGGCTGGTTTGCTTGAGATGGTCTAATTAGGGGGGTGTGATGGTGAGAACCTTCACAAAAACCAAGTGGAGGTCAGAGATTAAAGCGCCAACTCTGACGTTGAAGTCGTTTTTTTTTGCAAATTTTTTGGAGGGTCTTGCTCATTTTGCTCTTCCCCAGACTAGTAAAACTCTACACCTCCTACTAGAAATCCACAAGGTGTATAACATACCAGTGCAGACCTGGCAGTGTCAGGATCCAGGTCTTCACATGGCTGTAGGTTGTCGTAATCGGAGATCCAGTGGCTATTGGGCAATCTAGGGGCTGAAGAAGCTTTTAAGAAGCACCATAAATTAGACTGCTCCCAGCAGATCCTTTTAATTACCCATTGCCCTGCTGGTGTGGCTGGTGTTATTTCGCTGTGCCGGACATGTTATTTGCAGAGTCACGACTATGACCTGCTGACTCGCTGTGGCGAGGAGTGGTGTGGGAGAGTTGGTAGACGAGACCTGATTGGATATTCCGACTCCACTCCACCTTGTTCTATGTTTCTGTAGAGATGTTTGCTAGCATGTTCTGATGGTGTTGTCCATTTTCAAGCTTGTGACAGTTGATGCCACCATTACTCTAAATTTTGCTGGTGTAGAGCCACGGAAGTCTGTGGTAACCAGAGATGCCAAGTTTGGCTTGCAGCCTTTTCTCAAGTCTGGTAGTTGTTTGGCCTTGTACTTGTTGTTTGGGAAGGTCCTCTTATCCTATTTGCCTAATCAGCAGCTCGTCCAAAAAATCATCTTGGTTTTCAAAATGGTAGAAAAACCTTCTACTTTCACTGCGATTGCTGAAGTCGCATTGAGAACTTTTCTTTAAACTTCTTCTCACCTGTGTTGATATAAAGAAGTACCTTGAGTGAAGCCCATTTAGAGTTGGTGTCTTGAATTTTCTCTCCATGTCCAATGATGTTTATTCTGTACCAGCTTTAATATGTGACATCCTGCTTGAAGAATCAAAAATGTGGAAAATTACAACAATGCTGGACCGTTTCGTCTCGCAATACAAATGTGGCAGAAAATCACTTGAACAAATGAAGTAAACATCAAGGCTATACAGAGCTTTACTGGTTACTACAGAAACACATGCAAACGTGTTAATCAAAATGTATGATGTGATAGAAATTTTCTTACCATGCCTCTCTTTTATTGGTTTGTAGAAAACAATGGGGTAAAATTGCAGAGACCTAATGCATGAAAACATACACAATCCCAATGGACAAACTTCCTGGCACATCGCATCTCTTTGTGAAATCATATCCCTAGCTTGGTTTGAAAAGCACATCCTCTTTGATTTGGTATCATGATGATAGTTCATCTTGGGATATCTTAGGCCTTCTAGCTAAGCATACAGCTTTTTTTCTTGCCTGTATAGTGTATCTCTCCATCCCCCAACCATTCAACCCGTTCCAGATGAAGATGTTGGGTCTGCTGTCTAGAGTGATGTATTTCTGTCTTGTGTCACAGGGTGCAGGATAGATAACTGTGAGGCCTGCTTCAGCAAAGACTTCTGCACAAAGTGCAAGCCTGGCTTTTACTTGCACAAGGGCCACTGCTTTGAAAAGTGTCCAGAGGGCTTTGCTCCGTTAGAGGACAGCATGGAATGTGGAGGTAAGTGGGATTTGGAGTACATAGCCATCAGATTGTCAAAATGGTCAATTATCACTCTTAGTTATTTTAGCAGATTTGACACCTAATATATGTTGAACATGTTTTCTATTGAACATTTTTTTATTATTATAATCCGCGTCATCCAAATACTTGTCAAATCTGATTGGTAAATTTGCAATTGGCTACTCAAATGTACTTTTTTTTTTTTTCGGCAAATATATAGGGCCCATAGCTAAACGCAATCAGTTCAAAGGAAAAACTGCATTATTATTCTAAAATAAACATAATTTTTAAATCTTTAAAGCAAACTGCTTTTTACAAATTGAATTTGATTGAAAGCCTTCAAAACAAAACTATCACAATAAGCAGGCTGTGCGTACTTTAGAATCGTTTATTGGCATAGCTTCTATTGTCTGTTTTCTGTGTTTCTGCAACAGAAGGATGTGAAGTTGGCCAGTGGAGTGAATGGGGCACTTGTACTAGAAGAAACAAAACCTGTGGTTTCAAGTGGGGCCTGGAAACACGCACCCGACACATTGTGAAGAAGCCGCCAAAGGACACAATACCGTGCCCCACCATTGCCGAGTCCAGGAGATGCAAAATGGCCAAGCGTCATTGCAGGAGAAGTGAGTTCTTTTCCTACGTTGCTTGCTCACTGGCTCATAGTCATAGCCATTATCTTAACACCAAGAAACAATGAACAATATGCATCAATCACGTCTTGCTAATAATGGTCTGAACTTGAACTTTTTGTCTGCATGCCTTCATTCGAGATGATGCAAAGACACAGATGACTAAATGAAGATCGACTTGCATTAGCACTTCAAAATTCATTTTGCCTACATCTCACCTGTTAAAACTGATTTCTTGGACTAAAAGATCTGCCACCCAACCTCAACCCCACAATTTGGGTTTTCGGTGTCGACTGGCATTTTCATTTTTGATTTATTAGTATTTTTCCATGCACACTTTAGCCAGTTTTTTTCTCTTTTCTTCTGTTTTTTTTCTTTAGAGAGTATGTGTTCTCTCACTTATTCTCCTCTCTTCCCAGCGGAATTCTTTAAAGTATGAAGTGCAGGTTTTCTCAATGGTACTCTGTTTCCTTTCTCTATAAGAGAGTTATTTGCGGTAGGTGCTGCATGTACTTTACCACTAAAACGAGAAGTCAGATCGGAGGGAAAATATTTTTTGAGCAAATAGAGCCAAGGAAACATATTTTATAAAGTGTTTAGTTTTAGAAAGATCCGCCAAGTTTACTTGTGGAAATAATTGCCTTATTCAGGAGATCTTATCAGAAAAAATATACAAAAGTAATGAAAATGTATTTATTAAGAAGCTTCCTTGTTTTATTTTATTTTTTTTTTTTTTGCTTTGTTCACATAAATGAGTCTAAATCTCTCTCAGTCGTTGACTTACGATACTGTCTCACGAAGTGTACGTGTAATTTCAATGTCAAGGTCGGTAATATATAAAATTTCCATTTACACAAATTTTTTCTTTGTTCGTTTCAGATTACGACAAATTAGCGTTTTGGACTTATTATGGAAAGATTACTTGTTAATTCGTAAAAGCGCTGTTACAAATCTCACTATATACTGTATTAAAGGTACAGTATTGCGTTTAAATGTTTCCACAATACATTTAATTTTATATCTTAATCTTATTTTGAAAATACGTATAAAGAAAAATCTGTGTTTTAGACAAACTTTAGCTTGATGCAATTGGTGTAAATACATTTGGAATGTGTTTCAGCTTCTTGCTTTATGCTGTGGTTGAAAGGTGAGGAGGGATTTCAAGGTTGGAAACAGTGATTTGTCTGGCAATTCTTTTGGCCTTCTGTGTGCCCTCTTTTGGCTCTCTCCGCAGGAATTTTCCCTCCCTAATTTAGCTCTTCCTGACCTTTTCCAAAAGTGTTTTACAGGCCACTTTAATTAAATTGTGGCATTGTGATGCATAGTTACCGTTGTTAATGATCTCATCTGAGGTCAGTGATTAGGAGCCGTTGTTAGAGTCTTAATTGAGCCTTCACAAGGCTTAAGAAGGCAGTTTGGTC
Source organism: Paedocypris micromegethes (assembly GCA_028031935.1). Taxonomy (NCBI): domain Eukaryota; kingdom Metazoa; phylum Chordata; class Actinopteri; order Cypriniformes; genus Paedocypris; species Paedocypris micromegethes. The sequence continues at coordinate 10,207,801 of CM051501.1, read as the reverse complement.
GGTATGAGTCACTCGTCAAAAAGTGGGCTACAACTTTGAGGAATTGCTTGTATAGCATGTTTTATAGCTTATATAACCTAACACATTGACATACTTACCTTATTGTATGTTTTTTTTTTTTTTTTGCTTTCCATTGTTGCTACTGTGCCCTAAATGTAAGGGACTGGTGAATTCATTCAATTCTTGGTGTTTGCTTTTTTTGGTCTGGTCCAAATGGATCTTTTATTTATTATTTATTTTTTGTTTTGGTGCCTTTCACATTCACACTATAAACTAATCAAATGTTGTGCGCTAGGGTCTTTTTCCCACTGGACAGAAAGATGGAGCCGAGCAGGAAGTAAATATAGTGACTGGACTCTCCCGAGACTCAAGATGTCCTTGAAGCAATTAGGGTTGGAGAGCTAGAAACCCTCTTGAAACTGATCAGATATGTATTGTTATTACAATAATTTTGCATTGAAGTGAGTTTTGGGGAAATCAAATTTGCATTCAATGTTTGTAACTGTTTGTTTTTTAGAATTTTTAAAATTGGAATGGAAAGTGAAGTCTGCAAAAATTACATGTATAGGTCCCTTATACTTGCATGCAGATCCTTGAGAATAATTAATTATTCAAAACCAAGTGAAAAGCCTCGCTATTCCTGCTTGGTGCTAGACTTTTACTTAGAGTTTTTTTATTCCTCCCGACTCCTACTATAGGTCACAGAAAAATCATGCAAGGGTAAGACTTATAGAAAGTCTGGAGTCTTTATTAAACAAGAGGCCGGATTTCGTAGCCCCCAACTGACCTCGTCCATTGCACTGGATTCCAAGGACTTTACCAATAAGTCTGCGAGTACTACCTAATACAACAGCTTTGCTCTGCAATATAACAAATTACTTTGTGAGACATAAATAGGATTACAGCCAGACTATAAACATGTACGCATGTGTAAGTTTATGTGTGTCCTGCTGCTGGGCAAATTGCTCAGTATAAGGACACAAATGAGGTAAAAGGTAACGCGGGGGGAATGTGCTGGAAAACGACCCTCTTTACCATAACTCCCATAATGTCAGACACTAGACACCCGGCTGTGGAATAGGTATGAGATTACATAACAACAGACTTTGCAAATTGCTATGGATTAGACAGGAAATTCAAGAAGGTAAATAACACGAGGAGTTTCTACATGTGCATGCATTCATGGCGCAGTTTATCTGATCATCCTGCATTAGTATGAGCTTAAATGTCACTGGACATCCTGCAGCCACAGCTTGGATGAGATGCGCGTACGTATGTGTGACTTAAGAAAAGATGAACATCTGGATGCCAGTCGGTTTAACCTTTCGCATACATTATTGCAGAACTGAGGGTACTTGCGTGACTTCTGAAGGTTCACAGCTACTTTCGATGTGTGTGTAAAATAGCTTTACAGTCACTTCTCTTCACCCTAGAATTTTATATTGATATTATATTGAATATTAAGGCACACACCTTAATATTAAAACGATATATTCTTGGCAATAAAATAGCTTGAAAAGAGCTATTTGCTTTAAGAACAATGTTAATGCATTTTAATTGTTGCTTTAATAATTACTTTGCTTGATCAGTAGTGTGTAATAATGTTTTTCTTTTGAGATCAAATAACACCTTGCAATGTGTCTATTTGTGGAAAATATCTATTTGCTACGATTAGAGATTCATTTAGAGATTAATCTAGACTAATTTTGAAGAATCTAGATTAATTCCTAGATTAGAATTGGATTCATCTAGATTAAAAAGAATAATCTATGCCTACATCTCATATGTGTATAGGTGTGTGTGTGTGTGTGTGTGTGTGCGTGTGCGTGTGTATGTGTGTGTGTCTGTGAGAGTGAGAGATAGATAGATAGATAGATAGATAGATAGATAGATAGATAGATAGATAGATAGATAGATAGATAGATAGATAGATAGATAGATAGATAGATAAATAGACAGACAGACAGATATTTTTTTTATCCTATTACACAATTATATATTGCATATACAGCATCTATTTCCAGGGTTCTTTTCCGATCTGAGTGTTGTTGTTTATCAGCTAGCAAGTTATCAGACTCATTTAGGTTGAATGGTGGGAGTCCTCAAGGTGGTCTTTACGTAAAGTGGGCCGCTAACTGTTTAATATTAGCTGTTGACTGCTTATGAAAATGTAAAGCCTGCTGAGTTCCAGAAAGTACCTGCAGCCGTCGCTATCATCAAGTCAAGTGACCGACACAATGCTCAACTAATTCACTGTGCTCTGAGGGATATTCCCGGCACTCTTTCTGTCAGAAGTGTTCTTAGATCTTAGTCTGTCTCCAGCACAAGTACATGCTACTTCATGCCTGTGATATTAAGTGTTGTGTAAACAACTCAGACGGTTATTGGCTTAAGTCGTAGCTTAAACCATTCACCACCGTTGGGTTTTGTGTGACTGGGGTTTACACAAGCATTGCATTGAGATTTGGATAATTTAGCAATTTGTAGCAAAGCGGATTTCAGATTCTCAGACAGCTTCAAATTGTTTTTTCAACGGTTTAGTTTCTCTATGTATGTTTGTGTTCATAGGCCAAATGAAGCCCTTTGCTAATTAGCACATTTTATGTTTCACCGCGTAACTAAAAGACAATATACAGTGTTAGTATGATGACATGGATATATTTAGAGAAAGAATGTGACAATCCAATTACAAGTATGCATTAATCTGTGTGTGTGTGTGTGTGTGTGTGTGTGTGTGTAGAATATTACACACATTTGTATTGTTTAGGAAGTCTTTAGAATAACTAAAAGGAGATCCAGACAGAGTATGTAATGAACATTTTCTCTTTAGTGACTTTTTCTCATCTTGAAATTCTTCTATTTTGTAAAACAAAAGAGTCTCAGTAAATGAATTGAAAATAATACTTGCAGTTTTTGATTCTGTATGTTCAATTTTACACCTATTCTGTTCGTTCTATCAATCGTTAATTTCCCATTTTGCCTGTTAAATGTATAAATTCAATTGATCCCACATTTTTGGCATTAAAGATCATGGACATTTTATTTGTAAAAGCAGTTAAACTTCCTTAAGCAGTATAGCTTTGTAGAAAGAGCAAAGATGCTGCAAAAGACAAGACCAACACCATGTCTTGGCATAGGATGATGATGATGGATGTGACTGCAGCCATCAATAAGAAAGTCACAAGATCTGGTCTGAAAGAAGTCCACCCACATCCCTGATTCCTGTGCTTCTGGAAGCCAGATGGGACCACGGTAAAATGATGCCCACAGAGGAGTAATTGCCTTTAATCCTTGATTGAGGGAAACAGGATGAGACCCACAGTCAGACCAGCCCCTCAGTGCCACTGAGAAAACACTGGCGGAGTTTGGTTTTAATGTGTGCTGAACTGATGTGTTTATGGTTAGTTGGCAGGATAACCCCCCGTCCTCAGAGCATTTTAATTATGCGGCATGGCCTGTGTTTAGGTTGGAAAACCAAAACTCAAATCCATTTTTGAACGTCTTTTGAGTGTCAAACAGTGCTGCACATGTGCACGCTGCCCGGAGTTTGTCTCGTAGTCCCACGTCCAGTGCCCGTCCAAAATAAACAGTCATGCGTATCTTTTTTTGCCACCGCAGGCCATTAGATACCATTGGCGGAGTGGGAGAGTATGTGTTTGCACTCATTTATTTAATAACTGTCATGCAGGCGTGCACTTTCCACAGAAACGAAGGCCTTTGCTTGAGAAAGTGATCTGCTGATGACGACCCCTGATGAGATTCTGACTTGGTGTTGAAATTCTGGAATGAGGAATGGCGAAATACGATTGGGTAATATTGCAGGCTGTCATTGAATAAAATCATTTGGCTGGCAGGAGAATAGCATGCAGTGCAGTGATTGGCTGCTGGGCTGGGTCACGTCAGTGGCGTCTGCCCGTGGAATACTTGTCCTTTAATTGGCTGACTCGGCTGGATTTTTACTATTCGGCAGGATAATCACTATTTTCCTAAAAGTTATTAATAATTTATTTAAATTACCATGGCTGTACATTTTAGTCTTGGTCATATTTGCTTAAAATGTGTTTTGGATGGTATGGTCTCTTATTTTAAGTTATTTCTTTATAATTGATAGTTTTATATTATTGTATTTGTCATATTTTTTATCAGGTTCGATATGTATTGAATCAAATCCATACGCTAAAGTGATGTAAAGATAATTTCGTTCCTGGCCAGATGGGGCATAAAGTCTGCTGTATTTGTTAGGATTTGACCTTTTGAAAATATTATAAATGCCTGGAAATCCGTTTTCGTAAAAAAAAAAAAAAAACCTTATGTCGTAGGGTATAGTAATATTCACAGGCTCCTAATTTGATTTTAAAAGAACTGTTTTTGAAAGATGATTCAATTTGTTAGGGCACAAAAAAGGTACTATATATGGAGTCTTTTGATCAATATTCAGTTAAAACAATGAAGATCAGTAATACATAAATAAAAACTGAAAACTATAAAACTTACAGTACAATAAGTTATTGCACTTGAGCACTAGTGTAATCAAAATTATATTCTTACCCAATCTGAAGATTAAAATAAGATTCTGCTTACCTCTCGCATATGTGTTGCTAAATATTAAACCCATATGATGAACTGAAGCCGTTTATGTATTCCTCTGTGGCAAAACAGTAACAAACCGCTCAATTAAAATGGGATCTGTCGATGTTTATTGATTGTCTTATTAGTTTTTTCCTTGCAGGAAATGTGAAACTGACTAAAGTGTCTTTTCCTTTAGCATGGCAGCACAGTGGCGCTATCAGCAGTGCTGCCACCTCACAGCAAGGACTGAAGTTTGAGTTCCAGTCGTGGTCTTTCTCTGTAGATTTTGTACGTTTGTGTTTGGGTTTCCTCATGGTCTCTTGTGTCCTTTGTGATTTTTGAAAGTTTGATAATGATTCATTTGTAGAAATACTGTTTATCAATGGCTTATGACACAATTTATTTTCTTTTTTGGAAACACAAAATGCATGCACATCTTGAAGAGTGTCTGCTAAGCCAATCTGACCTGTCAGTCATGGTTTAGTTCAGGGAACTTGTCACCTGCTTTACAATTTCTGTGACACCCACAGACTGAATGCCTGTGGTCTCGGAAGAGTTCTGGAAGAGCTGTAAATCTTTCACAAGGAGCAAAAGTCATTACCGGTAGTCTTCGGCCCCCTTTTTATTCTTTTTGTTCTTTGCATTTAAATTCCTGCTGGCGGAGAAAGGAAACTCTGATTAACTTCCCACAAAGTGCTCTTCTCCTTGACCAAAAAAATAATGTCTTTCGGTCAGCAAAAGTCATATTTGAAACACCCAATGATCCTGCTGTTTTCATACAGCAAATGTATCGTCATGCCAGAGGCATGAGCCATAAACGTAAAGTCCAGTGGAAAACACATTAAAGTTATAGGGGATTTTTTTAAGCTCCATTCTCCAACTTATCAAATATTAAAGATAATTATCTGTGTTTTGTAAAAAATATTGCATAATGTAAGCTTAATGTTTCTTATGAAATCGTCAAATATGTAAAATCCCACCTGCTACAGAGTTTATAGTGACTAGGAAATTGTAAAACTTTTTTTTTCTAAATTATTTTTTTCAAAGCATTATACATTTTTCATGCAGTTATACTGGCCTCCACACATTCTGACACGCGCACTTCTTCCCAAATCACTCTAAATATGCAAGCTTTTTTCCATCATCAAGAATTAATGTGTAATTGCATTCAAAAATTCAAAATGTATATAGAGATTCAGTTTCGTGAACACTCTTGATTCCTGGAGCGTTCTGTTGTGTGGTATGAAATTCAACATCTGGTGAACAGTTGTACCTACTCCACCTCTCAAGTCTTCTGTCCGCTATTTTTTTTTTGGCATTTATATAGACATCACAGCTTGTAATCAGAGATTCATCATACGACAAGAAGCTGTGGCTTCTGACCTACTCACATGACTACTGATATAAACACCCCGACTGATGTGAAGCTTCGAGAAGGTCTGTGTTGATAGAGTTGAATGTATGAATTTAAAAAAGACATGTGAATTCAAACTTCTATCAGATTTTGTTTAACTGCTACAGTCTGGGTTGTAGTTTTCGGTTAGTTAACGCAGATGGTTTACTCTGAGGTGTACATCACCCAGTGTTTACAAGAAATAATAGTTGAATGAAGGACAAATCCCTGCTACTCTTCTAGTATCTACTGGATCTTGTCCATGACACGTTTCTATTCTCACCTCTGGGGCGGTGTAGAACCCCTGATCCATCCAAGCTTAATCGCCCCTTAACAGAAGCAGTTTACTTATGATTTCTTTTTATTTTAGATAAAAGCCGTCTGTTTCCCTGAAAAACATTGTGTGTCGCTGAGACTAGATCCTCAAAACACAGTAACCGGTACAGACATTTTCTTACCTGCATTGTAAAACAAAAAACATTTCTTTTCAATAGTATGTTAATATAGGATGATAAAATGTTTTGGACTAATTTCATAAATTGTTAAACTGATGTAGAGTAAATTCAAAGGGGCCCAACACAGAGCCTTGCATGACTCTCTTTTCAGTTGGAGCATTTAAGCCTGACTTGGCACAGAGGTTTTGTCTCATGGGCACTTCCTCTTTATGTAGGAACCTGTTCGCTTCTTTGAGACATGAGGCAGATTTCCTTAGTTTTCCCCACTGGAGAAGAGAAGAAAGATTCTTGTTTTTGAAATGAGATTAAAAAAAACACATGGTGCACAATTTCCCTTTACATCCTCGAGAGGTTCCCTGGGAAATAAAAAAAGAAGCAAACAGACCTGAAAAGTCTTGTAAAGAGCATAAACAGGGTAGCGACAGATTCCTAGTGTGAATATTTATGCAAGCAGCAGATTAGATTGGTTTTTGCAGTTAGCCTTAAAAAGCAATTTCTGTCAAGCTCTCAATGCTTCTTTACATTTACAGTGTAGAACAGACACATAAATACCTTATTTCACATTATCCACAGATCTCGCAAGAAATGCAGCTTCAGGAGTGGAATCGAAAACAAATGTTCCATCAAATGGTTTGTGTAATTGTAGCGGGCCGAGGTCATATCTCTGGCAAGTCTTTTTGTTACATTTTCAAAAACAATTGTAAAGAAACGTTTTTGCATACTATAATTGTAGAGTTGAATAACAGAAGTGATGAATTCCAAGGGTTACTACTCCTAGAAACATGTTACTGTTTTTACGTCGGCGACTGAAGTCTTCAACAATCAAAGTCGCGACTGTTTTTTAAGCATGTAAACAAACGCAATGCCGTTTCTAAAGCACTCAATGTGATTGTGTGTTGAGCAGAACTTCAGACTCTTTTCCTCTACTCTATCTAAATTGATAAGGACAGAGAGCAAGCTTTAAGTATTTTGTTCCTCCTTTCTATCAGCACAAAACAGATGTTTACCTCAATCTGAGCGATCAAAGTGCCGCCTGAACTTGAGATTAGATGATTCGGAAAAAACGTAACTGTATTGGAAGCAGCACCGTTTTCCTTATCGCAATTGATGCATTTGGAGAACAGTGACATGTGACAAAAATTTTAAATCTGTGGTATTTCCTTGATGTTTTTATCGCCCTTCTGCCGCTTTCTTAGTCCTGGTCGGTAACAGCATAGATGTTCTCCAAAATAGCACAGTTTCTCTTTGATAAAGCACTCAAAGCTTTTATGTCACCCGTCACAAACGTAACATTATATTTAGGTGGTAATTAAACGAAACTGAAGCTAATTACGCCTCATTTTCTGAGGGACGCGAGACCATAGCTCTATGTACTTATGCCCAGATGTGGGGGTGAGTCAGGCCGGCAGATAGGAGACCACAACCAGCGCTTTGCAGGCCTCTGTTTGGGATTGCGGTCGAGACGTATCAACTTTTCTGTGTGGTGTAGGTACGGAAGGAATCGAAATGAAGGTCAATGCATCTGAATGTATTCATGTCCACATCTCTCTGTAATTTTCGGCTGTCTATATTCACATTTGCTCAGAGTGTGATATGAATACTGTTTTCAGAGTAATGTGTAACTTAACTATTCAATGATTGCTTTTCGTGTTATCTTTTAGTATGAGCAGAATAATCTGGTCATCATTAATAGCATTAATTTAAAGTTGCATTTAAAAGTCTAAATATAATTAAATATAAACGTATATAAGCTAAAATGTCATGTAAAGCAATGTCCCGTTGTTAATAATAGTGTTGTCATTGATATTTGTTCTGCTAGTTAAATAGTTTTTTTTTTTAAATAGTTTCTTTCATTGTGAAAGAAAAAACATCACATTTTTAGACAACTGACTAAACATTAATGGTAAATAGCATATTGTGCAGGTATTGTAATCATATTATAACACTATGTTTTATTTGCACTTATTGCAATCATTTCAAATTATTTGATGCATATCTGTCTGTCTATCAGCATGTAGCTGTCTGTCTGTTCATCTGTCCATCTTTATCAATTTGAATCTATCCATCCATCCCTCCATCCATCTATTCTCTCTCAACCTTTATCTCTCTCTCTCTCTCTCTCTCTCTCTCTCTCTCTCTCTTTCAAATATCGGTGCCAAAAATCAACAAGCTCATTAGTTTAAATATGCACATTAAAACTGGACTGAAGACATTATCTTGACTGTAACTCCTTGGTTTGTAGGATTCCCTGGGGAACAACGCCACAGTTAAATGGTTTAAACATCAGATGAATCGGTGATGCCTACATTCTGTACTTAAGATGTTCTAATAGTTGTGGTTCTCACTTTGACGTCTCATCAAAGATCTTCAAAGTGTCAGTGTGTTCGGCTCACCTGCCTCTTAATCTCCTTACCCTTCCCTTTAGCATCACACGGAATTAGGAAAGTAATGACCCATCCAATCTCAACATTAGCTTTCAGCCAATCGTGTGTGCTTTAAATCATTGTGCGGTGATAATAAGCAGATCTTTGGAGGGAGGAACGGGGGGAGAGAGCTCTGATCCTGAGTAACCTTGTTAGGCTAAGTGACACTGTGCAGAGGAGCTTCTCCTCAGATGCTTTGCAGGAGGAACTTCTTAGGAAAGATTGTGGCTCGCAACTCCAATCTGTAGAAAGTTATTTGCCAGTCATAGTTTAAGATGCTGTCAAACTCTGCGTTTTAGGTAAGCGTTTAAAGAGAAACTCACTGTTAAAGTTTTTTTTTACTATTTCTCTAACTTTTTAACAAGTTTTACCCAACTACCTCTGTTGGTAGAGAAATGGGATTTGCAACATCACATTATGGGTTTTATTGTCAAGGAAAGCAAAGGAATAAAGTTGATGCAATTTACATTTTGGTAAAAACCCTACACACGTTAAATAAAATAAAACTCACTATCACTATCTCTCTTTTTCCATTTCTCTTTTTCCATCTTTGTGTCTCTCTTTTTCTCTCTAAGTCTGCATTCTACAGTTTTCCCTTTTATCTGATATACTGATGTGACACTTCAATCCGGGATTTGAACCTACAACCTTTTTAGTCCCTGCCACTAGGCCACAACTGCTGTACTGTATTTATTTTTGCAACTGTTACTTTCCTCAGCTGTACTCGGCTGTTACATTCACCTTTTACCTTTATCTTCCTGTCTTTCACTTAGTCTTATCTAAAAAAGAATAAATAAATAAATAAAGTCAGGACAGATTCTTTGGCGCTCAGCCAGCAACTCTGTGTTTTTTTTCTTCTGCCGAATGAAAGTCGAGGGGTGTTTGCTGCAGCTACGCATCTCTTCACAACATTATAAATGTATGTGTTAGGAGGCCCTTAATGGCTGCTAATCCAATTTCCGTCACTGAAATCAAATCTTCTTGGCGCCAGTGATCCTCTCCTTCACTCGTGAATACTGACTTAGCATTGTTGTCTTAAAAAAATGACAGACCACCAGAACGCCAGCTCCATCATTCGTGCATGCACACAAAATGTCCAATTCCATTCTTTTTCCCTCTGTTTTTTTGAAACAGTGAGTAGATGAGATTAGGGAACAGCAGAGAAGGCAATTATTAATTGTTTATTCCTTGAAAGATGAGATGTTCTGAGCAGAAGAAGAACCTTCTTAGAGAAGCCCATTTACCGCTCGTCCGTAATGCTTTCCTGAGGTCAGGCATCGATTTCCTTAAACCGCATGATGGGCTGATAAGATTAAGCCTTTCGATTCCTGATCTGCTCGAGTCAAGTAGATGAAGTCAGTTTGGGAAGGATTTAAAGTCGGACCGAAATCTTTTTATTTGGTCACGGCCTCTTGGATAGCGGGTCATTGCAAGGTGGATCACGGAAACTTTTACTCGCATTTTATGCATTTAACGGAAGCTTTTAGCCAAACACTGGTCAAACATTGGACTTACCGTACTCAACGCATTACAATATTAGTAATACAGGTTTTTAAAAAATGTTGTTATATCAGAAACAAGAATATAGTTTTAAGGCTATTTGTTTTTTGTATTGCTTATTTCAATCCAATCTCTACTTCTGTCTTAAAACTGGTTTATTTATTGCGTGAAACCCCTGCCTTTTCTGCGTTATGTTTGTTCAATCCGGACATTTTGGAGCGATAAAGGGCAAGTTAAGCAATTGCTAGGGGTGTAAAAAGTGTCATGACCATACTTGGGTAAGGATACCTTACTCTAAAAATTACTCCAATACAAGTTACAAGTCACCAATTCCAAGAAGACTTAAGTAAAAAAAGAAGTATCCAATTTTAGAAGAACTTGAGTATTTTACCCGTACTGTACAAGAAATTCTTCATTTATTTATCTTTATTTATCTTTATTTCATTAGAAATTAAATTGAACACCTCAATGTTTAAAAATGGCAGAACAAAACACATAAAAAAATCAGTCTGCCAAACTCAAATTTAGAAAAAGATGCCGACTTATCACGCACAATCATAATGTAACGAGAAACAATAAGTGTCCATTCAAATGTGGTCGAGTAAAGAGTACAGATAATCAATCAAAAAAGTAGTAAGTCAAATAACAAGTAAAAAGTAAAAGTTCCTTATCATGTTTTATACTCGGTACCAGCTCAAAAGTACAAGTCTATTTACTCAAGTACTTTCCACCACTGAGTCTTAACTTGGAAGCAAGATTGTTGTCCCTTTAGGAAGCTACACAGAATGTTGATGTCTCTCAAAACTTAAAATCGTGCGGAGATACCTAGTTTAAAGATGCGCTTTGCATTAAAATTTGAAATAAATTCTGACATGAACAATGTGGTAATTGGATCAGAATGCTAAAGTAAAAGAGTGACATCATCGTTTAGTGTCGCTTCTTACAGGGGCAACAATCTTGCTTTTTTACGAAATTTTGCTAGTGATACAGATAATAAAACACTCTTGAAAGAGAGGAAAGTATCAGATTCTTATGGAAATACAAAATTATTGCGCTGCATGACACATTTAGCATAGCGTGATCTGGCAACCAACATGATAGGAAAGAGCAAATTGCTGAGTATAAATCATTCAGACTGAAACTGTGATGGTTTTATTATTATTAATTTTGGAGAAGTAGCATACGGTGAGATTTATCACCAGGTGTTTCTCAGCAGATTCTACCCGAGCGTGTGGCGGACGAAGAGAAAGCATGACGCGTACGTTACGCGGGAACTCAACGTGTTTCGCCTTACACCTGCTCTCGAGAGACGCTTGTTCTTTGCCAAGTTCTGCCAATCCATCTCCTCCGCAGAAGGTCCGAGCTACAGAGACGCCCGGTGTTTTCAATCAGTGCAACGTTTTTCTTGTTTGATGCTGAACGTCATGTAAAAACTGTCTTTTGGAAGACACTCACTGTGTCTAACCAAAGCCATCATCAGCGGGAGACTTTTTACCGTATCATTCCACCCCCAAAAAAGGTTTATACATAAAACAATCCTGACACGCTGTATATTTTTAGCTGCTCCAATCAGAGGCTACACACCATTCATTTCCTGCTCTCTGCTCGCTTGTGTTTTTCAAAAGCAACGTAGGCTTGAACTTTCACCACGACACTAGCTAATTTATCTTGGCCAATAAATGTAAATATTAGATAAAACTTGCAAACACGACCTGATTTAATCTTCTCCTCACAAGGATCCAGCTCCACTGGTGTTGTTCTGCACTCTTTGAGTTTTCCACCAGCACTAGCCAGAGACGTTCAGCCTTGCATTGGTTGCCCTCTAGCTGTCAGTTATTAAATGCAAAATATGGATTTTCTTTAAAATGAGTCAGAGCCATACTAACCGCTGGATGTCGATGAAAGCCGATAGTCTTTGGAGCGTGACCCGGTGTCTTGTTAAAAACCAATTAGATTTCAGAGTTGCAGTTTTGCTTATCGTTGACGTTTCAGCAGTTGCATCTTTGTGTTAAAGTCACCATGTTGTCTTTAAGACTGATGACATGGCTCTGCATTAACCATCATTAGCAGATCTATGTTCTGTAGAACAGAGTCTGACGTCGAGTTCTTTCCCAGTTAACTGTACTCGAGCATGTAAACCGAACCTAATGAGACAGGATATTGTTCAGAAGGAACATATGCCTTTTAATATATAACTCTGTTCTTTACTGCATCCACGAAATGATTACATCGTATTATATGAATGAAAATGAGAAGAAATTGCCCACGGTCATTACGCACACTGTGCCTGCGTGAATTGAGACGATTGAAAGTGGTTCTGAGAGGCGGGCATCGCTTCGGCCGCCGCTGGAGTGTTTATGCGTTATGAGGAGATTCGGTTCATCGAGCGAAAGGCAAGAAAAGCGGCATTTTTACGTTCGCCCCAAATTGCCAGCCCGCAAGAAATCCACCCCAAATATGGGACGATTGCATTAATGGCAGGAAATTGCCGGTGGAAGATTAAGTGAAATTGTTACATTTTGCTTTTTCGGTGCGTGCGCCACCAGATGGTTTTCTCAGGGTTGTTTCCACTTAAGAAAATCATTTTCTGAGAACTCACATCGAACGACTGGGAACAGCAGCGACGAGGCAGCCAAGAGTGTGTGAGAGCGAACGAGATAAAGTCACCGCGCATTACGCCGCCAGGCCTCGTGTTGGGCCGCTAAATGGCCTGAACAAGTGCAACACGGAGACTTTTCGCCAGGCCGTGAATAGCAGCTATAGTGATTATTTTCTGCAGCCGGTATCTGAACCATAGCGCCGCAAAAGTAGAGCGTGTGCCAGATCAGGATCCAGATACGAAACAACATCCAAATCTACATGCAATTACAACCATTTTTAGTGGTTTTCTGCTGACGTTTTTGAAGTGACACTTTCTAGCCCAGACACACACACACACA
>CM051501.1:10128241-10194504 GCA_028031935.1 Paedocypris micromegethes | reverse complement strand
ACACACACACACACATTATCCTATTTTCCATGGTTAGATTTGGCAAACTAATAGCATTGTGTGTGATATGCCACACAGCCAGTCCAAGAGCCAGTGTTTCCCACAATGCCTTGCTTCTGACACCTGGCTTGCATTAATTCTGGTCTGAGGAACCTGGCTGAGACGTTGAAGGACTCCGATGCACTTTGTTTTTTAAGCTGGTGTTTGAGGAGGAGAACAGGGGTTAGAAAAGGTTCAGTTGGTTTGGGGTTTTGCTGACTTGAAATCATAAAATTGTAATTTATGGGCAGATAATTCAAGTGGTGTTTTAACTGTCTAATGGCCACATTATAAATGGCATGTGTTTGTGCTTTTCTTTTTTTTACAAGTATGTGAGTTTGCATTCCTTAAAGAAAGACCTAGTCTAATGTTGGACTTCATTATTCTTTTCTATGCTGTTCTGTGCCTATCAAGTCAAAAGATGATCTACTTGTGTATTTTAAATTATGATCTCTGTGTTTCTTTTTTATTAGGTATTAGGTATGTTTCTAAATTTAGGCTTGAAAAATGCCAAGAAATGTGAAAAACAAATAACTTGTTATTTATGAGGTTTAATTCCTAAATAATTTAACACTCAAATGTGAAAACTCAAAATTCAAACTGAAACTCAAAATTCAAACTCATATGTGCAAAAAAGTGCAACCACTAATTCGCGTTAACGTAATTTAGTTCATAAATTGGCCACATAGCCTTGTCCATTCAAGAAATTAACCTGCGGTAGGAAAAGATGTACTTTCACAATCACAATGTCATATGTAATGGTAAGTGTCCTTTTAAATGTAGTGGAGTAAAGAGTACAGATACTCAATCACAAATGTACAAGTACGAAGTAGCCTAAAATACTTAAATTTAAACAAAACAAGTAACAAAAAGTAACAAAGTGCATTCACTCAAGTACTCTCGTTTATAATAATAATTCATTTAATTTATTCTGAGCCTTTCAAGACAATCAAGTTGCCTTACAATGGAGCATGGAAGCAGACAGATTGATGGGTGAATGGAGAGAGAGGGAAGAAAAGAAAGGCGGATCGTTTTTAGAGTTGGAGAGATGGATGAATAAAGAGACTGGGCGTTAAAAACTGACGTCTTAATAGTGTGTGTGTGTGTGTGTGTGTGTGTGTGTGTGTGTGTGTGTGTGTGTGTGACTTTGTTTTCAGGCAGCCAAAACATTTCATGTACAAGAAACATAATGCACATTTTTGCAAATGTCTTCCCAGATGTTTTATAATTTTTCCCCGATGTTTCGTTCCACAGGAGGCTCGGGAAAGGGACAGCGAACCAAAGACCAAAAGAAAGGACCCAAGTCCAACAAGCAGAGGTTGCGCTTCCGGGCCCAGAACCAGCACAGCGACCACCTGGCCTCCGTCCGGTCCAGCCAGTAAAAAACTTTCTGATGAAGCAAAGACCACGAAAGCTGCTAGATTCCAGGCATCCACACACGCGCGCACACACACACACACACCGGATCATCCCTGCTGCTGCTGCCCTCCACCCCACTGTGACATCACGAAGGAAAGAGAGACTGAGCACAGGACGCTGGAGGTGAAGACGCGGGCCCGAGCGAGCACGTGGAGAGGATGATGATGGACAGATGATGAAGATGACGATGATGCCGGAGAGACATTTAACTGTATTTATGTACAATTTCACCTCCCTGAGAGCGGACGGACGCGTTGTGTTGCCTCATCAGGAAGGTTCTCCGACTTTGACTGCGCGGATCCGCAACATTATTATTCTCAGCACAAGATGTTTACGTCCAGACCGCTTTATGCTTCAACTGTATGTTGTGGGTAAGAATCGTAGTTGTTCAACTAGCATGGCCACAAACGTGTGTACATGGTGAATTTATCTAATACCATTAACCTTGATGATGTTTAAAGAAAAAAAAAGCATTACTGTATTTTCAGTATTGACACATTCACTGTTTAAGTATGTAAAGGGTTGTAATACAAGCTACAGTTTAATAGAATTTAAAAAGAACAAAAATGCTAAATAAGCCACATAGCCTCCACATAGCTATTACATTTAAATGGTATATAATTGATTTATTTATTGATTCTTTTTATTTTTCTTTTTTAATATTATTATGTTTTGTTTGGTGAGAACTGTATTTGTTCCTGATGATATCATCTCCGCTACGCAAGTATCTAACGTCTCCCACCGTTCTGGATTGGCCGGTAGATGTTCGTTGTTGTGTAAACCCGGTTTCGCTCTGTGTACATTTTCTGTCATCCTGCAGTCCAACGATTGTTATTATGTATATTGTGTCCTATTAAAAACACAGTTCATGTTGCAAGTGGCTGTAGTGTGTGTGTTTTCCAACCTCCACAGAAATTTGGCTGCGTGATTTTATTGTATTTGCTAAAAACCGTCTGCGGCGTCCAGGATATTTTTTCAGACATGTACAATATTCAGACTCGTACTGAGAATTATAAACCAGCTCCTTTTGTAAGAGAAGCTATAAAAACAACACGATTTTCTTAAAAATTGACCTTTGTTCACGAAAAAAATAACTGCAATAGAAAAAGAAGCCAACCTGTCGCGTACAATCAAATGCAACTAGTAACGGTAAGTGTCCATTCAAACGGAGTGGAATAAAGAGTACAGACACTCATGTAGTCAAGTAGAGACTCAAAAAAGGCTTTTATTTTAATTGCTTAAAATATTCATAAGTTGCTTTTATATATATATATATATATATATATATATATATATATATATATATATATATATATATATATATATTTACGAATATATGGCATATATTTACCGCTTTCTTGATTATATCGACTTATTCCAGAAGCTAAAAAAAGCTGTTGAATGAAAAATGCTTCCAGACCGTTAAAAAAACACAATTCCAGGCGATCTTTGAAGTGAGAGTGGGGTCCATAAACCCTCCATGTTGTGCGTGTATATGTAAACTCTGCATTTAAACACCCATCTGCTGTAGGTTACACACTAGTTTACTACACAGACGTCATCTCCAGGCCCACTGTGTCAGCAAACAAACGTCTAATAGTAAGACACACTCCTCACAGAGAAATCTACCACACTCTTTAGAGCAGAGCGCATGATTCCAGTCACATTTATTGCCAAAAATTATTTTTTAAATTTAACCAAACAGTGACGGTTCCAAAACCAAATCGTGCAAACGTTTGACGTAAACAATTTCTGTTATTTTCAAGACAATGGTTTGAGGTTCATAACTTTAGATACCGCATTTCTATTATTCATTGCTTCATGCTAGTTTCTTTGTTTGTCAAAAAAAAAATATAGCTTATTAAATGTATACAACATTTTATGTACAGTAATACATTCATAACAAATGTCCGAATTTCTCAAATGACGGCTGGTTATGATATTTGATGTTGTCTGTCCACACATCAGAAGTCCAAGTTGCCCATTTCCTCTCGCCATCTTACAATTCTCTTCTCATCATAAAACCACTTCTGTAAACTATGCGGCGACTTAAAGGCAGAGTTCCCATACAGTGTGTGTGTGTGTGTGTGTGTGTGTGTGAGTTTGCCTGTAAACTATGCGGCGACTTAAAGGCAGAGTTCCCATACAGTGTGTGTGTGTGTGTGTGTGTGTGTGTGAGTTTGCCTGCGGTGAGAGGTTCTGGTCTGGTGCTTCCTTTTAATCTGACCCATTCGCTTCTATTATTATGACACACTTCAAAGAATCAACAAGTGCAACCACAAACAGGAAATGCAGTTTGTGAGGCCGGAGAGCTAATGCTCCTCATTCTTGCATGATTTCTCTCATCTTTCGCTCATACACAGGGTGTTTTCAGTCCGGTTGACAAGTTTGTTCCAAAGCAGATGCCTAAGATGGAAGTTGTGGCATTGCGTCACGGGATTAATCACTCGCTCCAAATAATCTGCTGTTTAAAATATCTTTCTGATGCGGCGCTGACGTGACGAAACTCCAGGAAAACTGCCGGTGAAATGTCTTCTGTTTTTATGTCCTTTTTTTTGTGGAAAATGTAGAGTATGCTTCAATGTTAGATGTATAACTTTCCCACATGTCAACAATCAAAAATGAATCATTGCTCTTTTTTTCTACTTTGCTTTTTTGATGCAAAACAATAGCCAGACTCTCAGATCGGTTTGGAAAATTCCTGCTAATGCCAATAATAAAACCGGCTTTTGTTGCTCATAAATCACTCCATCACTGGAAGGTAATTGTGACTGTCCTGACTCGCACTCAAGCTGAGCAAAAACAAGTGTTAAACTGTTAAAGTTTAATATGTCACACGTAAGCATATTCTGAGCAATAATTCATGCGCCAGGAAGGATTTCTGAATAATTTACCAATTTCCTATTCTCATGATTTATGAAGATCTCAGCGTATCAGTACACTATGGAAATCGGTCAATTAATTATGCATTTCAAACTGTAAGAATATTTTTCAGAAAATCGTCGCACGTTTTATCCAGAAGAAACTGGATGAAGACCGAATATGAACAAATGAGACTTTGTTTATCCTGCAAGGGGGGAATTTCTGTAAAAAACAAATAATAGTAATAAATTGTGCAAGTAAATGAAAACAAGATACAAATAAATAAATGGCGTAACAAACAGTGAAACATGCAATTTCCATGATTCCTTAGGAGTCGAACCCACAGCCTTATGTGTTGCAAACTCCAAACGGATGGAGCCACAGGAAAGCTCACCAACACACCATTTATATTAATTTTACCTTTCAAAAAAAAATGTAAGGTTTAAGATTTACAGCCTCATTCCTCCTGGTCGTTTGGCTTTTATTATGGCAGGTGCTCTGCTGGAAAGGACTTGTGTGTGATTCCCACTGGAAGGAAATGTCTTGGCATGGGGTTTGGTGTATGTAGTGCTGTCTGTTTTTTCACATGCTCCGCTCTTTTTCGAATATTATTCCTAGCATGGTTTCCCTGGGCACGGCTAGTTTTCTCGGCGTTGACCACTGTAGCACCACCACGTCAGCTGTTTTACGCGAGTCGGATGACCGCACGAGACCCCGCGTCTTCCGCCGAGGCCTGGAGGTCTCGTAATCACATGGAAGGTGCCGACCGCACCATCACCACCGGATCGCAAGTCTTATTAGAAGAATCTTTAGCATATGTTCTTTATCAGCGCCGCTGAGTATAGTTACATACATTTAACAGACATTAGCTGGAGCTCCGAGCCGCTTTATGGGCGGACAGGGGGACGTGGAGACGAAAGTCGCTTTTGGCCAAGCTTCCGTGCCTGTTGCTGCGGACGAAATTAAACCCTCCATCATGAATCTGCATTCTCCTTGCTTGGCAACCGCCTTCCATTTATTGCGTTTTATAGGGGTCTAGTAGCCACATTAGCTAGCGCTTTCAAGGGAGGATTAATACAAAACAGCCCTTATTAAGCCATAACCCAAAGACTGTTGCCCGTACAATTACCAGAAAGGCCCATAAGGGTGATATTCGTCCCTTAGCGGAAACAAATCACTCTCAGAAACCGGGCCTATTGTTTTGCCCTGGTCGAGGGGGAAGTAATCACGTTAAATCGTCGTTTTGGAGGTTAGGGAAGGCTCGAGAAGATTGTAAGAAATGACTTGTGCAAATATATCACCTTACAGAATTCAGCACATAATAAGTGAAAGCATATCGAATCAAGAAATGTTCATTTAAGTCCTCCGAGAAAATTCTCTAGGTAAAATAAACCTGTCATGAAATAAATCATGTAATAGTTGCATTTGAATAAGTGAGTGAGTTTTCAAGTTACAGTTAAAGTGTTTCTACAGGACCATAACATTTCAAGACATCATGAATCATCATAAAACAACAAGACAGACAAGAACATCCCAAAACAGAGAAATGCATGTATCTAGTGGTGTAAAGTACTTGAGCAAATGAACTTTGTTACTTTATCAAAGTCGGTTTTTGTTTTGTTTTCTTTAGTACTGAGTATCAAAAATACGCAATAGCAACTGTTATTCTCTGCTTGACTTGGACTTTGATTAATTTGATAAGGTGATATCACCATCTGCGGTTTTACTTCTTGCACATTTGATTTTGACTGACACTGACTTTGTATAAAGTCAGTATCTTGTTTTCACATTTAGCTTAAATTCAATACGAGTAAAATACTCAAGTTCTTTTAAGATCGGATACTTTAGGACTTTCAGATTGGCCATTGAAATGGTGCCAGGTTCACGTGAGCAGAAAGTCCAGCGAAGAAGCTTCCGTACCTTCAGCAGAAGCTGAGATTGAAGCGACTCTGCGGAGAAGCGTGTCTAGACATCAACTGAGCAAACACACTTGACATTACTCAGGCATGTGAACAGATGACTGAAACAGAGAGTCCATGTGACTCTGTCCCGAGACAAGCTTTGTTTTCCCTGATGTGTCTGTTCTTCTTCTACACATGACATGTGTATTACGCTCTCCTCTCATCAGCACGGCTAAAGTGGAATACCGAGTAAATGCATACTATCACCGGCCTGGAAATGAATGACTGGTGTCCTGCCGAGAGTCTTTAATTCAAACCCTTTACTCCAGTGTGTGTTTAGTCTTTAACCTTTACACACAGTGTTTGTATGCTGTTTTACACAATCTTTCTGAGTGTGTATGTATGTTTTCAGATCCAACTCGTTTTTCTTTTGCCAGTACTTTAACACAGAAATACTTTACAAAGAGCATTTTGTGATTTTGCCTTAATACAAAATTTCAATAACCAAAAAAAAAAAAACATACATTTCATGTTAAGTGTTTATATGCATTGTATTGTACAAATATGGTGTTTCTATTGCTACTCTTAGCAATTAAAAAAAGTTCCATGGCCAGTCCGAATAACAGTGATGTTTTCTTTCTGAATCTACAGCGTGTTTGAAAGAAGCTACGGGAAATGAAGGCAAAACGGAAACATGAAAAAGAAAATAAAAAGAAAGACATTTATACCACTGTTCTATTCCCGCGTGTTGTCGTATTTCGGCGTTGCGCGGCGACACACATGCCGTGAAGCCGAGTCCGTGCCGTGCTGCTTAAAGAGAGTTTTCTGGGGATGGCCGGACCCTCGGGGGCCGCACTGTCTGAGACAGCGGCTACTAGGCACCAGTCTCTGCAGGGGAGGCTTAAGCTCCAATCAAAACAGGATTATATAGAGCAGAGTTTAACAGAAGTCGTGCCCACACACATAGCCGGCAGCAGACGACGGGTCGCGGACGGCACACGGAGGACGAGCAGGAGCCTCGTCCCGGAGCGAAGGAGCTCCAGCAATTTACTCCTCAAGCGGAAAGTGCAAAACCATTACCCTTTTCCTCATAAACCATTTCCCTTAAGATTAGCATAGCGCCATTCCAAGAAACACAAGCGCGAAACACCGCGTGCCAAAGAGTGACGCACTCACACTTATAAAGAAAAGGTGTGGAGGGCCGTCGGAGACTTTTTAGGCCGAGCGACTACGCCAACGCTTCCTCCCAGTGGCACGGCTCCGAATGAAACGCCACCGTGACAGGACATGGGAACTCGGCCAATGCATCTGTAACACAGGAAGTGAATTCAATGGGTGCCTGCTGTAATTAGACTAATAAATGTTTTACCGTGGATGTATTGGAAACAAAGCAGGGCTTATTGCGGTGTGCATGGCTTTCATTGTGAGACTTGGTGAGCGGATGATGCCTTCCACTCCGAGTCAAAGGGCGTCCGAGGTGTAGCGCTTGGCGAGTTTTTACGGGAGCTGGAGCGCTAGTGAACAGAAAAGCGCCGACGAGGAGGAAATGTGCCGCTGCTGCTGGTCTGGTTTTATAACGGAGGGACTTTCGGAAGTTTGTGTGAGGATTTTGCTTAATTCGAGCTCTTTTTACGGCCATATAAAAGCAGATTAAGATAAAGCAGGCGCGGAGCGAACGTGACGTTGATGTGACAACGTTATGATAACGTGTGAAACATTAACAGCATGTGTGCGGCTTGCGGATGCTCTGCTGAAGCCGAGATGCTGGTTTCATGTGGTGCTGAGGAGTCTGGCTCATTATTCTCTAGGCCTCGGCCGCGGAACCGGGCCTGACTGGCACTTTTAATGGCCACGGGCCGCCATATCACGTTGCCCCAACCTTTATTAAAAATGCGGTTATTCAAAGGGTGTTGCGGGAATATAAGCGGCAGAGGAATTCATACAACACTTGGTGCCGGCAGACCAAATCATTGCCACATGAATGATGCTTGTTTGCGAGAATTACAGAGGCAGGTAAGCGGAACATTAAGCCTCGGCCCGGTGAGGGCAAATAAGACGGCTGGTTAAACTGGAGAGCCAGACAGGTAACCCGATGTTTGCATTAGTGCTCCATTATGGCCTCCGCTGTATATTCAGACTCCTACTGTATCTTGAATTGCTCTGTAATTTGCTCAGACTGTGTCCTGCGCTTCTTAATGAAGCCTGACGACCAAACTAGAAACAACCACCACGGTTGGGACGTGAATGGTTATGTTTAGCTGTCTGGGATGATTCTTGTGGCGAGAAGCACGAGCTTCTGAAAGTCTGTACTGGTACAACAAAAATCGAATTGTGTTGAATACACACTACTGAAATCTCAAAGAGAAAATAGATGTATGTAACTTGTCTACTGTTCTTTATGTGTACAGAAATGAAAAGAGATTCAGTTGAAAAGAGAAAAATTAAATGAATACATATAAATGCCAAAAAAAAGCTAGCACGTATATTTTTGGTGTGAATTTTGGTATATTTTATACGGCATAATGGACACTTCCAGAACTTTTAAAGAACTGTCAAAAACAAAAACAAAGCAAATGGATGAGGCACGTTATACTTCACTACTATCACACTACATTGATCATGCTCTTATTTAATCACGTTTGTTCTTTTACTCTGTAGGAAGCAAACACCATAACCATTTGTGAGCCACCCATTGTGGTATTTTATTTTATATTAATTTATTAAGATATTGGATGTTTGTATAATTATCATTAACATTTTGCACAAGCATTATTGCAATCACTTAAAAATGTGCATACTCATGTTTGCTTGTATACAAACACACAGCCACAATTTAGTACATATTAGTATATTCACTCAAAAATGTACACATTCATTCAAAGTAACATTTTCACTCATTTCAAATTTACAGACATTAGCATATTTATTTAAAAATTTTAACATTCCCTCAAAATTAACATTTTCACATTACACATTAACGTGTTCATTCACACATGGACACACTCACTCACATATGAACATAATCGTACAAGCATTTACATATTCTAGCTGTAGTTGAATTTTGAGCATGTCGTAACACGGCTGGACTCAGCAAGTGCAAATTACTCCAAGTAATAGACTTTAAAGTGATCCTTTCCTTTTCTTCATTCAGAGGGGCCACAGGCAGATGAACTTTGCATGTATAGTGTTTCTTATATTCAAATGTTCAAGAGGACCACATTACCTTTTTTATGATTGTGATTGTAATGGGGTCTTATCAAAACCAGATGCATGTAGTAATAACAGGCAGCTGCATAACTCTGCCTCCAGGCCTTTCCTTACATTAAAAAAGGAGGAAAAGGAAAACGTCCACATGCAAACATTTACACAGTGATTTCTTTTAATTGCACCCTGCATTTTAATTTGCCTCGGACTAATGCTTTTTTTTTTTTTGAGGTTTATTTTTCTTCGCGTGTCTTTGCTGCATTCCTGGCATCCTGGATTCCATGCTTCCTTCCAAACATTTAGAACGGTACCTGTGGAAGAAACGTGTCTGACTTAAACAGTCAGGCGTTCAGGGCTCTGCTTGAGGACTGGAATGAGCTGTGGAAGCTGGAGCTGAATGGAGCATTGTGTTGACGCTAACACAAAGAGCCAAAATAATCGTCCAACTTCCAGTAATGCATCTATCCTCAGAAACTTCACCAACTGAAAACGCTCTCATATATATCTTGGATGGCTTTTGTTACCGGGCGAACACTGGAAGTTTTCACGAGAAGAACAGCATCATCAGCATCTCAAATGTCATGGGTACTTGAATTTGAACAATTGTGATATTGATTTAATCATGTATAAGGACCATCTGCTGGTGGTTTTCAACTTGTACAATCTAGTTCTTGATCATTCGCAGGTGACAGACAACCACGCTTTCTTCCTCCATCCAGTCATCGGGGAAAAAATTTAATTGATGAGAAAAGCAACAACATAAATATTTTGTCTGTATTTATGATTATGAGCTTCCAGTGGCGGTTTCTGTCAGAGGCTCTATATTTTTTCTAGCTTTCAGTTTGTGGCAATGAGGGATTGAAGGCTTGAGAAAGGGCCCGGACCCCTGAGCTGCAATAAAGCAGCTTTGCAGGATGACAGCTGCGGCACCGTCCACGGCCTTCCTCCACGAGACGCGTATAAAGACGATAACCCAAGAAAAATAAAGACTGATCTGAAGAGTTATGGTGCAGGTTTAACCTGAGAGTCGCTGTGCTACTGTATGTCTTCCACAGCCCTCCGGTGAACCTCTTTTATAGCCTCCATTTTCCATGTTAAGAAAGTTAGTCAAAGCACCAATATAGGCAAAAGCTCTAATGGCATAATGGCTGCTAATGCCAGCATGAAACATTTTTGTTTTGGCTATAATTACGGTAGCGTGTTTAGCGTGAGAAGTTAAACGAGTCAAATTCTATGACTGTGTGAGACTACTGATAAATTGAGAAGTCAGGAGTGGTGAGTAAATAAGATAAACATTGGCAACCTGAATGCAAAATATAAGCAGAAATTTTATTGATGCACGATTCACGAATTACGTTATTTCCCATTTTTGGAAATACTTCCCAGTATTTTTTCTATACAGTAAATAAATGATGCCATTACTGATGCAAAATGCATTACCGATCTGATGCAAAATGACTCAAATATTATTATAAAAGTTTATACATGTTAATCAAACGTTACATTGATTTGAAGAAAAAGGAAAATGGTTACCGTAATTCTGCGAGTTAGTCTTTGAAAAGCGTATGTAATCGATGTTAAAGAGCAAAACTTGTTTCACACGCTATAAAACTCTTATCAAGAGCAGTCTTTTCCTGCAGCGCCATCTAGCGGTCAGTATTGGCTATTTCACGTAAAGGAGGTTCTCTGATTTCATATTTAGATCAAATGTTGCATTGATTTGAAGGGAAAGAAAAAGGGTAACCGTATTTGCGCGAGTCAGTCTTTGAAAAAATGTATATAGTCTGTGTCAAAGCTTGATTCACATTTACACAATAAAACTCTATCAAGATCAGTCTTCGCCTGTAGCGCCTTCTAGCGGTCAGAGTCAGGCGTTTCTCATAGAGTTGTAAATTCTGGCTGCTGTTGTCGTGAGATGCAATTCCCCGCTGTGCATTGTCATTCATTAATTCGTTCGTTCGTTCGTTCGTTCATTCATTAAAAATCAAAATAAATTGTCGTAATTGTTACAAATTAATGGTAGAATCCTGCAAACAGAAATGTAGGTTCAAAATGGTTAGCGTCATCTATATTTCTTCTCTTTCTGCCTTTCCATTATCAGTGGTTGCTACAGCAAATCATCCTTTCCACCACATTCTTCCTTTATATCTGACCCCAGTATCTTCCTCTCTGACCCCTGCCAACCTCATATCCTCTGCTAGCACATTTATTTATCTCCTCCTTGATCGTCCTCTTGCCCTCTTCCCTGGCAGCTTCATCTCCAACATCACCAATATAATCACTATCCCTACTCTGCACATGTCCAAACCATCTCAGTCTGGCCTCTCTGACTTTGTTGCTAGCACAGGTAACGTGAGCTGTCCCTCTGATGTGCTTGTTCCTTATTCTGTCCAACCTCGTCACTCCTAAGGAGAACCTCAACATCTTCATCTCTGCTGCCTCTTGTCTCTTTCTCGCTGCTACGGTCTCTAACCCATTGAGAAGAGTCTTGAACACCTTTCCTTTGAGTCTTGCTAACACTCTTCTGTCACACAGCGCTTTGAGACAGTTTTGTGTGCTTTGAGACAGTTAAAACTGTGATAAGCGCCTTACAAATGCGCAGAACTTGAACAGCACTCCTGACATTTTCCTCAATCTGCTCCACCCTTGCCGCTTCACCTCTTTTCCACACTCCCCAGCACACTAAACTGTTGGTAGGGTAGGTACCGTAGGTAAATACGTTATTAATCCCTGAGGGAAATTCTTGAATCTCGAATTCGTTGATCCCAACTTAAAACCATGCACCTTCTTCTCCTTAGCCCCTCACTCTTCTACCCTGCCCCCTCTCATTTAGACACATGTATTCTCTTTCTATGACTGACTTTCATGCCTCTTCTTTACAGAACAAACCTCTCTAGCTGTTCCTCCACCTGTTTTCTACTCTCACAATGTCATCAGCAATAATCACTGTACAGGGAGATTTCTGTCAACCCGTCCATCAACATAGCAAACAAGAAGAGACTCCGGTCCTTGATTGGGAAGCTGATCTTTGGTTTGTGTCATCTATTGCTTTTCTAAAAAATATTATAATATATTTATTTTAGTATACAGGAAAAAATATTTTGCATGTTTAGCATCAAAATTCTGGAACTTAAACATACTCTCATGGAAAAGCTGAATAAGTTAAATTTCTGGAACAGAAACTTACAGTAACACAATCGTGTTCAGTTAACTTGAAGAGCTCGTTAATGGGATAGTTTTTTTTCTACTTTCACTCTTCTTTTGCTGTACATTTCGTTTTGCGTGTCAGTCCAAAAGTGGCCACCATGGTGATGGCGTCTTTCTGGAACGTCTTTTCACACAAATCAGTAGAGGAACAATGTACGCTCAACCTCTGTAGTCACTTTCACACCAACTATTTTGTAACGTTACAATAAATTCATAAACGTAAACTTGCTCCCTTCAAGAATTGAATATACGTCTTACTAACAGCAGAGGGCGACATAAATTGAGTAAAATAAATCACATGAGAAGTGCGAGATTAAAACATCTCGAATTGTAAAAGAAAAGAACCAGTTTATCGAAAACGATGGTTATAAATTAGATCAACACATATGTTCGGTCGGATTTTACTAAAGCATTTACACCTTGTAATTTTGTTATCAAGGCTGCACTTCTACAAATCTAAACATTATTGAATTAAAACTAATATAACACCAAACATGTATAAAAAGGTACACAACGAGTTTTTCTGGGTTATTGTCAGATATATTTGGAATTATGCCAGTCAAATTATAGTTTAGTTGTAATCGTTTGCTGAACCAACTTTATCGCTTGGTGTCCATTGTGTTCATAGCACAAGCGATGGACATTGTTTTGAAGCGTGTGGGAAAAGTTATGTGAATCAAGCGTAGGTTTAAGTGCAAAGATGAGCCACCCACGTGAAACAAAGCGTAGATTACTTTCTCCACTGTGAAAATCTCGGGACAGCAAACGTGTTGCCTTTACTAGATGTTTATATCGCGTCATTTTTTTACTGGTTGTATTAAGTGTCTGGAATTTGTTGCCTAGCAGCAGCAGCAGGTGTCTCCTGATTGGCTGAAAGCTTACACTCTCTTCAGCTCGTGTTAAAAAGCTCGTGAAAGGTGCGCGAGCGCTTTCCAACTCTCGCGAACATGGGAAACCAGGAGCTCCATCAGTTTTGCATGACGGATTTGGACATTAGAAGTCATCTTGTAGCTTGCAATTCGTTTTTCGGACTGAGGCTCAACATCTTTTGAAGTGGAAGCGGATGGATTCAGCTCACCTCACACGAGCTCTCAGGGTCAGCTTATAGACTGAAGGTGGGTTCAGTGTTTGCGATGTTTTAACAGTTCACTTATTTTGAGATAACACCGTTTTCACGTGAAAAATATTTTGAACAAGAATCGTGACAAACTTTAACTTTATATTTACTTAGCATGTGAATTTGTGTTTCTGCATACTCTCTCCCTCTTTTCATCAGGCTTGATGACAAGATAAAATTGTTCTGTGTAAAACATGCACACATTTTAGAAAAACGTATTTAAGAAAAGATTACAATAGATAATTACATGCACAAAAATAAATGTTCAATGGCATATACCGCAACACAGTTTAAAATTGATTATTAGATTCAATGCTCTGTCCACGTCTGATTGGATTTTCATCACACTGACTTTTCTGGGCAATCTCCAAGGCTCCTTGTAAAGATGCAGACTTTAAAATGACCATATCACACAAGAGTTAACCAAAGAGAATTGATGATTACAAGAATAGTCCCATTAGTTCAATTCATTAGACAGGCCAGCTAAAATATTTAAATCTCAGCGCGGCTCTGAGGAAGTAGAACATCGCCACAGGCTTCTGTTCTCTCACATCACGTCTGATGTCTGCCAGCAATCACGTGAAGAGGAAAACATCATTCAAAAAATATGCTCATTCAGTTTGCTTAGCGTCCAACATGTTGCTTTAAAAAACTGTACATCTCTATACCCTTAAAAAACTGCATGAATTCATATTTTTTAAGCCAAATGTACAACTCATTCTGTTACATAAGTTGTATTTAAAATAACAGCCTTAAGATTTGTGAAAAAAATGTTCTTTTGTAGAATTGTATGATTTGTTTATATATATTTGATGTTTTATTAATATATGTTCTTTTTTCAAGAAATGTTATGAGTTGTATTTTTTTAACGAGAGTTATCTGTGATTTTGCATATTGATTAGTTATGCTATACGAACAGTTTTGTATCATCAGGTCCTGACAGTGTACACAAAATGTTAAAAAATGAATTAACGTATAAATTGTCAATACAAATCTCCAAACAGGGTGTCAGACGCAGCTGCTGTTGCCATATTTTTAACTAAGTCTTTCTTATTCTGATTAGATGTAATCATATGTTCCTCTCAGGCTCAACATTACACCATGATCACAGATTCTTCAAGTCCAGCAGGTCTGTACGAAGACAACACTTCACTGTTGTCCTTTGACTCCAGCGTGTTCTTCAGCGAGTCTGCGGTGCGGAGCAAGGACTCTCTGGATGTCTTCATCATTAACGTTGGGGGCAGCCGCTACGTCCTCTCTCAGGATTTGCTGGCCTCTCATCCAGAGACCCGTCTGGGAAAGCTGGCCCTCGCCTCGCCAGACTCAGCTTTGGATCTGTGCGACGATGCGGATCTGCTGGAGAACGAGTTCTTTTTCGACCGCAGCTCTCAGACTTTCCAATATATCATGAATTTCTACAAAACGGGCCGCTTGCACGTGCGCGAGGAGCTGTGCGCAATGTCCTTCCTGCAGGAGATTGAGTACTGGGGCATCGATGAGCTCCGCATAGACAGCTGCTGTCGAGACAAGTACTACCGCAGGAAGGAGATGAAGGAGACAATGGATATTCACAAAGAAGCTGAAGTGATGGACAGCGAGGAAGAGAACTTTAACGGAGTGCTGTGCCAGGACTGGAGACAGCGCCTGTGGTACCTCATGGAAAAGCCAGACTCGTCCCGAGCAGCCAAGACCTTTGGGACATTGTCGATGTTGTTTGTGGTGGTGTCCATCATGAACATGGCTCTGATCTCACTAGACTTCTCTATATTTGGAGAACCTTTCGTCTTAGATGCCCTTGAGTACATTTGCATCATCTGGTTCACGGGCGAGCTGGTGCTGAGATTTGTGTGTGTCCGAGATAAGTGTAGGTTCAGCCGTAGTGTGGTGAACATCATTGACCTGCTGGCCATTCTGCCCTTCTATGTGACGTTGGCTGTGGAAAGTCTTCACGGAGGGTCTACGGAGCTGGAGAATGTGGGGCGTGTGGTGCAGGTCCTGCGCTTGATGAGATCCCTCAGGATGCTCAAACTCGGCCGACACTCCACAGGTGAAACATCACATATGCACGCTTTTGCAATCAACGTTTGAAATATTAAGAACACTGTGTGAGGACCAAGCTGAACATCATATATTTATTTTTATGCCGCATGGAGAACTTTTTAAAAAGATTTATCCAGAGGTGTAAAGAGAAGAGTACCTGAAAATTATACTTTTATTATAATTTTATACCTTACTGCAAATAATGACTCTATTACAAGTTACAAGTTACCAATTCCAAGAAGAATATATCACAAATCACAATGGTAAGTGTCCTTTCAAATGTATTGGAGTAAAGAGTACAGATACTAAATCAAAAATGTAGTCATGTAGAAAGAAAACCTTGCTTATATTTTTTGATACTCAGTACAAGTACAAAGTAGTCAAAAATACTTACATAAAGTAACAAAGTCCTTTAACTCAAGTACTGTACACCAGTGGATTTATGGTTTAAAAAAAAAAAAAAAAAGACAGTTGAATATTAGTAAATTGTGATTTTTTTTCTGATGTGTGGGTGTGTGATGTAATAATAAACAAACAGTATAAATGAAATGGACTAAATAAACTACTATATGAATAATGTTAATAAATGAAAAAAAAAAATGTTTAAAGAATCTGGTACCGCACTGTAAATCTGTCTCTCAACACTGTTCTGTTCAGTAGTTCACCTAAACATGTGGGTTTATTAAACAGCTGGCAGACACGAGACCTGCAACCCGAGAAAAGAATGAATAATTCATCAAGATGTCTGTCTATTTTTAGGAGAATGAATACATTTATTCATCCATTCATATTTTGACAGCAACCCATAGAGGCCGGGGATAAAAATGTGCAGACAGAAAAGAGTTACACAGAGTTCTGGCTTTGATCTTTGATTTTGCAGAGAAATATAGAAAGACAAAATGACCTACAATGATAAAGCCTCAAATTCATCAATATTGAAAAGGTGTGATGCTCGAGAACAGGAAGAGAAGGACACGGCCTGGAGATTTAGCCAAAATTGGTCTTATGTTGTGCTTGGAAAAATAAAATAAATAGCACGCGCTCATAATCCCATTGGCCTTTTTCTTCTCACAGTGTAGATTATTTGAAAGAAATGGCTTTAAAATGGAGGGATGGTATAATGGACCTGTTCAAACACGTTTTCAAGCCGATACTTACACAGGGACAGACAAATCTGTCACATTACCCATATTATCACTAGTCTGTTTTTTCTCAGTGATACCTAATCTGATCAAAAACACAAGCCTGTTAATTTCAGCACATGCTTTATAGTTCATATTCTGGACCATTGATGACTCTGCGGCAATAAACATAAAACACAAGCTCAGACAAAACCAGTCAAGATGAAAGACGGGAGCGGAAATGAACAGAGCAATAATTTAATATCAAACTTTTCAGTGTTCCTATCATTTCCCTCGGAACAGAAGCTAATAATCCAGACTGCAAGAACAGCCTTTGAATAAGACGGCTAGGTGCTAATTGTAGTTACTTTTAGTAGCTTGGGTAATTCATTCAGTGAGGTTGCCAAAAAAGATTAGGCTCCTCTCACAATTCGCGTCATTTTGTAGTGAGAAAGTCACAGCTTTTCTGCGGAGTCTATATTTAAAGACTAAAATCTGTCAGATGAACTGTTAAGTGTTTTATTTGGGATTTTTCTATAGCAGCCAGATTCTTTAAAATGTGTATGAGATCAATAAGATGATGTTTGCAGAACACTGAGAACTGACTCAGGGTCAGATTAAAATTTCAGCTTTTGAATTCAGTGAACTATTTTCTTGAGTGTTCAATCTTGAAATTTCACAAATGTTTAAAATGATGCTTTCGAAGCAATAAACTACTGTAAAGCAATACAATTACTGTAAATGGTCACTGAATCACACTTCATAAACTGCCACATGTGTGTCAGTAACACAATGATGTAATATCCGCACTGAAGCCCAAAAGTGGATTTAGAATCGTGTAATACTGTAAACACAAAGATCATAACCCAATCTGGATGATCGACTTTTGAAAATTGTGTTTTTTTTATACACAAGCATATAGCGGTCATTCTCAATTTAGATTATTACATCAGCTGTGATGCCGTAAACCAAAAAAATGTCACATTATTTCTCGAACATTTTTACGATATTTCTTGTATTGGGTGATTTAAAATGGTGTTGTTGCGTTATTATATCATATAGCTATGTGTACACACAGACACAAACACAACAGAAAGTGGCCAGCCTCAATAAAAAACAATGGCGTCTGTAAATAAACTGACCAGTAAAAACTCTGTAA
The DNA here is from genome assembly GCA_028031935.1 of Paedocypris micromegethes. Lineage (NCBI taxonomy): Eukaryota > Metazoa > Chordata > Actinopteri > Cypriniformes > Paedocypris > Paedocypris micromegethes. The sequence continues at coordinate 10,176,435 of CM051501.1, read as the reverse complement.
ACAAACCAGCCAATGTCTCATCTTACGATCTGCCCAATCAGCCAATCACATTCAGTAATGGCATTCCTGGGACTGACATTGGTCATGTGTCTGGCAGTTAAGCGTTGGCAACACACACACACACATTTTTACATGTGTGACTAACACTCGCTCTTTTGGGTTTTTGTAGGTCTGAAATCTTTGGGCATGACGATTGCCCAGTGCTATGAAGAAGTGGGGCTGCTGATGCTGTTCCTCTCGGTGGGCATCTCTATTTTTGCCACAGTGGAATACGCCATTGAACACGACATGCCTGGAACTACCTTCACCAACGTGCCCAGTGCATGGTGGTGGGCCACTACCTCCATGACCACAGTGGGCTACGGGGACATCCGTCCGGATACGGTCTTTGGGAAAGTGATGGCTTTTATCTGCATCCTGTCTGGAATTCTCATCCTGGCATTGCCCATCGCCATCATCAACGACCGTTTTTCGGCCTGTTACTTCACTCTGAAAATGAAGGAGGCCGCTCTGCGACACGGAGAGGTGCTGAAGAGACTGACGCGGAGCTCGGCCTCCGATGTGTCGACGGTTGGAGTGAACCTGCGGGACGCCTACGCCAGGAGCGTGTTGGAGATGCTGCGGCTGCAGGGGCGAGAGAGGGCGAGCACACGCAGCAGCGCCGCCGATATCTGGTGGTGACTGAGAAGCGCACAGACCAACTAGGTCAGAGAATCGTTTGAAGGGCCGCAAAACCTTGACATTTTTAAACGTATTCATGATGTTACTACAGAAATCATTAGCTGTACACAACTCCGCTCGCTTTGTTATTTTTACACATCCAATATGCTTTGCTGTATTTGTGATGTCTGCGATGTCATTAATCTAGAATCTATGTTTGTTTGACACTACCAGTGTTTTCACTAGTCGCTCAGAAACTGTCCAGTGACAAATACAAATTTGTTCTAGAATATTTACAATTATTGGGAAGGATTTAAATTAAATTACACACTTTTCATCAAAGCAATGGTTAAATACAAGTTATTCTAAAGTTGACTAAACTAAATTTATTACTATATCATTTTATTTTACATATATTATATATTATATTACATTATATTATATTATTACGTATAACGTTTTTCATGAAAGATTTTTTTCAAGTGACAACATGAGCCAAACATCTAGTTTCTGCGGTTTATAGAGTTCTGCCATCAATTTTAAGTTAAAATACACAGTCCAACTATCCATCCAACCACTTTTTTTTCTGAGTCACTGGGATCTGGAGCCTCAGGTGACAAGTTTTCTAGCAGAAAGAACTATAAAAAGTTATTTGAAGGTCAACCACAAGAGTCGAACAAACTCAAAAAGCCTTCAAGGTAGCTTGACGTTTCGATTCAAAGGGGAAAATATGAAGTTGGTTTAATGTTGGATCGAGAAAAAAAAAACAGAAGTCACTTTGGATAAAAGTCAGTGTAATTGTAACTCATTTCTTTTTACCATTGACAGTGTTGCTATCACCTTTAAAATGTCAGATGACTGTAATTATCAAAAAACAAAAGTGTTTTAAGTCTTATTTTGGTTGGTCTTACCATATCAGTGATAAATATAATTCATCAGTGTGCACAAAACAAATCAGAAAGCTATTTTTCAATAAGCCATGACATTTTCTTTGGTTGTTTTCCTTCCGGCACTCCCAGGACAATCATAAAATTCATAAACCTGCCTGTAGTGAGTCTCCATCAGAGAAAAACAGCCCCCGACTTGCCAGGCGTGAGCTAAATATAAGACGTATTTGAATCAGTTTGATCTGTTTCTGTTCCCCAGAGCGGCTGACGTCTCCCAAACCGCGGCTCTTCCTACCAGAAATGCAGATCATGTGAGTTCACTGTCTGGATGAGCGTGTGCGCACTTCCACAGACAGAAAAGGCCAAGAGACGAGAGATGAATGAGGCGGAGGGGGATGTGTCTACGAAATCTGTAATTACTGACTGTTTTTGGACTATCTTTGGTCACTTGGGACATTAATGTGTTTCACAAATCTCAATTATGACTGGAGCCAACAAATGGGCAAAACGAATGAGAACTAGCGGCATTTAAATCAGCTCACATTCAACTTTAAAAGCATCGTGCCAAGAAAATAAGCCAAAGAAATGTGAATATCATCTGTCCAGAAGTGCATAAGTGTCCCAATTATAAATATTTTGCCCAAAAATACAAACCCTGAAGCCATTTTCCATGTGAACACACAATTCTATGTTCTTTCTTATTCTGCGAACCAAAACCTGCACTGAAGACCACAATCGTGAAATAAATGCTTATCTGATAAACAGGACACCCTTCCTCGTTTAATCCAAGGACACTGGTCAACCTGTTCTCATTCCCAGAGAGACGCTGAGAGTGCTGATGAGAAATGAGAGCTTCAGTGACCTGTGGTTCCGGGGGGCTTCACAGAACTGGGTCGGGGCACCTGAGGAGGGGCAGGGCAGATCCAGAGAGACAGACAAACACTAGTGTGTGTGCGCGCGTGTGACTGGCCAATAACTATAAGCAATAACTGTAGTATTTATTGTGTGGGTGTGTGAGTGTGTGTGTAACAGGAAAGGTTGCATAAAAGGCTTTTTTGCATATGGTTTTAGCAAATATGACCACGATGGTATTCGACAATAAACACTATTTAACACAAGCATTTAATGACTTACACACACGGATGGATGGATGGATGGATAGATGGATGGATGGATGGATAGATGGATAGATGGATAGATGGATAGATGGATAGATGGATAGATGGATAGATAGATAGATAGATAGATAGATAGATAGATAGATAGATAGATAGATAGATAGATAGATAGATAGATAGATAGATAGATAGATAGATAGATAGATAAATAGATTAATACAAAATGGATGGAAGGATGGATTAATGGATGGATCAACAAATGCATAGGTGAGTAGGTGGATTAATGAAAAAATTAGTTTTAGATATATTAATTTATGGGAGGATAAATGGATGGCTGGATGGATGAATGGATGGATTGATTAATGGATGGATCAATTAATGGATATGTAGGTTGAGATGGATAGATGAATTAAATATGGATGGAAAAATGGATTGATAGATAGACTAACAAATGGATACGTGGGTAGGTGGATAAATAGAACGATAGATTAATTTATGTGTGTGGGTGGGTGGATGGATGGATGATGAATTAATAGATAGATGGATATGTGGATGGGTGAGTGAATGAATAAATGAATGAATGGGTTGATTAATAGATGTATGGTTGGATAGATATATAGATGAATAGATGAATGGATAAGAGGATGGACTCAAAAGATGGATAGAGGAATTAAAATATAGATGGATAGATGCTGGGCAGAAGAATAACTTTGTTCATCTAGTTTTTCAGAGCCCAGAGCAAAGACCTAGAAAAATGGCGCACGAATGCTCCAAAGTCAAAATGGAGGCCAGATGAAGGCCTTTCAGCAAACTTCAAATGAAGAACACACAGGGTGAACACCTCCGGGCGGGAATGTAAAGAAATTACAGCTGGGAAACACGAGTGGGACAAGGCCGTCACACACCAAGGATGTGCTTACTATAGCTGAACGGAACATCTTCAGCGTTTCCAGTGCCGAGAGCACGTAATTGTGCCGTGACCTTAAAGATGCAAACGAAACCGGTGGAAGAGCTCACAGAGCTGCTCTCACTCCCCTTCTATCCAACCATGTTTCTGAAACCGTCCGCATTCATAAAATACGACTCCTTGGGTTAAATAATGAAGAGTGTCATGTTCACATGGCCTGAGCACACCACTTTCATCTCCAACTTCAAAACTGCTTTTTAAACCATGTCCTGGAGGAAATCTCACGTCCGTCCGTCCGGCCGGCCACTGCTGGTTTGAATCCAGGGCATGAAGTTGTTAGAATATTACAAACAGCTCTTATTTGATGAAATTCTAGATGAAACTTTGAGTTGTTTGTGTTTTCCGAGACAAAGGACTATAGGTCATTTCAAATAACTCCAGCCCAAAGTGACCCAAAAATGGAAACGATAGACAATTGATATATAGATGGATTAAATGAAGGATGGATGGGTGGATTAATGGAAGAATGAATGGATTAATTAATGGATGGAGTAGTAGATGGTTGATGGGTGCCTGGAATGATGATTGATAGATAGATGGATGGATGGATGGATGGATGGATGGATGGATGATAGATGAATGGATGGAATAATAAGAAGGATTGTCTTCATTCTGATACTAGAGTGAAGTCAGACGTAAACTGATGACAGTATGGAGCAGCACGCATTACCTCCAGGTGCGTGCGCTGATACACGGGATGCGTTCGAGAAACGGTGTTTAAGTGAAGTGCTCGTGTGAAGCGGAGTGTGTTCTATTTTAGCGGCTCCTGCAGAGCTGTGATGATGGTTCAGACTCCATCACACATCAAACATCAGAGCTACTTATGTAGCTCAAGTGAAGATCCGTGTCAGTGGGAGGAATACATCATCCCTTATCTGAGGCTCAACTCGTCATCTTTGCTTAAACGTCAAAGAGTTTCTTATTGGTGTTTCCACTGGGAACGTGGAGACATTTTAAGAGCTACTAACTGACAGGAGTCAAAGGAAAATGTAGCATTAGCATGAAAAATGTATCAGACTGTGAAGTGAACATGCTCAGAAACGAAGGAGATGATATAATGTTTCTATATAGCAAAGTAAAACTTATTTACAGTCAGATGAGTAAGCTGCAAAAAAACAAATACAAAGCTCTAATCTGTCTAATCCTAAACTCTAATCCTTTTATTTCTCTTGCTTAAATTTTACACAAACAAAAATCACACTTGCAATGTGTGTGACACAGAGTGAACACACGCTAAATTCCACATTCATCCACACTGAACCATACATACAATCACACACTTACGCTTACCTTCACACCCAAACCAACAATCTCACACCGACACACATATATAATCACACACACAAAAACACACATACTTACAATCAATCACACACTCATACACATACACACACACACACACACACACACACACGCACACACACTATAGACAATTTAAATATACGTCTCAGGGTAGCTGCTGTGAGCAAATAATCATTTCAAACTGCATTATCTTGTCAAACAGGAATTCCATAACAAATCCTACAAATTCGCTAAGCTGGAGCAACACGTGGTGGATTTTATGCGGCTTTAACGAACCTGCCAAAAAGCTGCAATGATTCTCGCCCCTGTAGAAGAGAAGAACTTAACAGGCCGTTCATCCACTGACATGCCGACTGTAAACAAAATAGAAAAGGATTTCAGAAGAGAAGAAAATACTATATAAATATAGGACCTTGTTTATAAGACATGTATATGAGGACATATTTAAAGCATTTTCTGATTTGCTGCGTTCATTGCTCACAAGTAAAATTAAGCTAAAATAATAGAGTAAATAAGAGTACATAAAAAAAGTTGTAATAGTGTTTTATACTAACTACAGGTACATGTTTTATTGTTACAATTTTGTACACAGACTCAATTTGTGTACATATTTATTATATGTATATTAGATTAAAGAATGTTTACAAACGTGCACTGTGTCAGAGAAACAGACAGATGGAAAGACATGCAGACAGAGTGAGTGAGTAAGAAAGCAGAGAAATAGAGAGGGGGTCTCATACACAGACAGATAAACAGACAGCGTGAGGTAGAGAGACAGAAAGAGAGAGAGAGAGAGAGAGAGAGAGAGAGAGAGAGAGAGAGAGAGAGAGAGAGAGAGAGAACACAAAGAGAAAACAAACAACAGATAGACAGTGAGACAGACGCACAAAGACAGAGAGACACATAAAGAGAGACAGAAGATTAACAAGAGGTTCAAATATTGTTGAAAAAGCCATAAACTAATTTCTAAAGTCCACTTAAGAACATTACGTTTTATGTAATTTCCATCAAGATATATGAATGTATTTAAGGACTAATTCTCCAGTGTGGACTGAAGCTGAGTCGACGATTGTTTTAAACATCCCTGCCGCATTCACAGCTTGTATGAGGTCGACTGTTCTCTGTGTGGCTCTGTTTTCAGGAGACCCTGAAGATCAGAAGAATTATCTACGATTTAGCGGCAAATTAGTTGCGCGCCTCGCTTGTTCTCTGCCCAGAGGTCTGAACCCGCGTCAACCTGCGAGGGAGAACACACAACAGACACTAATTACAACAGATGACGGTGTGTGTGTGTGTGTGTGGTTGTGTGTGTGTGTGTGTGTGTGTGTGTGTGTGTTGTGGGTGTGTGTGTGGTGTGTGGTGTGTGTGTGTGTTCCCTACACATGGAATTTAAAATCAATGTGTTGTCTCTGACAAACAAGGACAACGGATTTGTAAAGGAAGCGTAAAGCTAAAAAACACAGATGTGTTCTCGTGGATAATTAAGCAAGATTATATATTGTTTAAACCCTAAACTTGTCAATAGCATCTGGAGATTAGTGATGATCGGCAACGTGTTATTTTTGCTGATTGTGGTTCTATTACACCTCCCCACACTAACACACTAATCACACAAACACACACGCACACACACACACACACACACACACACACACACACACATAAACATTCAACTCACAATCATGGAAAATCTCACTTTAACAAACAAACACGTGCACACATACGCACACGCGTGCGCACACACACACAAAAGAAGAAATATAGAATGCAAACACCATCACAAACATGCAAAAACATCACACTCATGTACACACATACGCACACACAAATCACATCCAAACACATATTACCTCAATCATGTTCATATAGTGTATATTTGTTTAACATACTACGTAGACTTAACACTTAACACCCAAACACATGTATAAGTTCAGTTTCGCTCACACATGCAATCACAAATTTGCACACATACACATTCACACAAAATGTGTCAGGAGTGGTTGTCTGTTTAAGTTGCTTGGATTCCGAAATCCCAGTCTTCCAAACATTCTAGTGACTTGCAGGATTGTCCAGCTAAGATGAACTACATCACACCTTCAGAGAAACGATCGACACACTGCATGTCCTTACAGAGAAGATCTTCACCGCTGTGACTCACACTCGCCTTCAAACAAGACCAGCAGCAACAGTTTGGATTTTTCAATCCCTCATTTCTTCCTTGTCAGAACGTGATGTAGGTCAGAATGTAGGACAGGACGTTGGGAGAAAAATATCTTATATAAGCCTTATGTATAATTTTCAAGCCTCGGGTGTTTGTGACATTTGTGAGAAGAGCAGACGCCTCTGGTGGCTGTGGATCTGAGGTGAGATCTGCGTTGTTCCTGTCTACGTGCTTTCATTCGGCCTATTTTGCCAGAGTTTGACTAAATAAAACAGACTTGAAACGCTAAAAACACACGGAAAAGAAAGCAATATTCCTTTGCACTCTTCTGTGCAGATGTTCAAAAATATCTTTGGCTTTTTCTAGACATTTCAACAAATAAGGTTGATGTTATGTCTCAATGGTAAATCATGATTATTGAAATATACAGTATTGACTTCATACAATGTATACGTACAATGTTTTAGAAGTTAACCTAAATTAAAGAGTTTCCTTAAACTACACCTTATTAGACAGGTTTGAGACATGATTAAGAAGATTTGTGCCCACGATTCACTTCTAAACTCACCGCGGCCATTTACACAGGTGGTTACTTTTTTAACCGCACGAGGGCGCTGACGCTTAACACATAACATTGCAGAAACCCATTGGCACCATATTTGCCAGATTGATCTGTCCATTGTGGGTTATTTTTTCTGATTTTGTCGATTGTTTGGACCTGTTTTAGTCGTTGTGTATAAAACATATTTTTAACCTTAAAATGTTAAAATCTTAATATGTTTATAAATATTGAATCAGCTTAAAATATTACGTAGCTTAATCTTGTCGTGCTGGTCTGTTTACGTTCACCGTTGATAGCATCCCATCGTTGATCGCCTAATTTCAGTCTATGGTCACCGTTTGAGTCCCTGAGCTTCCACGGTATCCAAATTGGATGTGTGTGACTGCTTGGCCCCCAGACACTGATACACACATTCAAACGGACAATTGTAGCTTATTCGCTGCGTTTTGAAAACCACATTGTTCTTACCTTTTTCCATAGTACTATCATTTCGATTTTTCCAGGGTTTACATGAACTTGTGTTCTGCTGCCATCTGCTGGACACGATTAGAATGCGCTACGTTTAGAAAGTGCGGAAGTTCGCCGCTCCACTTGTGATCTGTCACCGCGGTCACCTTGTGTAATTCATTCATCTATGTTCTGAACTGCTTTTTCTTTGCTGGGTCACGGTGACCTGGAGCCAATCCCAGAAACCCTGGGCCTGGAGGCGGGACACAACCTGGATTGATGGTCAAACCAATGAGCTTTTGGTTAACCATTTATTGCCATGTGTTTTGTTTTGTAATGAAAAAAATTCAAATAAAAAAAGTATACATTTTCTGTGAAAAAACACCAAGTTTATTAGACACCACACTCTCTGAACAACCAGAGGTATTTAAAACACTTCGTTGCGAAGCATACACCAAGTTTACATTGAGTGAAAGGAACATCAGAACTCCACATTGGAATCAAAAAAGCACCACAGTGCGCTGCGATCACACGTTTCCTCAAACACCAGCGACGCTCCAGCTGGTGTCTCTTCAAGAAGGAGTGTTGGTCTTGCTTCTTGGTTGGAAATCAAAGGGCCAGCAACCGTAGGCCGCGTGAGGTTCAAACAGGGCTGGTTTCTATACCAACAGTGTCATGTCACCATTTCAACAAAACCAAAAAGTGAGTCCCGCGTTTGGTCTGCACCGTAAACAAAACAGTTTGACAGTTGTTTGCTTTTGACACACTGCTGCTGCTGAGCTCCAGCAAACCAAAACATTACGCTCCAGAGGAACAATCCCAAAGGCCAGTTAATACTAGCACAAAATGCATTAACGTCCATCAACTGATCGTCCGTGACGTCACATTGTATTTCAATCCGAGCTTTGATGTGACCGAAAACACGGATTAAATCCTTTACAATATAGCAATGATACGGGCGCGGTGTCCAGTAAAACCATTGATGCCGGATCTTCAGCGGCTCGTGACCTGAAAAGGTGGATCGGGAGGTACATTCAATCCACGGCTTTGGAGATGTCGTGTTCCGACGGCTCCGAGGTGAACTGCAGTCGTCTCACCGCCTCCTTGATCAAATTCCCCGACAAAATGAGTTCCTGGAGGAGCTGGTGAGGGTCGTCCTCGTCGATCTTCTTTCGGTTCCACGACGATTTGAAATGGTCCCATTCCTGATCTCTCGAGCCGGGCGGGTTGTAAGGACTGGACCTGCTGGTGCGTAAGCTCCGGCTCCGGAGACGGATGCACCTCTGTCCGCCAGACGCGCCGCCGCTTCCGTTGGGCTTGACGGCGGTTCCGCTCGTGAGACCGTGGAGCCGTGACATCGCCTTCTGGCTTGAGCTATTGTTGTGGAGCTGCAGCGCCTCGCCGATTTTCGACACGAGCGCGTCCACTTCCTTAGAATCCACCGTCACCGATTGTTCCAACACGATGTAGTTCTCCTTTCGACAAGGCATTTTGACAAACCTTTCGCTGTATCGACGCACAAACGCGTGCGGTTTGTTTGTATCGAAACGAGTTGGACCGTTTCCCCGGCGTCCGCCACGCTTCCCAACTGAACCAGCTCGAGGCTTGATATGTAAACAATGGGTGACGCAGAATCCGGAACGTACCACTTTTGAAGCCGGGGGGTGGCGCACGCGCCGTAGTGTAACGTTTGTAAGCAAAGTTCTTTTGTTGCGAACTGGAACGTGACTGTTTTGTTTAAACGTTGATGTTTCTAAATGACTTCTTATTTTCCCCTTCGCTTGTCCGGCTCGTTAAGTTCGTTTTTGATCACCCAAAAAGCTGTTCGTATCTCCGCATCATCAATCAAGGCATTACATAACCGTCCTCGCGCGTGTAAAAAAGGAGTCCTAAACAGCCACATGTGTGAACTCCGTGCACTCTACGGTGCGGTTGAATGTGACATTACTAGATGTACTCGGTTTCTTAGAACGTTTTCAGACTACTCGCCGTTGCCATATTTAAACCTTAGCCGTTATTTTATTCCCCGCACATTGTTTCGGGGGTCTGCTGTACATACATGGCAAATATTGACGTCACTCTGAATGCAGTCACATTAAAACCATTTATGTAAGAAACATGCATAGTGGTTTTAAGCATGTGGTTTAAGAACTGCAACCATCTGGTTGTAAAAGCATATTTTCCTGAATGGCCATTCACAACAACATCACATTTGTACATTTATAATATGTTGTGTACAACATTGTGTGTTTTTGCACACGTAGAATAGAGATATAGTGGTTTTGGCCATCTTCTATGGAAGCTGCTTTTGAGTTCCTTTAAAACTCTGTGTTTTTGATGAAGAGGGAAGAACATACATGCCTATCATGTTACAGCTTGGATTTTCACCATGAGGTTTGGGCCCTTCTGTTTTTGCAGCCTTTCGTGTGTTACATAACAGGCACGAGGGGAGGAGTTTATTAGTGATTGTACACTGTGTAAATTCGCCATTTTAAGGCATTGCAATCTCTGTCTTGGAAATGGCACATTGACATGTGTTGTGGTGTGTGTGTGTGTGTGTGTGTGTGTGTGTGTGTGTGTGTGTGTGGTGGGGGTGGGTCATATAAATTGCACAATTTCAATGTATATTTTATGTTTAGCTCTAATTAGGATTATATTCTACTTTATTTTAATACATTTGGTTTAACTTTATTTTGTGCTAGGTGTTTGCACAGAAACAAAGATGTGCATCCAACCCACAGATTTACAGCAGACAAATAAATGAAGTTTTGGGATACCTAATTAAATCATCTATTTATTTATCCTTTACAAATAATCCCTTAACCCATATTAGTCCATTCATCCATTCACCCACTTGTCCATCCATGTATTTCTCCATTTCATCCATTCATACAAATTTACCAATCAACATACGTACATCCAGCTATCCAACCAACCACTAATTTATCTATCTATCTATCCATCCATTTCATCCACCAATCCCTTTATCCACCCTTAATCCCTCCAAACAGACTGTGGTGTTGTGCAGGCATCAACACGGGCTGCTGCTGTGCCGTTGCGTCGAGTTTCAGTCATCAGTCTGTTTCTCAGAAATCACCTTTCAGGGAATCCACTTCAGCATGTGCTCTTTGTGCTCCTCTGTCTTCATTCAGACTGTTTATTGTGGCATCAAAAGTGATATCGTTCTTCTTATCAGGGCATAAAGACTGCAGCATAAAATCCTCTTTTTTCGGACGACAAGGTTAATATTTCATTTGGCAAATTACCCATAGCATCAGCTCTTGTTGCATCTTGGCCACATGAATGAACTGAGCAAAGTGCACGCTTTAGTGGCACACACACACACACACACACACACACACACACACACACACACTCACACTTCTCTTACCCAGTATTTCTGCAAGTGCAGTCAGGAGTCACAAGCTTTATCTGCCACAGCTAAGAAGCATGTACAGTACTGTACAGTCTATCGTACAGTATTTCAACTGGTTTAGGAGTTATTTATTTAGGAGTAATTGTCTGTAGATTATGCAACACCATTATAAATGTTGCCTGGCTTGTCCTGTTCTGCTCGGACTGTCAAGTAGAAAAGATAAATATTTTCTTGCTATTTTTGAAATTGATGTTTCCAGGCATTTCATATAGGTGAAATGAGGAGTTTGCAGTCTGTTTTTAGCCAATGTATATAATGTATACAATAGAAAATATTAAAATGGAATAGAACTTTATTGTCATTGTTCATACAAGAAATATTTAGCTGAATTTCACAATATCACATGTATAATAAAATAGGGATGTAAGTAGAATAAATAAATGAATAAAAGAGCACAGTGTTCTGCATTCGCTTTGGCTCAGATGTGAGCAGACAACAAATTAGGCCACGTAACTAAGGAGATAATCCATAGGCAAGCGAATGTGTAAACACGGTGACAGAGAACACTGGTTTACTCCTGTTCTTGTTCTCTGAATTTTTTTTTACTGTGTAAAAACTTTTTTTTTTTAAGAAATATTTTCTCTTTAACAGAATGACGCTTTTTTTTTAAAGATATTTTTATTCTGTTAACTCGCACGCATAAACCTTCACTTTCAAACCAGCTTCTTTAGGTGCATTGCATTGTATTTGTGCAACGATGTTTGTGCCAATGCACCAAGCAGCTCTTCTTCCAGGATCACACAGTGTATGTTCCTCACCTGACATCAGAGGAGAGACCCTGCTAGAGTGAAGCTCGGCTGGGCCACGGCAGGACTCCGAGCTGGATTAGAACGGGTGCACACAGACCTTTCTTAATGTAAATCTGATTCTGTCTAACTTTAGAGAGGCTCATCCTTATCAGAACGTGAGATTAGGAGGAACAGCACATACTGTGAGAGACAGAACAAAGCTGCAGATTTCCGACACATGCCTGAAATACTTGAGCATTATTAATGTTACAAGTTCCCGTTGCAGCGGGAAAGTTGTGTTTTGTTCTAGACGTTTCATTGGACCCATGTTGAGCTTTCCTGACTGAGCAATGGTGATGAATCGACACATGTAGGTCATGAGTCATTACAAAGGTGTTCGGGTGTGATACAGTGGAGCCCAACCTTTCATGACCGGTGCAAAACCAGACTTTCTGTGAATTTCATGGACTCACTGTATATGAAGATCAAATGTAGATGTTAAAAATGCGTCTAGTTGTTAAAACATGAAAAATTAATAATTGGGCTGATCAATACCATTTTTATCAAATTCATCATCCAATGCTAATTTTACAGATTCAGGTTTTCTACAAAAACATCTCTCGGCAAATTTGTAAAGGTCACTGGTGGCAGTTCAGCATGAACCTTGGTGGAGATTATTCTCTAAATGTGTCCTTCAGAGACGTCTGAAGGCCGTCTCAGACTGAAAGTAATTCTATTAGCATTCAGTCAAAGCTCATTCTTTTAAATGGGTTAAATCGCTAAAAAAGTGAGTGAATATAGGAAGAAAAGCACATATGACACCTTCATGGGCCAGATATAGCCATAGGGCCATAGGCAGAGGGCACCACTTAAAAACCACGTCTAAAATAATGCATTTCTTGTTCTCAGTTGTGTATAACAAGTCAATGTACGAATCGTTTATATCTGTCTTGATTACATAAAAAACTAACATATTTACGAAGCTAAAATAATTATCAAAACTACATTTTATTAACATGTTCAATCTAACTTTATTTGAATGACATCTCTATTACACCGCCACTTCAAAGAATTGAGAAACAGAGTTCTTCCCCTCTATTTTGCATTTGTTCCTGTTGCCAAAAGCTCCTCCATGGCGGAAGGTTAAAACAAGGAAAGGAAAAACAAAGAAAACATTGTTTACTAGGCTTAATGTTTCCAGAAACTGTTACAATCTAAACCTAACATGCTTTTTCAGATCAAATTGTGAAAGTGATCTTTCAGGAGGATGTGATCTCCTAACTGGCTCCATTTCTGGGTCAAAGTGAACCAATCCCATGCAATCTCTAGGCCTGAATGTGGGAAACACACACTGTTACACAATTATTCAATTTTTTTAATTCTCCTGAACGCATTATTTGGGGTGTGGGAGGAAACTGAATACCCGGGAAAAAGAAAAAAACTCAAATTATAGTTTCTGCACACAGAAATGACCCGGCAAAGAACGAGTAAGAACAAACATAATATACATTAATAAATGGTAAAAATCAAGTTTGATTTTGATGCTTAAAAACCACTAATATCTCTGACATGACTGACTGGCACTGGGATGTGATGCAAGAAACATCAAAACTCGAAGCACTCAGTCCCAGAACGCCGTGTTGCATATATCAGGCAAAATCTGAGATCACACGTTATATTGCTCCTTCACAAACAAGTATTTATGTCCTCCCTGATATCACCCGTCTAGAAATAAACCGAACAGCCTGCTGAGGTGTAGAGGTTCACCCTGTGATATACGATCTGGCACTTTGCTAAAAACAAATGCTGAAAAAAGCAGCGGATGGCGATATTTTAAGCCGCCATAAAAATTGTATCAGCGCGCAGATACTGATCGACTTCATTATGGGGACGGGAGGAAAAATTCCGCATGCTGGTTTTGATGAATGCAGCATTTGTCACAGTCGGTTGTGATTTCCTAGAACCGCTCCCCTCCCCCCGCCGCCGCGGACGGGCTGTTTGTGTTGTGAGCAGCGCGGGCACGTGTGTGGGAGAGTTGCACCGACTGCCCTCGGCTTGGCGGTCAGCACGCGGGCTCCGGTGGCAGTGTTTACGCGCGCTCTCCCTCCCTCTGCCTGTCCACTCTCGCTGCCCGACCAGTCCAAAGACCGCACGGGGCCGGCGGCTGTGTGAACGCGCGCAAGCTTCCGCACAGCCCGTTGCGTTGCGCCACACGTCGGCTGCGCTCGTGTTGTTTTTGTATCCAGCTGTTTTCATAATTACGCTGATTGTGAGATAACGCTTTTCATGCAAATCATATAAAATGTGTTTTTAATTTGTTTTTTACGGTTGCTTTGTGAAAAGCACGTGCAACTGTCTTTAAAATTGGTGTAGCAAGTTATATTCGATTTACTTCGAGTTAAACGGTGACCAAAGATTTCTAAACCAGTTTAACTATTCTGAACGGTCTGTATAGTTTTCAAATGTAATAACATGTTTGAAATGAAAAAAGAAAAAAATGTTATTGTTTTTGAATAGTGTGTTATAACAGTGTGTAACGCTACATGCAAAAAATGTACAGTATGTAAAATACAGTTACGCGTGTGTTTGCGCCGTGTTATGTAATAAAGTATTTCCTAACTGGTGGTGTCTTATATCTCTCTTTCTCTGGGTTCTTTAGTGCAGAGTAAGCATGTAGCGCGCGCGCGCGCGTGTGTGTGTGTGGGGGGGTCTTCTTTTTGTGAGACACACATATCTCACGTACAGCTCGTCGCTCTCGTGACACGTAAGCACAAATATGGAATCCTTCCGTAAAATGTCCTTTACGTGTGTAATCCAGAAGAGCAACTTTCAGTGTTTGTTTTGTTAGTAAAAACGGTCAGATTTGTTCTCTGACTTGTCTCGGCAGATTCCGCCAATGGAAAAAATGTTATTCATTCAGGAAAAAGCTGTTCATGAGCCCGCACCATAAATGTTAATCATATTGTTCAGAAAACAGTTGCAATTTTGGACTCACTTTGTTTACACAGCTTTATGACTAGTTTATGGTTAAGTTCTGTAAAGTTAAGTAGGTCATGTAGTAGAATGTGGCAATATTCAACCACTCCCTTTAAAGTATGATTGTTATTCGGAGATTGTTTGGTTTCGAGTCTGAAGAAACGATTTTATTGGTTTCTCTTTTTATTGGATTACCTTGGCGCCATCTAGTGTGGAAAACTTATAGCACCCTTAAAATGCACACTACTACTTCTCTTTCGGCATTTCCCTTATCAGGGGTCGCCACAGCGAGTCACCCCTTTCCACCTCATTCTATCCCGAGTATCTTCTACTCTGACCCCAGCCAACCTCATGTCCTCTCTTACAACATCCATATATCTCCTGCTTGGTCGTCCTCTTGCCCTCTTTCCTGGTAGCTCCATCTCCAACATCCTTCTACCAATATATTCACTCTCCCACCTCTGCACATGTCCAAACCATCTCAGTCCGGCCTCTCTGACTTTGTTGCTAACACAAGTAACGTGAGCTGTTCCTCTAATGTGCTCGTTCCTTATTCTGTCCAACCTAGTCACTCCCAAGGAGAACCTCAACATCTTCATCTCTGCCTCCTGTCTCTTTCTCACTGTCACTGTCTCTAAGCCATAGAGCAGAGCTGGTCTCACCACTGTCTTGTACACCTAGTTCTGTAATTTATTACTGTAATTACAAGTACTGTAATTTACACTATTTCTATGCAAATAATATAAACTGCAAATCTGCAATGTAATTTTTTTTAAATCAAATGTATTGCGGCGATCATCCGGGCTGGGTGTGGCTGTAAAAACATGTTTTTATGCAGATTTTTAGTGTGATTGTGCTGTGTTGTACTGTGAATATGATGGCTATGATGGCTCATTCTACCCGTTTAATGTAAAAGAGGAAACGTATCAGCTATGAATGAGGTAGTAGATCTAATGGTGTCGCTAGTGGCACTGTTGGGATGTAGAGTATGTGTGTGTTTAAAGAAAAAAAACATCACCATCAATTATGCTGTCTCTGTGTGTGATATCAGTTGCTACAGTATTATTATTATGTGCAATCACAAACTAATATCTAAAATTTAATTTCCAACTTTAATCTTTAGTTTTTTTCTTATTAAAGGCAAAAGAGAATCTTTGATATGGTCCTTGTTGGCCATTTGTCACGGTTCCAATAACTTGACGATGGACTACAAAGCCCAGGATTCCTGGCGCTGTTGTCTTCCTGCATATGTAGTCACATGATTCAGTGTTTTTACCTGTTCTTCTCGTTTGGTCTTGTATTTAAGTTGTCACCTCACCTGTCAACCGTTGCACTACCTCATGTTCCTGTTTGCTTTGTAAGTGTCAGTTTAAGTTTCTTTATTTACGTACCAGTCTGGCTTCCCTGCTCTACCGCCTGAACCGTATGACAGACATACCCTTTTTACTTCACGTTTACTTCACTTAAAAAATGGTAATATTATACATTATATATATATATATATAGATAGATAGATAGATAGATAGATAGGTACACACACACACACACACACACGTAACATTTAACATAACGATAACATTTATAGTCTGAAATTTTATCTGACTTAAATCGAGCCATAATTGTAATTGTTTACATAATTGTTTGAAATGTGAGAAGATGCCACTAGGTGGCGCATATAAACATACGAACGTACTTTTTTCTTCGTTTAACCGACACACAGCTCAATTGAATAACATTAGGCAATCACATTTTTCTCCTTGAATACATTACTGTCATAGTTTCATTTCTTTTCTTTTTTTTTTATCAGTATAAGAACTTGATTTGTGTGACTGTAAAACCAGTTTGGCTGGATAACGGCTGTGTTGTTCTTGAAACGAAGGCCTTTTTCAGTGGGACTCTGCATTGCCTGTCAGTTCCGAGATAAAGCGCTTAGTATATGTTTTCAATTTAAACATTGAACAGCTGCTTTTGTTATTGAATGTTTGCCTGTAAAGTCAAGCTGAATTTGCTGCCATTCTTGACGTGTGTGTGTGTGCGCGCGCGCTCTTGGCTCTCGCTCTTGATCGCTGAGAAAAGAAGGTTTGATCTCTAGAGGTTCATAATCACGTCCTTATCAATTTCTTGATTCAAATCAATATTTTTATGTATTGTGTTCATTTAAAACACAATAGATAAAAAATAACGGATGTGATCTCTCTCTATCTCTCTCTCTTGCATCTATCTATCTATCTGTCTGTCTGTCTGTTGGTCGGTCCGTCCGTCCGTCCATCAACCCACCCATCCATCCATCCATCCATCCATTCATCCATCCATCCATCCACACATCCATGGGATTAGAGACTGTCTAATCCCTCTCTCTCTCTCTCTCTCTCTCTCTCTCTCTCTCTCTCTCTCTCTCTCTCTCTCTCTCTCTCTCTCTCTAAATGCTCAAAGTAAGAATTTCTTCAAGATTAAACAATTTCAGATAGTTCTTCATTTGTCCTGTTCTAGACAAGCGCAACTACACCTGACCCTGATTCCTGACAGGCCCGAAACCAAACATGTCCCGTGAGTTATGCTTGTATAACAGAATGGGAGGTAATCCATCCAGTAGAGGTCAGGATTCACAGTGTTTGCCAAGGCAAACTGACGTCTCGATGCCATCGGACCCTGATTACAGCAGGCGAAGGTCAGGTGAGGAGATGAACGACATTCTGAGAGCTTGCTTATATTTTTAGCAACCTGAAATACAAAGTGCAAATCAATGTAATCGTCTGTCAAACAGATAGAAACATTCTAAACATGGGCATCCATAGTTGAAACGATTTCAATTACATTTTGTAATTTTCGTAATTTCGTAATGTAGTTATACAGGTTTGTTAATCAGCAGAAATGATAAGCGACACCTTTCCTTCTTCAAAATCAAAATAAAACGAACATAAGATAGATAGATAGATAGATAGATAGATAGATAGATAGATAGATAGATAGTTGGTTAGTTAGTTAGTTAGTTAGTTAGTTAGTTAGCCATTTTTTAGACAATATTGTATTTTAGATGCTAGACTTTTACATACAATATATATCCTGCAAAATGGTCAAATATATTAGAATTCTGCAATACGTTGCAATACCTTTCTTTGCAACATGGGGGAGACAAAGACTTTAATTTCAGTATAGTCTCATTTTAATGAAATGTACATTAACTGGATAGACACAGAAAGAGATGCTTTTTATTCTCCGAATGAATGTAAAACATTTATCATCTTTCTGTCTTGATTTTTCTCTGATCATTTGTACTGATATGTGTTTGTCTGTCTGTCTGCCTGCCCGCCTGTCTGTCCTTCCGTCTGTCTATTTGTGTCTATCAGTCTGACATCCTATCACACTGGCTCAGGGACAGTTTGAGATAACGTGTATTCTGCTCTACTCACCCTTTGTCTGGGTTCAAAAACAATGAGGCGGGAGTGAAATGAACTGGCCCTCACAAGCAGCAGAAAATCCTTCACTGCCAGCAGACCGGCTTCAGCCCAGTGAATCAGACGACTGGAGCGGAATGCTGATCCACCTTACTGCTCCCTCGCTTCCTCATTCCGCCTCGGTGGGGCCCTGCAATATGTCCGGTGAAGAATGATGTCATTGATGGGTACTGAGAGAGAGAGAAAGAGAGAGAGAGAGAGAGATAGAAGGGGGGAGATAGAGAGAGAAGTAGAGAGGAAGAGGAAAGGAAAGACAGACTAAATATTGAGAAAGAAGGAAGATGAGACAGGAAGAGAGAGAGAGAGAGAGTCCAAAGACAAAAACAGATACAATACTTCATCTCTCCACACGAGAGATGGAGAGAAAAAGAGACTAAAGGTTAGAGAGGTATAAAAAGAGATACAGTAAAGGGAGAGAAAGAAGGAGAAAGAGAGAGAGACTAAAAGAGACAGAGAGACAAAGGAAGGGGGCATGGAAAGCATCAAGCACATGTCCCAAGCCAAGCACTGATTTATTCCTCTATGTATCCCCATGTGAGCTGATCTGTGATCAGTGGTCTTGTGTAACAACCCTAATTGTAACTTCTGCTACGTAAGTCATCATTACACACAGACACACACACACACACACACACACACACACACACACACACACACACCACACAGAATGACACACAGTCTCGCCGCTTGCGCTGTGTGTACGCGGTTTCATATCTAATTGGATGTTTCAGGAATGACTGAGAGACGAAGAATCAGGGATGCATTATTTAAACGTTCTGTCTTTGGTCTCTTTTTCCCATTTCTACATTCTGTCTCTCTCTCACTCATCCTTTTTCCGTGCAGCCTTTCCTTGTGTTCTCACGTTTCAAAACAACGCATTTTCTTTGATCAGCCCTGCATAGTCAACGTGTCACCCTCATTTCTCCGCTCAAATTTGTCAGAATGGTGGCAAATGCGAAGGGTCGAGGAATTATTATGGTTCATTACTGCAACTGGTTCATTATTGCAACGTTTCATCACTTACTTCTATTATTTTACCACCACATAACATTTATTCTGATCCAGCTAACATGTTTCCATTCTGGAAACACAAACTATAGCAAAAAGTTCCACATGCTCTGAATTGTATAATATAATTGTTATTTTGGTTGTCATGTGGCTTTGGACTACAACACTCGGGATCCCCCGTTCCTTGTCTTCCTGTGTTTATGTCGTTGCATGTTCTACCTGTGTTCTCATCGTTGACATATTTCAGGTGTCACCTGTTGCTATTTGTTGTCTGTCAACCGTTGCTCTCCTCTGTTTTGTCATGTTGTTTTTTTGTATTTGTTTGTTCATATGTGACATTAGTGAAAAGATTAATTATATTTCTTCCTAAAGAAAGATATAAGAAGATGCTTATCTACAAAATGTATATTTAGAATCGTTGTATTTCAACTTTTAATTTTTAATAATTTAAGACCCAGTTTGACTTTTGATGGAAGACAAGACATTTTTCAGTTAGATGGTACGCATAACTTTAACTCCATATACGGTACTTAACTATTTATAACTAGTAGTGATTAGTGATGTTGTGGTTCATTGATTGCAAAATTTGATTATTGACTATATATAATCTAATGGAACAATCCAGCACCGTATGTTTTACAAACTGTGTTTTTACCCTTGTGAATCAAGTAAAAATATGTGAAGCATTTTTTCTGTGAGATCAGAAACAGGAAGTTGTGATTAGCGGTGTGTCACCAGAAGCTTTGCTCCTCAAGCTAAACAGGCTGGAGGCAAGAATAATAGGAACCTGGAGCGAGATGGATAACTGAATAAGACGGCAAACAATATTAAAGATGCAGCTCAGACAGATGTAACCTAGCTGCCAACATCCAAATGAGATTCACTGCTGCTTAAAATGTAAAGAGAACGTTCAAAATCATGAAGGGTGTGTGTGTGTGTGACCCTTCCCGTGTTGTCTTTGCAAGGCAAGGTCACACTTTTAACTCCAACTCGTGCAGGCAGAAATGACAATAAAAGTCGGCAGCTTCTTGTCATGCACCTCAGCTTCTTTTGGAAATGTTTATCTTAAGTATAAAAAGCCATTTTTATTGGACTGCTGAAACACGTCAGTCTCTTCTGCGCAGATGCCATTAGAGAATTGGAGACCCACCTCCCCACACGCTCACACTCCCCTCATTATGTCCATGAACCAAGGTGAAACCAAGCCACAGCTTTCAGGCTAAAGTTAGATTCAGCCATTATATACACGTCAGAAATATTTTCTACAGCTCAGGGCTCCAAATATTAAAGTGCACAGTAGACGTCACCCCGGTTAGTGTCTGTAAACAGCAGCATCATTGCTCACGCCGGCGCAGAAGATCCGGTCCATCAGGAGATGATGCAGCAGTTTTCCAAGGCTCTGCAGATGTGCTATATATACGTATATGTATTCATGACACTGGCTGGTGGCTAAATTGACCCATTGGGTTGACCCATTTCTGTCCGGTGCTGCCAATCCAGTGAAACTGCGTAGAGGACAGCGAATGATTCTTGATGAACTGTCCAATGCCTTACAATAGCAAAAATGTGTTTTAAAAGTTTGAGTTTTTCTTTCAAAGTTAAGATACTATACAGAACATCATTCAATTTTTTTCTGCTACTCTGCCCGTTGCTTTTTGTTATTGATATATTTTAATGTAGAATGGGTTTATTTTGAGTTTTATAGGCAACTTAAGACTAGAAAACTGCTCATTGGTGTGAGTCTGTGTGTATTTGTGTTCTGTTCTGTGATTGGTTGGCCTCCAGACCGGGATGTGTGTCCCTCCATCAGGCCTAGAGTTGCTGTGATTCGCTCCATCTCCTCAAGGACTAAACATTTTTTCAAAAATTGAAAGAGAAAACTTTATTTTTATATTTATAATTTTAATTGTAGATGATTTTTTTTCTTGTTAAATGTGTTTTTTATATTTTTACGGGCAACCTTTCCTTAGAGTTGGACATCTGCATAAGTTACTGGCTATGTTACACAGTGGTGTAAATGGACTTTGTTACTTTACTTAAGTATTTTTAGCTACTTTGTACTTTTGTACAAAGAGTATCAAACTTTTGTACCGAGTATCAAAAATATAAGCAACTTTTTTTCTATACTTCACCACATTTTTGATTGATTATCTGTACTCTTTACTCCACTACATTTGAATGGACACTTACCGTTACTTGTTAAATTGTGATTGTGTGCGAAAAGTCGGCCTCTTTTTCTACCGTGTTTAATTTCTTGGCCCACAAGGCGATATCGCCATCTGCAGGGTGCTGAAGGTACTGGATGCTATTCATGAGCTAAATCACGTGAATGTGAATTAGCAGTTCCACTTTTTTGCACATTTGAGTTTGACTGAGACTGACCTTTTGTCCTTTTTTCATCTACTTTGCTCTGCCATTTTGAAACACCGAAGTGTTACATTTAATTTCTATGTTGGAAAATAAAACCTCAACAATTTGAGAAACAAAGAGTTACTTGTTTTTCACAATGCTTGATGTTTTTTGAGCCTAAATTCAGTAGGAGTAAAATACTCAAGTTCTTTTAAAACTGATACCTTTTACACCTCTGATGTTACAACTCCGACCAATATTTCATACAGTTTGGAGTGAGAAAAACATCTGACTAGACTTTTGGTCTTTGTCTGCAATAGAACTTCATGAGCAGAGTTGGAGCCATAGACGGCACAAGAGGATCTGTGATCCTTAGGCTGTAAGGGAAACTGATTTCACATCTCGCCCACAGATTATCCCCCGAGTGGGAAGACTGGAGGGAAAACAGTCTGTGTGTGTGTACTGAAATCCACTTTAAGCTTCTCTAGTCCAGTTCTGCTCCCAGTAAAGCAGCCTGGGATTTTTCCAGAGTTGAAAGTGAGCGAAATGAAGAGTTTTAAAAGCAGTTGAAGCTCCGGAGTGATAGTTACAGCAATAATGGGATTAGTGCATGTATGCTGAGCTGAAGCGACGTTGAGATCCATCTCCAGAAAAGCGGATCTCTTCTAAGTGGTCTTGCTGGCAGTTTTTGATGGATGTTTGCAGGTTTTTTCCTTTACACGTTCAGGTGGTGCGTGAAGAGCAGGCCTGGTGTTCTCAGGAAGCTCTCAAGCCGAGATGTCAGCTGAAATTTTGCAGAGGAAAGAGCATTGGAGACAAGCATTTGCTTAAAGGTGAGCGCCGAAGTCGGGCCTTCTCTTATGATCTCAGCCCACTGTGAAAAACGTTCACAAACCATGATCTTCTCACATTACATCTGTCCGCTCGATTTGTTCTGACACTTTGTCTTTTTTACCTTTAGACATGGACTGACATCGATGTTGTTGTGCTTGTAGATGAGCCAAGAATATGAACAGAGTAGCCTTTTTTTTAATAGATTTTTTTCATATTTATGTTATCAGATTACACATACTAAAGCTCACAAAGTAACATCCAAATTCTTTTCAATTTCCTTTCAATTTCGAGATAAATAGTTAGTCGAACAGGCAGTCTCATTCTTTATATAATAATTCAAAAGATATTGTACTTAAAAAAAGCCGACCATACTGCATCATCAGTGACCATTGTTTTTGTTGCCATGGTTGCATAATTTTTCATTTTGAACACAAACCAGTCTGGGGAAGACTAAAAGAAAAATATAAGAGAAATAGATGAGACCCACATACCAGTTTCTTAGCTAAAGAAGACCAGTGTTTCATCACTTGAATGACGTTTCAATGACAACGCATTGAGAAATAGTAAATGGGCTCATAATGTATTTTGATCTCGGATGGCCTCGGATTTTCAGACACATCATCAGATTAAAAGTGAAACTTCGAACTCGAAAATAGCTGTGAAAATCCACTCAGGGTTCTGAACGAGAGAGAACTGACACACAAATACACGCATGTTTTATCTCCAAAGGACACGGGTCTCAGCACATGTTCATTAATGCAGGTTTTTGTCTCTCTGAAATGGAGTGTCTCTCAGTAAAGGCCATTAAAAACCAGCCTGCTAATGTTTATTACTCCGCTCCCCATTATCTCAGCCGCTCTGTGTGTGTGTTTTGCTGTTGTTTATCTTGTTCCACTGTGTTGAGTACATTTTTTATGGAAATGCGGCTGATTAAATTGCCAATTCATTCCTCATAATTCTTGGTCGAGAGTTAAATTGCTTTTAGAATAATGATGGTTCTTTTGTGCTGCAGTCTTGAGGAGAATCTGCCATTTTTGGCCTGTTAAAAGGGTTGACACTTTTACAATTTTAATATTTACTTTTTACATTTGAATGTATAGAGCAGAGGTGTAAAGAGTACCTGAAAACCATACTTGAGTAAAAGTATGAATACCTCTAAGGTTAGGGTTAGGCAAATTGCAACCGCTAATTCACGTTCACATGATTTAGCTCATCAGCTAAGGGTACCCAGTACTTTCAGCACCCTGCAGATGGTGATATCGCCTCGCTTGCCAAAAAGGTTAGCAGCAGTAGAAAAAGATGCTGACTTGTTGCGCACAAACTCAATGTAACAAGTAACAATAAGTGTTAATATAAATGTAGTTGACTAAAGAGTTCAGGTACTCAATCAAAAACGTATTCCAGAAGAGAGTAAAAGTTGCTTATATTTTTGATATACTCAGAACAAGTACAAAGTACTTTACACCACTTGTATTACACTTCAAATCATTTGCGAGCTTTACTGTGATGTAATCTGTGTCAATTGGACTGGAAAATCAACAGAAAAACAGCGCATGATAAACTGCGTGTGCGGTTAGAAATATGAATCATCTGTTCCATTTAATCTATGTGATGTGATTAATCCCCTTAAATTACATCACAAATCTGCAGAAGTTTCGACAACAAACACTGCTCAGTTTTTGTGAGTTACAATATATTGTATTAACAAGGTTGTACCATATAGTTTGTGGACTCAAACTGAACGTAACTGCTGAAAGTGGAGTTTATTAATTAATATGTTTACTGTTACACACACACACACACACACACACACACACTCACTTTTCACTCTGTTTCTCTCTCTCACTCCCACGCAAAAACAAACAAACACAATCTCTCTCATATGTGCGCTCGTACGTGGACACACACACACACACACACACACACACACACACACACACACACACACACTCACACTTTTATCTTCTTGAATTTTATTGATATTAAAATAAAAAAATAGTTAATTCCTAACATTAAAGTAAATAATCACTTTGTTGATTATTTTTAAGTACTGTACTGTCTTACGGTACATTACAGTTTTGCAATATAAGTGGATTTTGCAATACTCAAGCATTTATTTAAACATATTTTTATTGTTTTTTTGTTGCTTGAGTTTGTGCCATCTGTCTGTCTATAAACACATCCCATATTGGTACATTATATTTTTTGTAAAAGAAACGTCAT
Organism: Paedocypris micromegethes; assembly: GCA_028031935.1. Classification (NCBI taxonomy): domain Eukaryota; kingdom Metazoa; phylum Chordata; class Actinopteri; order Cypriniformes; genus Paedocypris; species Paedocypris micromegethes. The sequence continues at coordinate 10,151,322 of CM051501.1, read as the reverse complement.
GGGATGTAAATCCAAGTTTTGTCTTTCTCCTTTATTCGGGTGAAGCCCTGCTAATTCCCCTCTCTTCAGCATCACTCCGGAATTAGATGCGGGTTGTCCGTGTTTGCTTTCCTCTCTGAAATGGGCTTCCACTCTCGCTCAGACATGAAACACACTGACAGATGAAGTGACTGGCAGCATGGCAGCTTCACAGCAGCAACATGCCAAGCGCTTCTACTGTGCTGGCAGATGTGTTTGCTTTTCCCTTGACTTGCTTTCTCTCCCGCTCTCTCACAATTCCTTCCCCTCTGCCGGTCCCAGCATCAAATATTGAGCCAACGTATCTTCTGATATTCATTGTTTCATTCCAGGCTCACCGATGTGTGTTATTCGGGCCTACCTGTGGTGATTGGCTGAAATGGCCGTGGAAATGAGTGATGGTTGCGTGTGAGATAAGAAGCGGTGGTAATCATGTCCCAATGCCCATGGCATCTCTCAAATCTCCCAGGAGGTGGTTTTGCGTCCGGTTGCTTGGAAACAGTGGTCCAGAACAGAGCCGGGAGAATCAGTTGGCATTGTGACACGGACTGAAAAGATTGTGCCATTCAGTGAGATTGCGGCTGTGGAAATGACATTATTTAGCTGTCTTGTGCTGTAGAGTTTGCTTTGTGGCTGTGTTCAACGCTCACAGAGGAACAATGGCTCTCTGTGATGAAAAAGAATATAAAGTTCATCTGAATCTTGTATGGTTTTGAGACGTTGATTTTTCTACAACGCTCATTGCTAGCATGCAATAGAATTTTTTTTTTCCTCTGAGTAATCTGACATAACACAATCATGAAATCACTTTGACTAAAATTGGCAGCAGATTTTTTTTTTCTTGATTAAATACGCATTTTATTAAAATAGTTTTAATAATGATCTGCCTTTTGTTTTCAGAAGTGCTCTAATCTATTATGTTGCAAAACCGTTATTGTACAAAAAAAAAATGTGTGTATGTGTGCACGCTTGCGTATTTAGTGAATGAGTATTGTTTTTTTAATATGTATTTATAATAAACTATTTGTGTATTTATTCAATTTAATGACTACGTGTTTATTCATAAAAATAAGCTACAGGCACTACTGTCTACTGTCACTACAGGCACTACTGTTTAATGTCAATATAATCCTGTTCATTCCATTTCTATTTTCAGTATTATCTATTGAAAAAAAATATATAAACACAATTAATTAATAAATTCCAATGAAGCAATTAAAAAAAAAGATTTGTCATTTTATTAGAAATCATATTTTATGTTTATATTACTGCAACTTCTATTACGTTTTTCATAAATGTTTATGGTTTTTACTTTTTTTTTTTTTTAATCTAAGGCTGAACTTTCTACAGTAAATCCTCAAAACTAATAAATATTTTAGTTTGTTTGATCTTGTTACAATGAAAAGTGGAACAACACGAGAAAGTTTCTCTCAACTAGACAGCAACAGATTGTTTTTAAACCTGGAGGTCTTCAACTCGAACGCAGCGATGATGAGATGGAACCCAGCTTAAATTTATGGAATTTCTAAAAATATCCAACTTGCAGAGGAGGATTTGCTGTCTGTTCCAGTGTGAACCACAAGTCACTGTTGTCAGTATTATGTCTTCATACATCAAGGTGGCGTGGTTACTCAGAGAGATTGCAAAGCTGCCACGTGACGCCCAGTCGCCCGCTTATAAATTTAAGTAAGTGAACAACAGCCAGCGAGTGAGTGTGTGTCTCACCCGGTGGCCTGGAAAAGCATTTTCACTCCAGTGAATTCACAGTGACAACAGGTATTAGGGTATGATTTGCCACTGAGCTTAATGGAGCTTAAAGAAAGTGGCCCTGAGCTTCTCTCCTGTCGGTCCTTCTCATCACATCACGGCAGTGATCGGAAAACCGGGAGTCACCTTGATATCAGTGGCCTGTCGCTTTGCATGGAGGATTTAGGACCTGAGCCGTCGTAACGCCATTGACTCGGATGCAATCACGGGCCACTGTTTGGTTATGGTGCTTTAATTTTAACACCATCTTGCACGTTATAAATGGAAGAATCACAACCTATATGTAAAATAAAAGAGATTGATGAAAAGAAGGCAGTGAAAGAAACTTGTAGTGGTAAAAACTGGGAATGCAGACCTCAAAATGGAAAAAAAATGGATTTCAGTATAAATGTATGCTTTGCATCATTTTTCCGTGTTTAGCAGATACTTGGTGCCGCAAAAAATTCTAAACATGGATTGGCCAATTGATATTGATTGAGTGCTTTTAATAATTTACTTCTACTTTGAAAGTCTGCGGCTGACCGAAGAAACGCGGTTTCAGTGTCTTCCTCACAGACACTTCAGTTGTGGTACCTACCAGGATTCAAAACTGCAACCTTTTTATCACAAGTCCAACTCTCAAACACTTAATTTTAATTTACTATATTGTAACACAAAGTACTACAGAAAACCTATTATTGTCCTTGGACGCTTGGATAAGCATTGGATAAAACCTGTCATTTGTATTTTTGGTTAACCTCCTGGACCATTTCGTATCTGTTGAGTGGATAACAGCATTGTGTAGTTTTGATCCACATGTGTAGTAAACTATGACAGAGTGAAAAAGGTCGTCTCTGTTATTATCAGATGCCATCTGTGACATCATTGATCTCGCTGATGCTGTAAAAAGCTCCATATGTTGTCCGAGTATCAGAAGAACCGTTGAGAATGTCTGCATCTTTACACATAAAGACCCCCAGAGGGCCGTTACCCATTCACACGATTCAGTTTCAACCGCCAAAGGTCACGTGTCTCTCTGTCTCGGCTATTATTGGATTACAACCGTTAAATGTTTTGTTCAGAGGTCGTTGTTTTTTTTCTGCCTGGTTGTTTTAATAATTAAGTGTAAAATTTCTTCGTTTTTCATTTATCATCAGCATATATAACAAATGATTAACAAATACATTTTTTTTTAGATTTGCTTGGTTTTATCTATTATATTATTATACTGTTAATACTATGCTATATATGTAATGTATATGCTATAAATGTATTAAGTATTACACAAGTATTGAAAGATAAATTATTTGTTTAATTTTTTTGTACATAAGTGGAAGTGTGTTTTGTTTTTGTTGTGCTTATTATAAAGACAATACAGCCTAAGCCATATTGTTTTCATTGTTTTTGTATGCTTTGTTTGTGTTGTTGGGGGGTGAAGGGTAAGATTCCACAGTTTTCATTGTTCTCTGCACGTTCAATGACAAACTTATTTTATCTCAACTTTGTTTTGGAAGTTGTTACAATAAGTCATTATCTTTCCCTTCCAAGAAATTCTGACGAGTATGTTGCATCATGACGAGAATTGCAAAGTTAAGCCTCTCAATTCTGACTTTATATTATACAATAACTGTTTATTCAACATATGAGAACTATGTTTTGTGTGATTGTGAAAGATGTCCCTGTCAAGGAAAATTTTGGATAAAAAATGGTTATTAAACAGCTCAGAAAAAAAGAAAGGAAAGAAACCAACAAGAAAGAAAGTAAGAAAGAAAGTAGAGTTTTTCCCTATGGTCACTAGGCACCAAATTGAAATTGAGCTCCATGTTGAACCCATTCAGTGAAGTTACACACACACACACACACACACCAAACCGGAGCAGTGGGAAGGTTTAAACAGTTGGGGCATGTGGGCATCAGTGTCTTGCCCAATGACACTCATTTTCAGAACCAGCCAAAAAGGGATTCGAACAAAACATATAACAGACTATGTGTAGAAATTACAAGTGAACTAACTCTTCTATCAAAGCCAAGTTTTTTAGGCCCACACTACAGTCTCTATTCTAATTCTCAAAGTATCTCTGAAAATTGTCATCGATTGATATAGAAAATCACATTATGACTCACATTTTTTCCTTTTTCTTACGCTGGAGGCCATGAGATCAGCAGGCGTTCTGTGTTACTTTGGACTAACAAGCTGGGGTCTTGTCACGGACCCCCACAGTTGGGAGCAGCGATTGAGCGAGTGTATGTGTGGGCCGGGCCCAGCTCTGAATGTCAGCTGATGTTTGGCATTAAGGTGGAATAGAGAGACAAGCCTCTCGACCCCCCCGCCTTTAACTCTGGATCTAACTGTCAGCTGGCAATCTGAGAGCAATCGGTCCCCGTGAAGGCCACATGTTCTCTCTTAGCTTGTCTTCCCCAAGCAGGTACACGCTGACAGTCACAAACGCCGGCTGATTAGCCCACTTCCTCCTGAAGGGCCGAATAATGGCAGAGCTCGGGAATAATTACTGGCACCAGCACTGGGCTTTAATGCCCCTGTCCTTCATTATCGCACTTTTCTCATTAACACCCTTGTGCTCCACAAGCGTTCGATCACATTGGCCTTAATGGAACCCAGCAGAAATGTCAATCAAGCGGTTGCCAGTTGCCAAGAGTGTCTTGAAAGCAGAAAGAAGGGAAATGAAAAGGGGAATTTTTTATTGTTTGTTTACTTTGCGCCGTCATGCATATGGATGGATTTATTCAGTGCGCTGACCACAGGCTAGAGGTGATTTACTGGATTATTTCCAGTCTCCCTCGTTGGAACTCTGACTGACAAACAACCACCCAAGCAACAGCTCTAATTCTACTTAAGTCAGGCTGTCTTATGAGTTTCACTGTGCTTTGAACTTCATAAAGCATTGGGAACCAAAAAATATCACTGCTTTTACTTTCTGGAACTTTTCTGTAAACTTTCTCTGGCATTCCTTCTCCTGTATGTCTTTGACAATGAGGAAAGTTGTGTCTATTTTCCTTCTCGGAAGAACTTTTTAATTGGATTTATAATTATACTTTTTAGTTAACAGATATGTCTGTATATTCTGAATGGCAAATTTATCATCACTTATAGTTGGGTGGTTTCTTTTTGTTGTACTGTTTCAGTCACTTATTTTTATAGTGAAATGTACGTATTCTTTATTCCTGGAAGAATAATAACCGGATGCATTCACATTTTCATCTATTTTATGGGCTTGTAATTTAGACTGATTATTGTTAGCACATTAACATTTTTATAAAGCTACAGAAGCTTTTATCCAAAGCAATTTAAAAGGGCTTCATTATTGTTACAATCTAATATAATCTATGCAATTCATTAACTGCTTTTATATTTCTGGGTCAGCCATAGTCTGTCAGAGAAACTCCGGGCTTGAAGGTGGGACAAACAACTATGGGCAACTGGAGACCCAGAAGAAACCCACACAGGCACATTTAGAATATGCAAACTCCACACAGAAAGACCCTGACTGGGTCTTAAACTTGAACCGTAAATGGACTTCATTACTTTAATAATAATTAAAGTTTACTTATATAATAATAATAATTATTATTATTATATATAATAGTCAGTTTTAGCTACTTCGTACTTGTACTAAGTATTGAAAATAAAGGCAACTTGTACTCTCTACTTGACTACATTTTCGATTGAGTATCTGTACTCTTTACTCCACTACATTTGAATGGACGCTTACCGTTACTCATTACATTGTGATTGTGTGCAACAAGTTGGCTTCTTTTTCTACGGCGGTTAAGTTCTTGGACGGACAAGGCAGTGTCGCCATCTGCAGGGTGCTGAAGGTACTGGATGCTATTTATGAACTAAATCATGTGAACTTGAATTAGCGGTTGCACTTTTCTTAACATTTAAGTTTGACTGAGACTGATTTTTTGTTCTTTTTTATTTATTTTTCATAAGGGCATTTGAATTAATTAAACACATGACGGAAGTGACATCATGGTTCCAATTGTGTGTGCACGTCTTTCACACAACATTGAATTCTTTGGTTTGGTACTTTACAAACCACAATACATGATCAAGTGAAGCTATGCACTTGAGAAAAAGTACAAAACCTCTAGAGACAAGCCTAGCATGTCTCCCCCAATCGCGTTTGTGAAGTCAGGTGTTGTTTGTGACATTAGCTCGGTGAAAATATGCAGAGAGCACGCGTCTGCTGGAGAAGTGTGAGTCACACAAGCGAGCGGTGTGTATTCAAACGCGCAGGGACGCGCAGAGACAGCTTGTTTGTGAAACGAAAAATGAGATGACACACATTTTTGCGAAACCATACACGCGACTTCTGGCTTTCTGAGCTCCTTTGTTACCCCACATTTTTAGTCACAAGCTGATTTGGAATTAGCTTTTTCCTTTTAAACAAAATCTCAGCCCACTGTTTACACCCCCTTCTGTTTTTAACACTTGTCAGGAGATTTTCCCTTTGGCTTTGCTGCATTTGGGAAAGTAAACATACTTGAGTCATTTTCGTAATTACAAAAATCTCACGATGCTGAACAATTACACTGAAAAAAATGTACTTAATACATTATGACATTTCGTCTTTTTAAATTAAAATTTACTGCTATAACATTTTTATTATTAAAACTAATTTATAATTTTTGCTAGAATTTGATCATTTTCTGTAGTAATTTGAGGAGAGATAAGCATTAATCTCTCTGGTTCTCTTCTCTTTTTTATTTTTTTCCTATTTCGTCTCTTTTCGTCTTTCTCTCACTCTTTCTCTCAATTGCTCTCGCTCTTTTCATTCATTAGTTGCATTTTGCTTTTTTTTTTCTCGCTCGGTGACGATTATCATTTCACACTATAATTTATCTTTGCATCTTTCTCATGTCTTCTCAGTCTTGTAATTTATCTCTATCCGTTTGTTTGTACTGTATATGCATTCATCCACAATCCTATTTATGAGTGTATTTTGTTAAACATGTCAATTATTATAGAAAAAATGACCAATATATGATAAATGTGTGTCTTTGCCTACATTCGTCCTGGTTTGTTTGCCCGTGTTTCCGGTTTTTGTCGTTGTCTCTGCATTTGACCTTTTGCCTGTCTTCTGACTTCTCCTTTTGCCTGATGACTTCACATTAAAGAGTCACCATTTCATACTGTATTTGAGTTTTGATCTGCTATCCTGTTTACCATTAATATCTAAAAGGTATAATACAAATCAAGGGTAGGGATAGGGGAAAGTTTGGTTCCTATTAAGCAAATGCAGGAATAGCAGCCTTCTGCTGAAAACAACTGACCGAGTCATCAAACCACCTCTCCAAGTGTGTCTGACTTCATCATCAAACAACAAAGTTATTCAGTGTGGAGAATTCACATGTTCTAAGTACGACTCTTTCAATCTTAACCGTCAGATTAAAATTGGTGTGAACTTCTGTGTGAGAATTGTCTGTGATTCACCGCAGGTACAACAGACGATCATTTGTCTCAGATGATACACTCTGTCACAAATGGTTAAGCATTAACTGGTTTCGATGAGGCTTCTAAATAGAGCGGACAGAATTAGAAGCCGCTCCCATTGATTGCAATCAGAAGGACCGGGGTGAGATTGCCCACACTCTAAGTGGAGGAGACACTGTGAAGAAGCAGTTTGGAGGTTTAGGGAAGGATGAGGGGCACTGAGAACAGCATGTGTGTGGCACAGAGAGTAAAAAAAAACAACTCTGATTATCCAAAAGATGTAAGGCAGGGTGCTGATGGCAGAGCTGCCAGAGGCCTGATTGAGTGATTTACATGGCTGACGGCCAGAGAGATGGAGATGCATGCTGTGTACAGGTGGCACACGCTCACGTTGAGTTTGGTCTAGCACAGCGACCTCTATTGGACGCTGCAGGAATAAGACAGTCGGCTAATTAGACAGTTTATTTTTACTGCGCGTTAAAAAGTCTTTTCTTTGCAACTTTGTGTGTCTCAACCTTTGTGTTTTACATGCTTTTACAATTTATTTAAAATTCATATACTGTCATGTTTGTATTGCAAATTACTATGAATTATATCTCATGTCCACACGTTCGATTACTGAGATTGAGGCCTGAGTTTTCCTGCCTGAAGTTTGTGTGTTCCTTTGGTATTTGCATAGGTTTCCACAAAAATATTGAACCTCAGTACTGTCTTGCCTTGTGATTGGTTGATGTGTGTCAGACTTCTGGAAACCATAAATACTAATATTATAGGAATAGTAGTGATATAAGAAACAGTGGAAAGCAATATAACCCAAACTTGAATAGACTCTCTTCATCGAGAGAATTTGTGTTCAAGACTTAGCTTCAGTGTTGAATATCCGAAATGGAGTTTTGTGGTTTAATCTAAAAATGTACAGACCCCTGCAAATCCCTTTGCTGTGGTGTGATGTGATGGTGATTGAAATGAAAGGAAAGCGGCTGTCAGGGTGAAGGGCTGGAGTGTAAATCTATTAATAGGAGCACAGGGCTAAGGACACCGGCATTAGACAAGCCATACCTTCAGTGGTGGGGTGGGCTTACAGAGACTGATGTTCAACATAGGAGATTGATGAGCTGTCCCTTTTCTCGCAACCGCATAGGTCACAGGAAAGGAAAGGTGTCATTCTGCCTTCCTTCCTCTTGCTTTGTGTCAGTTGCTCTCTATCATGTCTTTTCATCTAAATACCACCTTTCACAAAAACATATCCACTCGTCTCACACTTACTTGAAGGATACAGAATTTGGTCTGTGCTGAGGAATTGCAAATGGATTTCTTTTGTACTTTTCTGCACTTGGCAGAGGCTTTTATTTCAGTAACTTTGAGTAGTTACACATTTAATTTACAACCAAAGTATTATATCCATCTACACGTTTCTTATTATATTCCATGGTATTGCACCATGTTCTTTATTTAGTTATTGTTAGGGAAGACAGTTTCTACCCTAAATATTGCTTTTTTTAAAAATGGGCCAATGGTGACATTTTGCTGGTTAAGCTAATGGTGCTAAAAAAAATGCCACCGCTGCATCACCACAGCAGTGAGCTGTTTTTCTTCAATATGTAGGTTATTCATTCGGTTGCGCTACTTATTTTACCACTTCCTGATTTATTTTAGGATGTTTTGTAAAAAATATTTCTTAGTGTCTTCTTCACTCCTGCTAACGTTCAGATTTAGTCGCTTGAATTAAACCATCTCGCATTTCTTTAACCGCACTTTCATGCTCCAAATCCTCACTTTCAGAAGATTTGTCAGCAAACCCAAGCATGCAAAATGATACACAGACAGAAAGAGTTGTATTCTACGCCATGATTGAACGTCATTATACAAAAACACACGTTGCTTAATCAAATCCAATGAAACCATGGTTCTTCTGAGAGAGAACAGTGACAAGAGAAGGGGAACAAGCTCAAGATTGTCTTTTTATTGCAACTAAAAGTTATAAAGTCAAAAGTTTTAATGTGCATGTGGTCTTATTGGTAATTCAGTACTGATAGGGTGAACCCGAGAAAGAATGGAGAAAGACTATGCAATGACAGAAAAGCCAGTTTGCTGACTCTAGTCCATCCATCCATTTTCTACCATTTACTCCATTTCTGGATCACGGGTCATCTCAGCAACTCTAGGCCTGAGGCAGAACTAACATTCAGATTCACATTCTCACTCACACCTATGGTCAATTGCCATTTCACCAGAAAAATTATGTTTTTGGACTGTAGAAGGAAACCGGTGAGCCGGAGGAACTCACGCAAGACTGGAGAACATTCTAACTCTGCAAAGAAAAACCCCAACCGGGCAGTCTCGAACGGATACGACTCTGATTTCAGGTATTATCACTGGCCTGGGGGTTTTAGGGACTGGCCTGAGGACCGTTCTACCCACCTGCCTCTTCTGTCAGTGAGCATGAAGCCAGTCAGCAATCTGATACACCAGACAGAACAGAAACAGGGTTTTCTGCGCACAGAAAGGAGGACGAGCAGGGCTACTCTCACCGCTGAATAATTCTTTGTCTGTCTGTGATACAAGAGGGGTGGAGGCAGAGAAATCCACCTGGCATTCATTTGACTGTCAGTTCTCAGATTAAAGAGAGCAAAGGAAGGATGGGAGAGAGAGAGTACAGATGGAAATGAATAGGAAACAAGCCAGGGAGAGAGAATTCCTGTCATTTCAGATGACCTTTGATGGAGAAACTCAAGGTTTGCGAGATTGCCGTCTTTCCCCCTCCGTTCCTGTCACTTTTTCCACAGAGAGGCATGCCAAAATATGATGAAAGGCTGGCATGAGTGGCTGTGACACGACATTCGACACCGTCAACTCCAAACCCATTCGACTGTCACACGCACACACTGCCTGTTGGGGTAAATTGCTGTAATTTGTGTTATGCTTCTCAACTGGAGGTGAGGAGGAGGTGGTGGGCTGCTGCTGCTGCGGGGGCTTTCATGCTTAACAAGTCTATTTGACTTTAGAGAAATGCGCAGGTGATTGCTTTAATCGACTTAAAGTCTGCACAAGTCTTGCAGTGCCGCTGCGTTTAGATGTTTTTTCCTCCTCTCTCTTTTGGAAATAAAGCAAAAAGAAATTCAAAGAGAGAAACGGGGATTCGAAAGAGGTTGTGCGAAATGTTTTTGAGAGGTTATGTCATGCTATGTCAGTGTTTGGGGAAGTGTTTTAAAGGTTTGACAGAGGAGAATTACTGTAGGATAAATATTCCCATGTGTTGGGCTTTTTTGGTTCACCTTGCCTCATCTTTGGCATAGCACTCATTCATCACAAATGACATGGTTTCAAAGCACATCTGGACACAGTACGGTCCTGTGAGCGCTGATGTATATCAATGTACTGTCTTTTCAGGGATTTTGATAAAGAAATTGTTTCACCAATTCTACTTCCCACCGTCCTCCAAAACCTCAACGACCTCCAAAAGCATTATGTCCTCTTAAACCCAAATGTCCTCTAAAAACACCATGGACTCCTAAACCTGAACGTCCCCGTACTGTCCATAAAAGAAAAGAGCATTTTTTGTCACATGTACAGAGAATAGACATACATACTAATTTAATTAAGTATTGATTATTATGCAGATGCATTTTATATCTTCCAGAACTTCGGAATGTGCAATTATTAAAATGGATGAAAGCCAAAGTAACATGTTTTGTTGAATCACCACAAGGCCAAATTTAAATTTGATGTTAACTAAAAGATTAAAACCTTGAAAAGGTCCTGCTATTGAAATTTTATTTATTCCACATTCAATAGCAGGAAAAATTCAAAATTGAGAATTGTGTTTTTGTCATGGATTTGCATGTTCAAAGCACCTAATGAATTGCGATTACACGGTCTATACTGGCACTCTTAATTGAATTACCATTTGAAAAGCAGTTGGGTTTGAAAAAATATGTTGTTTCACATCAAAAGGAAAGAACATTATTCAGACTCCAGATGCTATTCATTAATTTATCCGTTACCTTGTGGACAATACTGGATGTACTATGCATTGTGTAAGACAGCATTACAGAATACCACTTATAGAAAAGCATTAGCAAATTCATACGACTAAAACAATGAAGCCTGGTTTTAACAAGAGAATAATGAAATCTCTGATTTAGTGCTTTCATTTCAATCACAAACACAGAACAAAGTAATACATTGTATAGCAAATTTTAGCAACATACTGTCTATCTGTCAGTCAGTCTGTCTATCAGTGTGTCTGTATTTCTGCCTGTAATCAGATGGAACTGTCATAGCACTTATTTTATTATTATTATTATTATTATTATTATTATTATTATTATTATTATTATTATTATTAATATTAATATTATTTTATTTTTGAAATGTTTTGTGTGATTTGTTAATTGCTTTCTGCGTTATTGGCTGTACAGTATATATAAAATGCCTTCCAGTCAACAGCTTCAATATCCTGTTGCATATTCAACAGTTGCATTTTACGTCTTTTTTGATTGGACAAAACGGCTTATTTATTTAAAGTACATGGGCGGGTTTCTGCATGCCTCTGACCTCCTGATAGCTGTGATTGGGTTAAACTGGGTGGGCGGGGCGTAGGTACCACATGGAGCCGCTGTGTATCAGAGGATGAGGGAATGAGTGGGAGCCTACGCTTGAATGATGCGGTTCGTGGCTCACAAAAGACTATTGCTTTGACAAGACAGCGCAAGTATTCTGCTAAAAGCCATTTTATTTTAATTTAATTTCAATGACGTCAAGGCACCGCTTTTTTTTACCCGAGTCCAAACTGAATTTAAAGGACGCGTTCAGAGTTTCAGAACTGATGGAATAATGGGGAACACCACTTTTGTTAGACTTTCGACTGTGTATGTATTTATAATATGTCTCGCTGTTTTTGATATAAATGCAAAGTGTTCAGTTTTTCACGGACACGTTGATGAAAACGCGCCGATTGGAACTGTCGTCGCTGGGTTCGTTTTACCTTCTAGAGACCTATGCGACCATTCAAACTTTGCTGGACCCAGAACTGATATGACGGGGGAAGATTCGGCGTATTTTAACCTTGAATATCTGGAGAGTGCGGGAATCGTTTTGAAAACCGCCAAAACTTTTGACAAGAAACTGAAGTCAAATTTTACAGTGAGCGCGCGCGTCAATGGATGCCGAGAGGTGACGGTTAAAATCCAGATACTCGAAAAGAACGCGAACAGCAGACAATTCAAAGCTAAAACGAACTGGACAGAAAGGGATGGCTTTGGCACTGGTCGCACCAGAATACCAAGAGCCCTTTCGGAAGAACTTGCCTACACTGTCACCGTTTCGGAAGACGTGAAAGTCGGAGACTTGATCTTCACAATTCCAGACCAGAAGTTCGAGAAAAAGTGGTTCGAGGTGGTTTCCGAGAGAAACGTCCCGGTTCAGATAGAAAGAGATTCAGGGCGAGTTTACTTGTCTTACCGTTTGTCTTCGCCTGCAGATGTCATGGTTAAAATCCACAACATGAGAGGTTGGTGTCCAATTTGTAATTGTCGCGCTGTTTAGTATTTCTAGTAAGATGTCACAAAATTGGTATTGGGATATATTGAACACCGTTAAAGCCGTTACTTCGTTAACCTTGCATCATTTTCGTAGTAATCTTCGACTCACCAACACATTGACAACTTCAAATGAAGGTTGCAACTTAATTTTAATATTTATTATATTTTGGTGATACATTTTGGTTCAGATATTGCCAATGTTATAATGAAAATCAGATTTCATTTAATTTTGGGAAATTAATAATGACGTTTGGGTTGTAAATTTGATAAGGATGAAATTCTGCAAAATGTCGGCATTTCACTTGGGTTGATGACTTTTAATTTGTAGCTTTACAACTCCAATGGTCTGTTACTGTTCACTGCTGTTAGTTTTGGTCTCTAAGAAAAAAACGTTAATTATCGCACTGTTAATATTATTAGTAAAGCTTGTCTCCGGGGGCCCCAAAAGGTCGTGGGCCCTTAGAATTGGCCTAACGTTCTCACCATTTAATTTCCATTAATACCAACAAACAATTTTTCAATTCTCTTGGATTTGAGTGTTTCCCTGTTGTTATAAACTTGTAGCAAATTATATGATTCATAACTTTTATAGGTTGTATTAATGTTTTTATTTTGCTTTTTATATAACATTTAAAAAACACTGCTTCTTTAATATATAGTTACTAAGAGAAAGTATGCCTAATATAACACTATAATATGTTTATATAATGTAAACATTAAACCCTCTACTATAATTCCATCATCTACTATGATGTTCATGAAAGTTTTTAACAATCACTAATGTCATGGACCAACTGTAAATACATAAGCCAATGAAGTAATTGTGCATTGATGGGCCATTAACTTTGAATCAATATGAAATCTATAAATTCAAACATGTTTGTGAAACTTAAGAGGTCACCTGCAATCTTCAGGAACTGCGTTGGAGTGAATGTAAATATTATGGAGAAAGTCTTCTCATTTGGACGGTGAGTTTAGTTAAAGTGGTTGAGGTCATGCAGGTCTGATTTCACTAATCAGAGTTATAAAAACAAACCTTTATTCATTTGTTTGTTTGGAGTAATTACTGGTATTTATTCACCTGGAAGTTTGGAGGCAGCACGTGTGGTCTCGAATCCCTTCACTGGGGCGGGGTGTCCAGTTGACATTGGGGGATATATATGTTTGTTTTTGCAAGCAAAGGCCCAGTCCATCACCTGAGTACGACTTTGCGGTTGTTTGTGATACTGATTGTGGTCATCCTAGTGATTGTTTGACCAAGTAAACTCAGGGATCGAATGAACGTCCCTTGGCATGTGTGCATACATCCTCCAAAATAGATTTATTGTGTGTCACAAGAAGGTTTTCTTATCTTAGTTAGATGTCTTGAGTCCACTGATTGGAGGATTACAGGATAATTTAAGATGGGATGAAAACTTGTTCGGTCATCAACGAAGACTAGCACAGATGTGGCCTTCCAGAATGAAACCAAAGATCTGTCCTGCATTAGTAAATCTGCACCATCTGCCCAACACATGTCTGGTCGAGGGTCAGAGGTGTCACCAAAAGTTATAAATGAGGATTTCTTTGCTTAAAGGTTTTACAAGATTTTTAGTCATATGTAAGTCGATTTAAGTTGTTGAAGGTCTATATTTGTTTCAACAATGCTGAATTATAACTTATACATATTTGTGTTTTACTATAATTTAAAATGTATTATTTAAATAATTAGGTTATAAAATGTTATATATTTTAGTTTTTTTTTTTACATATATTTATGAAAATAATTTCCCACAAGGGGAAGAATAAAGAATTTCTGATTCTGATATACAGTTTACGTATATGTATAATTACGTATATGTTTATACATATATATTACCTCAAATGAAAAATAAAAATGCGTACATATCTATTATACAAATATATTAAAAAATTGTGTCTGTTCAGATCATCTTCCCATCAGTTTCAGTTTGGTTGGTGTATTTCTGAACATGCATATCCTCTTGTGTTGCATCTCTCTGTCATTTCATCACTGTCATCTCTTTAAAACACTTCAACACACTGGAGTATCCTCTCAACTCTTCTGTGAGGTTTCGGCAAAATGGGAAATGCTGGCAGTAGAAGAGCTTTGTATCTCATTTTCAGAAGCATTTTGAAGGACTTTCTCTCTTTGAATGTTTGTGTGGTGAAGTCAAGCCAACGCAGGGTCTTCGGGGAGACAATTATTTTTGAATCTATTGTTAAGTTTGGTGCTAACACGGTCCTTTTGAGTACTTTTGGAACGACGATGTTTGTTTTGTCTCGTTTACATGTGATGTTTGGAATGAGAAGGTCTCTTCTGCGTTAACAGAGCGAAGACACTCTTTCAGTCTTTCTTATCTGATCCTTATTGTAGATTATTTGAGGCAAAAACTCCATGTGCACGTCTCCAGTGCAGTCATGCGTGCGGGGACCTTACTTGAGAATCAATTTACTTGAGAATTACATTCTGATCTAATAAGATAAAACAGTCTGTTTTGGTTTGTGCAAAAATGTAATTTTGTTCGGCCATTAAAAAACATAGAGGCATTTCTAGTTGTTCTGCAAATATTGCATTTTCCCTGTTTCTTGTCTTTACCAGCATAGTGCAAATTAAAAACTACAGAAAAAAAAGTTCATCCAGACCTCCACTTCATTGCCTTTAGCATGTCTTTTATATTATTGGCCTGTCACATTTGTATAACAGCCGTGCTGGATGAGAGACACCAGTATGGTTGACTCACCCCAGTGTCACTTGCCATTTCGTCAGGACTCCACTCGGAGAGCAGAAAGGCTTAACAGTTTGTCCTGAGCAATTAGCATTAGCATTATTATTCAGCACACATAGTAAGGACCGTGGGGCAGCTTTCTAATCCGTATAAAGACCATCCTTTGCCATCATTGGCTTAATAAACACCGATGATGGTTTACATGCAGCACATAGGCCATTTCACTCTTAAAGAATTGGTTCAAGGTTGAAATGAAAAGGTGAAGGAAAACTCAAATGGTAGAAAACGTCTTTAAAGATGAGCAGAAAGCATAAAAGTCATGGTTATACAAATATATATAGTCAAGTTATGTAATTTAAGGCGGGATTACATATTCTGTCAATGGAGTAATTGGTCACTAATGAGAGCATTAATAATTAGGTTTTCTCATCAGGCTTCGATGTTTCCACTGGACAACGTGTCACCATTGGTCATCTTGTTCCCGTCAATAAAAACGAATGAAATGGGGCCAGTGGAGTACAAGGGCATGGATCGGTGACCTTGTGTGCTTCATGGTGATAGTCATAGCTCTCAGGCTCTGAGCTTTAGCAGTTGCCCATTGGCTTTAGACTGATTATATTCCAATTGTCCTTCTTTGTTCACTCTCAGAAATCTTGAGTGCTCTCTTCGTGTAATTAGGGGCAGATTGCCCTTTTGTCCCCCACATGCACTTGATTCGGGGATTGCTTTTCACACACAAGCTTCACTGATGTTTTGTGCACTCTCATGTCACCTGAAGAAATGTCACTCAGATCAAGAAACTGATAAGTATATGCAGACCGTGTGAAGGAGAGGTGAATAGTCTACACACACACACACACACACACACACACACACACACACGCGCGGAGTAAGTAACTAGGTGTCGACAGTTCCAGCTTCTTATCTCTTTCCCACAAAAGCCTCTTGTGGTGATTTATGAGATTGTGTGATGCATTTCACTTTACATTTCTTGATTCAGTACACTCTAATTCGTAACTGCATTGATTTACAGTTATTCTTTATTAATACTACTATTGCCTCAGAATAGAACGCATGGATTTTTGAAGTGAGATTTTGTGAAAAATGACATTTTTCATAAACATTTTATTGAACAGCTCAGACCTATTATTTGGAAATAAAGCGCATTAACAAACAACTGCAATGTATGCCCCGGGTAGGAACTTGGAAGCCCACAGAGATCCTCATTCCGGCTTGTTCCCATTTCTTGCTTGCTTTGTTTACCCCTGGCGAGCCATTAATTACCTCTTTATTTCATATGCAGTGACTATAAATTCACAAGAGAACAATGACCCATTCCACTCTTCCCCTGACAGACGCCATGCAACTAAATATAACTCATACATTTGTGAATCCGTCAACAGATTATAATTCAGCGAAAACATGCTTTCTAGAATGGCCTCGTCTCCTGTGCCCTTCAGTGACACATTCTGGAGGCAGACGGTCCACAACTGCTCGGAGGCATCATGGACCACCCGTTTCTTGCCCGTTCCTTTGGTTTGTACAATTAGTTCTTACCCCATCTGCTGTAGTTAGCCTAAGGACTTGACCATGATCCTCCGCTCGCTTTGGCGAGGACTATTATAGCAATGTGCACAGGAGACTTCACCCTGCACCGAGTTCTAAAGATCACACATTGTGTGATTGTATGTGTAAGACAAATCGTGGCTTTAACGTTAAGCTTTTGGGAGCGAGTGCATGTGTGTGTTCACTGAAGTTCAGAGAACGCTGTAGGATATACCATTGTGAGAAAGCCAAAGCTTTTCAGAATGATCTTTTTTGGTTGTTAATGAAGCCCCGGAGAGCTGTCTGGGTCAGATTGAATCAGTGTTTCCGAGGGCCAGAATACGGATGTGCCTTTCTGTGTATTTTAAGTGTTTTTTCGTGTTCTTGACATGCGTTTGGTGGGGTTTCGACTTAATCGAAAATGAAGCTGTCAGTCAAACTCGCTCCTAGTCAAGAATATTTTTCTGTTGCATGACAAGCGCAGGGCCTTTGTTAAAGTTTAATGATTATGTCTTTTTTAAATGAAATTTAAGCATCACTTGCATCACTTTTTAGAATGTGATATTTCTGTACTAAGTGTCTTCTATCTTCAGGCAAATCATATAATGGATGGATGGATGGATGGATGGATGGATGGATGGATGGATAGATAGATAGATAGATAGATAGATAGATAGATAGATAGACAGATAGATAGATAGACCTATTTGAAGGTAAAGATTGGAACAGTTTGCATCTACACACTTTCTGATTATGAGCATTTGCTTTATTTAACTTTTCTGCTCTTCTCAGACCATATGAAGACAAGCTTTTTTTTGCCAGTAAAGATATTTAAATAGCAGTTTTCTCTAGTTTATTGGAGTTCCAGTGCTTTTAATTTCCTGATGCATTATTACATTATTATTATTATTATTATTATTATTATTATTATTATTATTATTATTTATAGTGACTTTGCATTGGTCTGGAACTAAGCAAAGCGTTCAATTTTTTTTAATTATTACAATGATTGTAAATGTAATGTAATAGTATTACGTGAATATAAGCATCCTGCGTATATTCACGTAAATATAGGAATTAATAACAATGCACCCTGCTTATATTCTCAAAAATATGGTAATTAAAAATAATGTATTAGTTAATTTTTAAATAACTAATTTGAAAAAGTAAACAGCATCATCACTGCCACACTCACACCAGACATACCCTTACTGTCTATAGGTCTCCTGTCCTGTTTCCCCGTTTGGTGTTTGTTGCTGTTTTGATATCACTGCTAATGTCCTCAGAGTTAATTGAACTTCATGCCGTGTGCCAGGCTCCCTGTCTGCTGCGCTGTAATAGTTTATTGACGGCATAGGCAGAGTACCCGAGAGCCATGGCATTTTTTAATGATGAATTGGGGCAAGGTCGTCAGAAAGCGCGTCCTCTTGCCCCGTGGCATGCCACAGCCGCATGGGGCTCCAATTTCAGCCGCGCTTTTTGATCTTAATTGTTAAATTGGTCGCGCTGGCTTGGATTTATCTTAATTCCTGCAGAAGAATGCCGTCACTCCTCTTTTCTCCCTCCCATTTAGAAATCCCTCATTTTCACAGCCGAGGAAATTGCTCTTCAAGTGCATTCAATTTAAACCATCCACTGTGGGATTTCAGTCGCTAATATCTTGATCAGAGTGGATGATCGAAGTTTCGGCTGATTTACCTTTCAAGATGGGGGAAAAAAATTACTAAAAAACAGTGAGCAGTTTTGATTTGTCTTTTAGACTAGCTGAACAGAGTTCCATTAGGAGATCAATGAGGACGAGTGTTTGTGTGAAAACTGCAGCCACTAGAAAAAATGGCACGATTCTTATGGTATAATGGCTTTTGGAAATACAAGGTGAGATATTAGCTACTATAATCACCGAACAATGGTCTCGTCTTTTCCAATGGAGCTGATTTGAAACAAGTGCAGAAACATTGTTGAAGTCGGTTGACAGTCTAAGCCATTAACATGAATATTGCATTTGCAGTCGGATTTAGTACGCAGCGTTTCGATGGGGTTTGTGTGATCAGCATGTTTTCTTCCTGTATTCTCTTCCTTTGTACTGGGGAAATGAGAGCTTTCCAAAGCCCTGACACACAGTAATTATGTGAACTCCATTTGCGGCAAGCATCTGTCTCTTTTTCGCTCTTTCGCTCTTCATCCACGCTTTGCCTGCGTCTGCTGACTCTTGGCAACTGTCTAATGTGACGGCTGGAAAAGACTGCAGAGCACAAGCTTGGAAACCCATTGCCTATATTGTTAAATGTTAAATGCACACATCACTCAAAATTAAAAGGACGTTTTTTTTAACACACACACACACACACACACACACACACACACACACACACACACACACACAAACACTCGCACACGTAGCTTTACTATACATAATCTAGACCAACAGTATACATATAATAGCTAAATGGCTAAATAGTATTGAATTGTCGATGGATATACAAAAGGTGTGTGTGTGTGTTTTATGTTTTTTGTCTGTGTTTCAGTTCTCTATCTATCTTACATCCATCCATTCATCCATCCATTATTACCTCTATCTATTCTTCTCTTTCTACCATTCTCTTACGGATACAGAGCAATATATACAATATATCTTTGTAGAATGTAATTTGGTAAAAAAAAACCTGAGCTTCCTGAAAGCATCAACACGAAATAGTAAACGTCCTCGGTAAAGAGAAAAATCACACATTTTAACCTGTAGTGAGTATCTATGGTGTGTGTCACTTTAACAAGCGGAATAAGTATAAAATCTTCATCTTTAAGTCAACTGTCCCTTGACCTGGTTAGATGATTCCACTTGTGCTGGGCTTGCATTTGAGTTTAGGATCTGTCCCGAATCATGACCCAAATACTCAGCATGTTGTGAATGAACACCTGGGCCTGCAAGGCTTCCACTAGCGGCCCACCTGCATGTCATCTCCAGCTCGCCGACACCAGCTGTCCCTGGCTAGCTGGAGCGTGTGGACCTAGTCGTCAAAGGACACGGGTCATTTTGATGAGCCGGACAGCGGAGGAGAACATATCAGCATGTGTTGGAACGTGCACGGGCCCACAGTCTGTAATAGGAAATCAATATTATGTAAGCGCAGAGTCGGAAAAAAATCTCCAGTGTTACTGTCGATGTGATGGTGGGACGCGGTGCTGTTCTCCATGATCATTTGCATTTCGCTGTTTGAAATGCCGACTTCAAAGAGCAAAAGTAAACTGACAGAAAGAGCGACTCGTTTAAAGATTTAAAAGCTGCACAAATCAATTAAGCAAAGATTTCGGGGGTTCGTCCGATGCAGAGAATTAACAAACACTGCTGGTTTAGGATTCAACCGGTAGATGTGTGTGAAAACGTTCTGAGAGATTAAATTAAGACATCATGTGCTGATGATTGACCCCACGAGGGTAGAATTTTTTTCTTTCTCCGCACTCTCCAAGGCATCATTTATTCAATTTGTCATGACGGTTGAGATGGAAATGGAGTTTATGGGCAAAAACGAATGCTAGTAAAATATGACTTTGTCTGAGAAAAAAGTGCTCACTAAGATGGTGTATGTTGAGAGTGATATGACTATTACATTTGATTTACTTATAATGTAATAATGCCAAGTTTTTTTGTAGAACCTATTGGAATCACTTGTCGCAAATCTTTTTAGACACTTTATTATTATATTATATTATAGTTTTTTTCATAGGTTATTTTTCATGAAGATTCTCGATGCTATTTATTAAATCATGTGAACGTGAATAAGCGGTTGCACTTTTTTGAACATTGGAGTTTGACTGAGACTTTTTGTTCTTTTTTTAATCTATTTTGTTCTGACATTTTTAAACATTGAGGTGTTACATTGCGTTTCTATATCAGGAAAAAAAACCTCGTAAAAATATTTTCTTGACTCTTTTAAAAATGGAAACTTGGTCTTCTTGGAATGGAGTAATTTTTTTCAGGTACTCTTTACACAGCATTTATCTCATTTTAAAGTGTGTGTTTACGTGCATGTGTGCGTGTTTTAAGACAGATATATACTGTAAAAGACTTGGAGACAAATGACCAGACTCTTGGAAATATGCCTGTTTGGCCACACTATGCTCTGGGGATCAGTAGGTCAGTCCTTTTGGAAGCTGAAACCATCTTCACTGTGTGGGAAGACTGGCTCAGGTAATTTACCTCCTGCCATTCGTGTCAGACAAAAATGTAATGAACGACATTAACCTCAGTCTTTGTAAAAAGAACCTGATGGCATTCAAATAGATTATGCACCGTGCAGGATATTTCAACAGATTCTGATTACAGATACGTTAGATCCATTAACCTGAAGCCTTCCCCTAGTTTTTTCCACTGATTTGTGTATATTCTAACAAAATTGCTCAGTTTGAATCGTTAAATCCACTTTAGAGAAGAGTATAGGTCTCAGCTTCCTTTATAAACAGATGTTCCTTTAATCATCTCCATGAAATGCAGTGCTAACAACACAGTCCCACTCACATCAGGCCATGAAATCCACCCAGGATGGAGAGCAAGAGCCGTCCTAACAAGAACAGTACACCGCCTGGACATTTTATATGCGCCCATTTCTGGTCTACCCAAGTCTGATGGCGTAAATAGAAAGGGATTGGAAACATGAAAGCCGCATTGTGTTGCCTCGAGCCATGTCAAATTCAAAGCCGAGTCCAGACGATAGGCACAACCAAACATTGCTTTAGAAAAAAAAGACCAGCAGGTCCAGGAGGCATTTCCGCATCCAGAGGCAAAATCACGCAACAGAGACGAAACCAAAGGCTGCTGCGGATTTTGTTGTGTCGCCGTGATGATTTTCGCCGGCTAATTTCGCTTCTTAATGCTGTTGTTACATCATTTAACAGTCCGGCACCTTAGCAAGGCGGATGAATTATTAATGGTCCGATCTCATGTACTATTAATGATCTTAAATATGTTCTAGCTTTCCAAGGCTCACTGGTTTAGACAAAGCCCTCAAGACGAGCAATTCTCCGTTTCAGTTTAAGTGGTGTTTTGTCAGATCACATGGCACTTTTAACCCTTCACAGCTAAAATAATGCTTTTTGGCCCTTTCAGCTCTTCGTTTTCTGGACTTTTCCTTTGAATTGTAATTTAAAAAACACAAACAAGCCTTATTTAGATTCAGGGACCAGAAATTCTGCCGAAAAACAGAGATGCATGCACATATTTTGAATTGAACAGATGTGATTTCAAAGATTAATGGTGGGGACTGCAGGGGTCTGTTTTGTGTGAGTCTTATGGGCTATTTAAGACACATGTTCACCACGCTGGGAATTGCAGCCGGTGGAGTGTTTGCTGATTTATGAACAGACAGAAAACCCGGATAAACAGAAGGTTTCTTTTAATGAGACCGAACTTTCAATTGTATTCTTTTCTCTTCACACTACTTTTGTAAAGGTTGCATCCTTCTTCGGCTGGAGCTTCCCATTACCACTCTCACTTTTCAGTTGTCAGAATTGGTTTGAGTCTGAATTTTTTTGTGTGAAACCATTGAGCTGTGTCCCATATTCTAGTCCGACGGGATTTTTTTGCCCACCAGGCTGCCTATTACTGACCCCCGGATGCTAATGGGCTGAAGGGAGAACGTTGGTGTTTTAAACATGCAATGTGTCCGTTCCTGAAGCATCTTTAGTATTTTTGTCTCGTCTTTTGGTTTTATTGATTACAGGCGTTTAGTATTTTTTAAAATTTCATGTTGAAGGCTGTATTTTTTATATAATATTTATAATATGGATAGGTCCTCATCATGGTAATTGTCTATTCATTAGTGTGCACTTTAAAGTGTTTTTTATAGAATATTATAAAATTTCCATAACAAATCTATTTATGAAATGTCTTTTCTTCAACATGTATGACTATGACTCGTCTGAAAACTATTGGTGAATGGCTCTCTAAATAACTTGTAAAATTATATTTGTATGTGACATCATGACGATATTTGTTTGTGACAACAGGAACATCTGTGTAATCACGTCTTTGTGTGTATTCACCCCCCCCCC
>CM051501.1:10040050-10128229 GCA_028031935.1 Paedocypris micromegethes | reverse complement strand
CCCCCCCCCCCCACTAACACACACACCCTGAGGGGTAAAAGTGCTGCCCTGCTTGAGTTCTCCCCTGCCGTGTGCACTGATGTGCATGTGTCAATTGTGCTGTGTGTCGCACAACTGTGTTACTTTTTCCTCTTGGAGAGATTTTGGAAAAGAAAAAAGGCATTTTATATTTACCCTTCAAATATTTTACAGTAGTTCTTGGTGAGATTTGTAAACTTTATTGTGTATTGTTTGACTTCCAAAAGTGTGTTGTTTGATTGCGATATGCACACTTTGCAATAATTTGACAAGTTTCTTTCTATTCCATTACTGTATATATATTTTCTATCTATCTATCTGATTGCTAATAGCCAGTGTTGTATCGCTAATACAAGTGCCTTCAGCACACACCTACAACGCTAAGGATATTCCAGAATCAAAACTTACTCAGCAACTCAAAGAACTTTTCAGATAATTTCAAAGAAGAGGCAACTGGAAGTAGACTGTGTATGTGGAACAACCCTCAGCCCGTCACAAACGCTTGCTTTTAATAACGCCACAGTAGTCAATTCTCAGGTTGCGGTGGTGTCTGAATAGAGAAGGCAATTGCAATAGTGTGTTTGGGGCTGTTATCTTGGGCAGCTTTAGCTGAATACACATATTTGCAATGAGTAACAAGTCCAAGCTTTGAAGTTGCGCTCCTAGCGAGCACGAGGGGCTTCTTTGATGTTTCCTGCCTGGTGGGTTTTTGCTGTAAAAGGCCTGAGAGAGAGAGAGAGAGATAGATAGAGAGAGAGAGAGAGAGAGAGAGAGAGAGAGAGAGAGAGAGAGAGAGAGAGAGAGAGAGAGAGAGAGAGAAAGGGTGGGTGGTTGGGTGTAAGAATGCACGGATACCACCTGGTCCCAGAGGGCCAACATAAAAGACTGTGTCATCCAAGACAGTTAGCAAATGCCACACTTAGTCAAGAACTATATAAATTGGTGTCAGAGTAAGCGGAGAGGTTGGCAGAGTGAGGGAGAGGAAGGGAAGGAGGGAGAGAGAGAGAGAGGAAACTTTTCCCAAGGCTTTTAACGATTATGTCACAGTTTGTCTATTACTCTTTGATAGACTAGTCGTAAATCTTGGTTGAATGATGCATGACATGTCTTTTTGGTTTGGGCTGATTTTCAACATCACTTTTCAAAAAGAAGGTTTTAAATTGCCTAAGAACTTTGCCCGTCTGCCCAATGTAGCATGAGATGGTGGTTCCCAGGCCTGAATTTTACATGGTTGAACTCTTGAACTGTGGAATTTCATGCCCATCGTGTCCATCTCAACACTTGGATGGGTGAATGATGAACTCCATCGCATTAGTTTTAAGCGAAAAAACAGATTTTCCCCCGTGTGGAAATCCGAAATAAAGCTGAGGTAAATATTGCATAACCTTGACAGTTTTACACCTCAAGTATGTTTTATTGATTAGAGCCAAGGCGCATTATCCAACAATTGTATTTTTTTGTACACAAACATGAAATTCCCATGCAAGTCCATGTCTGGTCAATATAGAAAAAAAGTCATGTGTCTTAATGTTTAGTTGGATCACTTCTCCATTTCTTGTGTTTTTTTTGCCCATATCCTCAAAATCCCTTTGTCCTTTCTGGCTCCTCCACCTGCATAAACATCTCAGAAATGTGTTGTGAAATAATTCTTCTGATTTTAATCTGGCTTTTTTCGATCTTTGTTATTCTCCTATTGTTTTTAGTTAAACAGTTTCATAATGGTCCCAGCAATTCTTACTCAAGTTATGAGGCTCTTTGTTTTGTCACACCCAGTTGAAAAGTTAACGCGCATTTTATGTGAAACTTTATAGAAATTGCGTGTCCTCAGTGTCCTACTGAAATGGAGCCAGAGTCGGGCCATTCTGCTGGATCCAGCAGTGGTCGGCCTTCCCGAGGGGCCGTGTTTACGGCGGAGGTTTTTCTAGTTGCGTCCAAAGCAGATGAAGCACTGATTTCCCTCGCTGGAGTCCATCTGGACTCTTTAGCCCTGTGATGGTTAGAGGATGAGGTTGGACCGAGCTCTTACTGGACCTAGGCCCAGGCATCCAGCTGCCTTCATCTGGGCTATGTGGAGCTTGATCAGTTTCTGGCAGACCAGAAAGTCCTCTACCAAACTTCACCATCTTAAACTTTGTTTGGTCCTTTTCAAAGCTTTTAATCATGGCTTCTCAATACATTGGCCAGTAACAACTGGTTGATCACAATGACAATTTTGGTGATTGTGAGGCTATGGAATCCATCCATCCATTTTCTACTGCTTACTCCTTTTCAGGAACTGGCGCCAATTTCAGCAACTCTGCGCCTGAGGTGGGATACACACTCTGGAGTACAGAGTGTGTATGATTAACATACTGGGCAGCCTATCTTCATTCAACTGCATATAAAATCAGCATAAACGTATAATACTAGAAGCTTTTGAGTTGTAAGGGTTTAAATGATTGGATGAGCCTGACCAATCAAAAAGCCAAAGACGCGCCTTCAACATCATCGTTTCACATGTGGATACTGACATAATTTCATAATTTCTTTCAACTGAGAAATCCAATGAAGTTTTGGGCTGTTTTCTTGTACGTTGGGACAAATTACCTAATTAATTCTTTGTTTATTGAATTGTATTTATTTATTTATTTTGCGTTGTGATCTGGTTGCATTCTGTCATGTTGGTCTAAAGAGTTCTTTGTGTGTTCACTGTTCATTAAAATACAAAGTAATTCTTCTAAAATAAAATAACTAAAATAAGTCACCATTGCTTTTCTAAAGAAAGGAAAATGTGGAGCGAAATCTTTGGGCTGTACATAAAAAACTTGATGCTGAAAGCCATTATGGTAAACAGCATCACATTGTACAGATAAAGAATATATAAATGTTTAAAGTTTTTACACCTGGTAGATCCCTTTGATGGTAATTTTATAAATATATGAGCATCCCTGGTTTATATGTTAAGACTTTGCACACACCGCTGTTGCTTTATTCCCAACAGAACGCAACATGCAACAGGCGAATAGCACATGTTCACTAGCTGCACACATACATCTGGTTCTTGTAGCGTCCAAAGATCTGCAAGATCAAAACCCTGCGCACTTCCTACAAGCACCTTACCGGTCCTGTGACAGCCGAGAGATTGAAAGCCCCTCATCCCAATACCTACAAAACAGCACGGTCCTTGTCAGCCCTTGACAAACGTCCATCTTTCGTCTGCTCTTTTTCTCTGAGCTGATTTAAGTAGAGGATCAAGTCTGGGAGACTTCATGATCTAAGGGTGTCTTCTAAGGCTTTCATCCAGTATATTGTTTCAGGTCTTACTGTGTATACTTACTTGCCATGCGTCCTTTGTAGATTTAGATTGGACTTCTTTTTCCACATTTTTTTTTTCAATCATTGAACCAAATTCATCTAAGATTCATTTAAAACGTTTTCTTGTTAAATCTGATTAGTGGTGGTGAGTGTGACATTTTAAAGCATGTAAAGTATGCTTTACATTTTGACATATTTCTGAGAATACGGTGTCAGTTTCAGTTATGTAACACTTGGTTTTCAAATAGAGATTAGACATTATTAACAGATTTATTTTTGAAATCTGTATTGAGGAAAAACCGTTGGTTCTTGTTGAGGATTATATGACAGTTAAAATTCTCTTTTGAGAATATGCACACACAAAGAGAGACATAAAGAAAGCACGCAAATAACATTCTGTATATCTGTTAGTTCATTCAACTTGTAATTTCTTTCTTATTATTCTTTCTTGCGGCACTCCTAATCTTGCACTTATCTCTCTTAAAACAGAAACCTAGAAGAACAGCTTTTGTCATATCATATATTTTTGTCAATCATATTAGGAATCTCCAACGGAAATGTTTTCTTATTACAGGCTGCAACTTGTAGTGAAGGCCTTTTGGAGTGCAAACACACTCTCAGGCGTTATTACAAACACCACGTTACCAAACACTCTAATCCCACCTATATTCACTCTGTTGTTTTTCCACACATTGCACCACGCTCCACTGACCCCGTAGGTGAAAGGATAATGGGAAACGGAGAAATGAAAAGTGTACTTTTTAAAGAGGTCCCTGGTATCAGCACCCTAGCCAAGTGTCGACAGGGTCAACTGCCGTCTTGTAAACCCAAGCACTTTAGACCGAGCTGAGTATGTGTGAAGGAGTTCTCTCGTTCTCCTGTGTCGAGAGATCTGCTTTCAGCACATCCCATCACAAGCAGGCCAATCTCAACACTTAGAAAAGAACAGGACTTAAAAGCAAAAAAACGTCCCTTAAGCCCCCCGTCTTGACTGGTGACGTCGTCAGCACTTTAAACATCAGCACATTTATCCCAATTGTCCTTCTTCGAAGCCGTTCTTGTTCTCCGCGTCCGTCGTTTCAACTCTTATTATGCGCCACGCTGTGCTAATTGATGTCATATTTCACTCTGACATTTGGTTGCATCCTTTTGTCCTATCCGTTCCTTTCCTCTCAAAGATTTAATTTGTGCTTTTTCTCCTTTGTCAGCTTTTTCCTTCAGGTCCGTGCTTTACAAGCAAATTCACTTCAGGATTTTTTTCCCACTTTGCTTTATAGAGTAAAGGCACAATTTTTTTTTTTTATCAAAGGTTGTGTGATGCGTCTGAATGCCCGTTTTGGTAAAGCTTTGGCCTTTGTCTGGTGGTAACGTGTGATCCTGAGGTGGGCAGACACGCTTTGATTTCTCCCCGGGGTGCGGCGCTGGTCGTGGATAAAACAGGCTCTGAGATGGCAAGTGACAGCCCCAAATCCTTGCCGACAAGTAGACACGGAATCCCAAGAGGAGCGAGATGGGCCAAGGTGCACGATTACAGGGTTGGCATCCGCTGTTAGGTGATTGGTACGTGGTGTCGCCCTCGTTCCACCTGACCTGCCACCCCTCAGGGGGGCATCATGCCACATCAGCGGCCTAGTATAGTGAAGCCTTCGCGGTTTAGTCTTTCTGACTGCAGTGGCGTCTACATTGCCAGTTGCATTGAGGGACTGTGACAGCTCTTCTGCCTTTAATGCAACCTTTGAGAACGTTAGCATAGAAAAACTAAAAGGAAAAGGCAGTAAAACAGGAATGAGATCAAAAAAAGAGGGAGGATGGCTTAATGGCTCTTGTGCCATGAACAAATGTGTTCCAAGGGTGCAAGGACACTGAGACGTTGGCTGTGAACACGAGTCGAAAATGCCAAGCCGCTTAATTATTAATGTCGTTACTTTTTAGTGCTAAAATATGGATGCACCACTAAAATGTTGACAACAAACCAAAAGAACAGAGGGCAAATCCGTGTTTCTCATCCCGATGTCTGATGTGTGATGTTTCTTGAAAATTGAATTATTGAAACCAGTTTTTTGGAATTCCAGTGACGGTTCTAGAACTGAGCAAACAATGGCGAGGAAAAACCGCAGGGATGAAGCACACGACTTTAAGACTAAACTAACAGCTAGGCTTGTCAACAGGTCTGGTTGGCAAAGGTGCCTTCTTTTAGAAGAATCGAATTTAGACTGGTTGCTGTTTTCTTAAGAAAGCTGTAATGCGACAGTTGCCCGATGCTTTGACGTGTAGAGAAAAAACCAAATTGGTTGTGTTTGTCTTTTAAAGAAGACTCTATGTCGGTCTATGTCTTAACATCTTTTAACAGCTGGGTGTTGCACAGGTGTGTCCAGATGTGTTGACATCCAGATGAGCTGGTTTGTGCGTTTTTTTTTATGTTAGTGTGTTTAAAGTGGGACATATGACAGGATGCTAACAGATCAAAGTCGACAGCATGTGGTTTTTAACCTCGATTCATTCGCAGAGGTCAGAATGTTTTCCAGTGATGTTTGCTTTGTGCTGGAGACAGTTTCATGGCTATAGATGCACAGGTCATGTCAGAATAATCTGTTTTATTGGCTCGTGTTGATTTGAAGAGAGCCATGTCGCCCCGTCTTTCCCTCGAGCTGCGGCTTATCGCTCCGTGTAGAGGCGTCTGGAGCTTTCCACCCTCTCTGAACTTCTGGCCAGCTGGCCTGGCCGACGTTGGCCTCAGAGGCTCAAACACTGATGCAGACCTTGACAAAACACAAGTTTCTTGCAATTTCACATACTTTAAGGATGAACAGGACCCTGTGCTTTTTCTGTCACCTCCCATGATGCACTGCAGGGGTTAAAACACACTGTAGCACCGAGAGAACAGATAGACTTAGAGATGGAGGTCATGCCCTCTGGCTATGATGTGGCCTCTGTCTCGCCCAATCAAATTCGAGTAATGGGAATTTGTGCCGTTGTAGCTGTTCTAACACAAGTTCACAGTTTGGTTTTTATACGGTTGCGTCTTTTCATTCATGGTTATTTATTAGTGTGAAGGAGATCAGAGTAGATTGTAATGCCAACTTGGATAGTAGGATTCATTTTTAGTTCAGTGGTTTTGGCATAGTTGTTTTTTTTAACAGCTTTTGACATACCATTGTACTTTTTTACGTGTTTCATTGCTTGTATCTAGTGTTTTATGAAATGCCATACTTTGTATATTGTGTGTATACTTTGTAAAAATGGATGTTAAAATAATCATGAATTATATTATTCCCATTAAGTTTAATACTTACAAATTCTAATAGATTATCACAGATCATCTCTTACCAAATCTTTTTTTTTTTTTTTTAATTATTTCTAATTCATCCAGATTCTTACACACAAATCTAAATTCAAATCTCAAAATTTGTAAATATCCTTGTTTTGGTGGGCACAAAATCTCCTCATCGCAAACGCTCATAGTTTTGAACAAATCTCTCGCAAATTCTTACAGATTCTCACAGATTAAAGACTTATGTTGTAGAGTCACACACACCAGCAGACAGGACAGATGTTCGCCGCCTGCATCCTGCTGAGGGGACATTAACTGCCATATGAACTTTATTAGACAGCCTTGCTTTAATTATCCAAAGACATTCAGCAACATGTTTGTTATCCAGGATCTGAAAGGGAAAAAGGGGGGTCAGGAGGGCAGGTTCGAAATCCGCTGCTGGACAGTCGGCTGGATTTGAGCCAGGATGTTAAAAACAGGTGTGCTATGGAGTTGTGGTGGTCAGGAATTGACCTGATGATTAAAAACATAAGGTTTAATCAATCTGAGAAACGTCAATCACAGTGGTCTCCATCACAACGTCGAAAGACAAGAAAGCTCCATTTCAGCTAGGTTGACACACATACACATCTATATATCGGCAGATGATAACATCGCTTAGTTATTAATTCACTTATTATTATCGTGAGTGAAGGAACAGTTGTCTTAATCATCCCGGAAACCAACATTTGATGTCGCTACCAAAAAAACGGCAAAGAACAAACTAAAATGAATTTCTCTTCGGAAAGCATGTTTAGCACCAGCCCCCCTTATCCGCAGCCGCATGTGTCATTGAAACACACGGATTTACGATTGCATGTTTAATTGATTCAATACAGAATATTAGTGAGAAAAGCAGCTTACGCTCTTCTGCTATCTGCGCAGGGGGAAATGAATTAATATACACTGTCCCAAATAATTACAGCTGCTGTTTGGTAAACACCCCCCCACACTACAGACACACACGTGCACACACGCACGCACGCACGCACACACACATACACACAGACACACACACACACACACACACTTACAGCCCCCCTCCAGTGCCAATTAAACAGAGACCCAAAATACCAGGCCTTGTAACAGGATTAACTCAGTACGTTTAAGAGGTAGAGGAAATAATTAGTCCTATTGCTGATAACTGTAATCAGGTTAACGGCCAAGTCCCATTATGGGCTCCGGTCCCTGGTATTGTTGTGCAGTTATGGTGTGGACAAACACAGATGACAAAGACAAATCACATCTTTCTTCAGCTTTACTCTGCTATTCACACTGAGTCTTATCGTGGAATGTGCATTTCTCACAAGTCAATAAGTTTAGACGGGCATGAACCCATCTAGGCTTGTTTGTTTTATTAATCTGATCAAAAAAACATTTCAAGTGACTGATAAATGGATCTTTTCGGCCAGGAGGAGAAAGAAAAAGCACCGGGCCTGAGCTGCTATCGAATGAGACAGTCAAATAGATCCAGGACAAACGATTTCAATCTCGTCTTGTCAGCCTCAGACATTGATGTGTTTGAGGCCGAGTGTTATTGAGCAGAAGTCTGTAAACAAACAACAGAAACCACAACCTACGAGATCATCATTGCGTTCATTCCCACTAGAAAGAAATCAGATTATTGACACGTCTCCATTACTGGCTTTTTTTTTGCTAGATTTGAGATGTGATCAGACGAATATGGAGTTGGTTTAAGAGTGTTTCAACAGGATGAGGGAAAATCCAATCAATTCTCTGTTATCCGGTTTGCCAGGGTGAGGCTGGCACCTCTGGGATTTGCTTAAAACCCTTTGCCCGTCAATGTGCCACACAGCTGGTCTGAAATCACAGCAGATGGGCCGAGTGTTTTTCTTTCAGGATTACATGGTCAATTCTAACACGTAGGCTCGTTTGAAAACACGTTCTCCGCTGCTTTCCATTAATTTAATGAAACAAAGCAGATGATGCCTGTTCTCATCAGATTTACTACTGGAAGTCCTAAACGGCATGAACATTCATTTAAAAGAGTGTCTAGTTTCTCTTGTTGCCTGTTTTCCTATTTTTGTTTCCTTCCGTTAATACTCTGCATGCTGATTGCCAGAGCGAAAGCACAGAAAGCCTCTGGCACCAACATGCCACTCACTCTTAAGGGTGAGAAACCGGCGTGAAGGTGGAGGTTAATATCCATGACTGGCTGAGGAGAGATCTGTTGTGACCGGACAGAGTCTTGGTAGATTGACAGGAGAAGAGTAAAAGCTCCTCACCATCCTTCTGCTGCCCTGCTGAGATGGCGAAAGCATCGGTGGGATTCTAATTCACCGTGACAGTGCTCTGTGTCCATCGCTGGCCCATGATTCCATCTGAGTCGGAAATTCTTCTTGACTATCACAGGAATCTGACCGAACGGTTCTCAACTAGGGATGCAAGAAGTTAAGCTCAAGAGTTTATTTGCTTTAATGTTTTGTTGGAATTGGCTATAATCATTTTTTAGACATAATTTACATTCTAAGTGTTGTTGATTGGATTTCAAGATTTTTTTTTTCAAGATTTAAATTGAACTTGGAGTAGGACTGACATCACAGTTTCTGAATCACACTAAGGTGCAGGATATTGTAATGTTTTAAGTATTTTTCAATGACGAAATTGATTTACATTTTAATTCAGAATGTGTGGCTATGTTTCAGTTCTTATTCAATATCAAATTACAAGATAAAAAGAAAAATTAAATGTCAAATAACTGAAACTTGCCAAAATTGCCAAATGCCAAATTCACAAAACTTATATTATTTCAGTGTTTCGCAATCTAATATACGTTTATTGAGTTTAAAATCTCTTTTTGATTGGTTGTGTGAAAAAATGGCAAGTGATGGCAATTTTGAAAATTATGAGGCGTGAAAATTTCGAAGGCGTGGTCGCTATGAAACGAGCATTTCATCATTTGATACAAAACTAGAGTTTCATAGTTTGATACCAAACTAGTGTTACCAACCATTTTTAATCTACCTAACCATTTTTTTTTTAGACAATAGAGACCTAACAGTTAATAGACCACTTGCACGTTGAAGCATGTAGCATCACACAGTATGCATTACTTACAAAGCAGCAGAACAATATTTGCATAATTGTTTAATCGTATACTCGCTACAGAATCTCCTTCAGGATCATTACCTGAGTGCATTGCAGGCGAGAGAATCTGGTGATGGGGTTCCGACTTGACCTCACTTAGCCTCGCTCAGCTTCTCCCCTGTTCTGCTGTACTGATAATGAGAACACTGAAAGGTTCCGCCCTCGCTTTAATTACAAAAATTAAACATGTTGTTCCTGCTTTGTAGCTGCGTCTGGTAGATCAATCCTCACCTGGAATTGTTTCTGGCCTCTGGCTAATTGATTTCCGCAGTAATGGTTGGATCAGAGCGCCGCCTTTTATTTGTCAGAAACGGGAAGAAATTGCTGCCTTATTGTTGTTAATGTACAAGACAGAGATGTAAAGAGTACCTGAAAACCATACTTGAGTAGAAGTATGGATATCTTACTGTAAAAATACTCCAGTATAAGTTTCAAGTCACCAATTCCAAAAAGACTTGATTAAAAGTCATAAAGTATCCCATTTTAAAAGAGCTCGAGTTGTTTACTTGTACTGTATTTAGGCTCAGAAAGCACATAGAAATGTAAAAATCAAGAAACTATTTATTAATGAGGTTTTTTACCCTAAATTAGAAATTAAATAAACACCTCAATGTCAAAATGTCAAACGCAATGGAGTAAAGAGTACAGATACTCAATCACAAATCAGTAGAGGTTAAAGTTGCTTATATTTTTGACAGTAAGACTCATCCGTGCTAAGTTCTGAGTCACCTAAAAAAATCTAAAAATTAGAATGACTGCTGATTAAAGCAAAGAATACAATAATAGTACAATACTGTATGCACTTTATGAGTAAACCATATGTACTTTGAAAAGGAACAATACACTCAAGAGCAGGTTATTGTTTGTAACAAGCTCAATGAGGCTGTTTTTGAGCTTAACAAATGGTGTTAATTTTGCTTTGCTTGATACGTCTGAAGTGCTATTGATCAGCCCGGCAATCAGGCGAAAGAAACACTTGACGTGTTCATTATTGAGCTCATCGGCCCCTTTGAAAGCAGTTAATGAAGGGAAACAGAGGGGCATGGGGCGCAAAGCACACTTGCCAATCACCGTACAATCTGATAAATAATCAGAGGCAGGAAGAGGAGGTAGAGCTGAAGAGAATTAGCTCATCAGAGCTGGTCTGCGGGGTGGAAGTGGCTGATGCAAGCCCACCGGCTTCTCCTGAAATCATCCTCTGCCCAGACCCAGACCCTGGGCCCAAACCGACGCTTTTCTTTAGTTTAATATTGTCAGGTGAAGAAACCCCCCACCTTCCGTCTTTACCACTCAGTCCCCACTTGCTGGTGAGTCACTGGCTTTTCCTGCTGGTTTTTTGGTATTATTCGAAGCTTGTTGTGCTGCCAGTGCTCCCGAAGGCAAGCGCACATCAATCCTGACTAATCCCGCTCTCTGCAGAATGAAGATAAATAACACTCTGCTCTCTCCTCCCTTTAATACATGTTAAATTAAGTCTGATGTCTGGACGTTTGTTTATTTATTTTTGCAACATTTTAGCATCTAATATATATTTATAAGTGTTTAAAGACAAGTTTTGATTTATTGACAAAGTAAACACCAGGCCTGTTTTAAGGAAACTGGAAACCTTATGGTTCGGGAGTTGGATCTGCAAACAAAGTCAAGTTTGACAATAGGGCCACAGGGGACAATACCAAAATTGTGCTTTTTTACTGTGGTGTTCTGACATTCAGCTGTGAGACACATCGGACAGGGATTCGAACCTTCAGTGCTTGGGTGGCAGCATCAAATGTAAATCACTATAAATTTCACCGCTGTGAGACTATTGAGGTTTTAAAAAAAGAAAAAGTACACGGTTTACCTTTTCTGATAATGACCTGCTGTGCTAAACAGAAATCCATCCATCCGTTGTCAATTTCTGGGTCATGGGGAGCCAGCTAAGCAATTTTGGGCCTGAAGAGAAATGTAAACGTTGAACCCAAGGATTTGTGGATCTCCAGAATGACATACTCCATCACTGGGTCCAGACATTTAACGTCTCAAACTTGTTCGCAATTTTTTAAAGCACCTTTCTTTGATGAGGTTCTACAAAGATTATTTGGGGGTAGCAAGTGGGTGGAAGTCTCTTTAGTCATTATGTCAGTTTTTGTTAGGACTCCTACATTATGTCCTTGTATTAGGTGTTCAATTTAATAGGACAAATGATAACGCTTACGAGAGCTTTCAATGGTCTCTTTGCAGGGACCTGGAGACCTCCTTTAGAGCTCAGGCTCTTTTTTTCCAGCCTTTCTTTTTTCTTTATCGCTCTCCCTGAAAGCTTTTCTAAACTTTGCCTACACTAAAACAAAATGTGTTTTTCATTGTATGGATGGACCTTTCTCAGAGTAAACGTTGCATAATATGAATGCAAATGCCAAATAAAATTTAAGGTAAGTGTAAAAAAAAAAGTCTGTGCAAGACTGAAGAATTTGAGCCGAGGAGGAATTGAGATTTAGAGGAAGGAAAAGAAAATCCATCTCAAACGAACGGACAATAGCTTTGTGCTTGTGTGACGCCCTGGACTTTTATGAATGTCCATTCATGCAGCAATTGAGCCTGTTAGGCTTCTGGATGCCTTTGGGAAAAACTCCATATTAAATCCACACATTAACGTAGACGATAGATTCAAGCAGAAGCATCGTTTTGAATAATTGTGTTTCTCTGCTTCTCATTTTTCAAGCTGTGCTTTGTTCTATGCAATTTTTTAGTAAAACTGTGTTTTTCTTGCTTTTCCTGAGTCACAGCCGTGTGTGTGTTCAGATAAGTTCTTGGCTGGTTTATGTTAGATTACACACTGTCTTTAACTCGTCAAAACATTTTAAAAATTTCCAAACGTTGTTTGAATACTGTTAGAGTTGAAATTTTTGCATGATAATAATTACGTAACATTTGTTAAAAATAGGTCAGAATCATATTTTTGTGTTCTGGATTTTGATTTAGGAATAATATGAACTAATCTTTGATTTAGTGATATAAATGATCTATTTTAGATACATTCCAGAATATTTTTACTATATTTTTTTGTACTGTATTATTTTTTTGGACAAATTTTGTCTACTCATTCATTTTTATTTTATACGTGTCTATGTAAATATATGTATATACATCCATCCTTCTGTTGAATCTGCATTTTGAATTTAGAAATATTGCTGGCTGCTTTTTCCATAGAGGCTGATGATGGTGTGTCCATATTAGGACATCATGTGCCCTTATAGCCCTTTGGGTAAAGCCCTTTCAGCCCCATTTATCATACTACCAGCTATATAGCAACTAGCCTTTGGACCATTT
The DNA here is from genome assembly GCA_028031935.1 of Paedocypris micromegethes. Lineage (NCBI taxonomy): Eukaryota > Metazoa > Chordata > Actinopteri > Cypriniformes > Paedocypris > Paedocypris micromegethes. Next base: position 10,115,193 of record CM051501.1, on the reverse strand, counting down.
TTTAAAAACCTTTGTTACAAAGCCAAATGTGAGATTTGGTATGTCCTAGTAGCATCCCAAAGGCTAGACTGCATCAGTCAGCGTGTGAGAAGAGAAAAAGTAGAGGAGAGAGGTAAACAACTTTATCACTAGAAATCCGATTGGAGAGCTGGTTTGAGTGGTTTGTTCTTATCTAGCTGCCTCCCAGCAGTGGAATCCTTTAAACCAGGGAACAAGTCTCTGGTTTTCCATTAGAGCTTCACCACTACAAACATTTCACAAACCTCCTCCATTTTTGTCAGAGCCAATCTGAGAGAAAGAGTGGTGGAACGGGGGACATTAAGAAAAGGTGACAGTGATTTCTCAACTACTCATCCCAAAAGGAGAACCAAGCTTCGACGTTATCACCCCAGGCCTTCAAGCCACCAACAAGAGCCAAAGTTCAATGTCGATTCTTCCATCCTTCTGAAACAAAGCCGTTCTGGTTGCAGAACTAGATTAGTCCAGATTTACAGATTGGTATAAACATTGGTTTAGCTTCCCATTGATAAGTTTGTGTGCTTTTTGAAATCCCCACCCGTCCCTAAACCCACGGCCAGCTTAGCGTCTTATAATGCTGAATTTGGTGGACGTTTATGGTAACAAAAGGACAAATCTTAGGCTTTGATCGTTGAGCCATGTCTTGGCGCTTCGGGGATGCAGAAGTACAAATTTCAGCTACAAATGGAGCCGTGTTGTGTGTTTAAGCGGGTGGTGCGGGTCAGGGGTACGTTTGTTTGATTGAGTACAATGAAAAAAACTTCTAATTTGCACCACAGCTGTAGGAACCTTTCATCTCACCCCAAATCTGCTTTCTTTTCATATCCTGGTGTTTGAAAACATTGGCATTCATGTGCCCATGTGCGTGTCTGCTGTTTTGTGAGCCAACCCAGCGGGTTTGCCGGGATCCGTCCAGCCCTCTGTGCCACTTCTTCACCGAGTCACTAGAGTGGAAAATCTGGAAACGGAGGGGGTGTTTTACCTGAATGAGACGTGGGAATCTTGGCGGTAGAGATCTAGAAACTCCAGGGGCTGAATGAATCCTTGGAAGCTTTTCAGAATTGCGGCTTTAGCAGACAAATGTATGAGCCTCTGAGTCCAACACGCCATTTAAAAGAGACGTTGGAGCTCCACAGGGTGTAATGGAACTAGAATTTTGGTCTTCTGAAAATGGGCGTTCTCTATCGTGCAGAGGAAGTTCAGTGGTTTTACTTTCTGAAGACCTTTATTTGTCTTTAAAATGGCTTGTGTGGTTGTGAAATGCATTATCGGCAAACATTTTGCATAACTTTCTGTAAGCAACAAACAATCCACTTTGCTCGGATCCTGTTGAAGCATCATAAATCTATGCTGACACAATGCAAATAATAAAGAGGAAATCTCTGTCTCTCCTCTTTTGTTTCGTGTTGTTGTCTGTGTAGATGTTGGGTCTGTGTTGCAGATTTCGGGAAAGAACAGCAATTATTCTACTCATTTGCATGACTTAACATGCATTTGCATGTCCTTGTGAGTGGCGCTTTGTGGCCTATGTTTAACACGGCATAACGCACAGCCCTTAACAAGCTTTATCCTGTGACTGAGTCTGTGACAGTTGTTTGGGAAGTTTAATCAGTTTCTACTCGAGCGAAACTCACAGATGTAAATAGCAAAGAAAAGAGCCAGAGATGGAGAGAGGCAGATGGAGTGAGATTTGAACAGGTGCAGATTGACTTTCTGTACAGACTGTGAAAATGTATATGATTGCACATACGTATTTCAAGTCTCAAATTGCATCTCTGGCTCTGAAAAATGCCTAAAAAAATCCAAACAAACATTTGAGTGCATTGCCCAGCTCCACCTGAACTGAAACCTGAAGAAGCACAAGGATGAATGAATGACATCTATGTGTGTCATAAAAAATATTGTAAACAAATAAAGAAGTAAATAATAAATATTAACGCTTATTGTGTTGTTATCGATTGTCTAAAAATCGATGTTTATACTGAATACTTAAAATAATGTAATTAACAATAATAATTGTTATTATAATAATATGCATATATTATATAATTACTTTAATACTTTAAGAATACTTAATAAACACTTTTTGTGTCACTTTTTTGTGTGTTTTTGCAAAGCAATTTAGTCAACTTTTATGATATTTATTTTATTGATAATGATATACGTATTTGTATTTGTGATCTCTCATATACAGAATTTTAGACACAGATTTACCCTTATTTCAAGCAACAGCAGATCTGTTCTTGAACAATCCAAAAAAGTACAGGAACAAGCACAAATGCAGGGGCAGGAAAGCAAAACACGACAAAGATTACTGTTGTGTTCATATATGATCAATACTTTGTGGTGGTCCTAATGTCACAGTGTCTATACATATGAACAAGGTGATTGGATGCAGCTAAGTTTGATGACGAGTGGGCTTATGGGAGATTGAGTATGAGCTGATGATATAATTCTGAGAGCCTGCAGCTTTGTCAATTTTTGTAGGCCAAACTACAAATGTGTAACACTTGAAACACTAAGTCAAAGATTTTGCTTCATGACAGCAACAAAAAGATTTTTGTGTCTGTCTTGAAACATCTTCATGATGAAGTCATGTACGTTTGCTGTAGTGTGGCACCTCTGATTCATGATTTTTTAGAAAAAGATTTCTGGCATGAATCATAAATTTGACATGAGCCAGCGCATCAATTTTTCAAGATATTACTTATTAATGCAGAACAAAAGTTTTCCAATATTCATAATTTAGGCTACAGTTTTCGTGTTTTAAATTGGTCTGTTTTCACAGTGCTTATGAAATGTGGATCTTATGAAGGGCCTGATGATAAAATCCACTTTGGAAATGATCTTGAGGCAGGAACTTTTGTTTTGAGGTTTGAAGAATATTTAAATATTCATTTAAAAAAGTTCAGGAAAATGTGTTTCTATACTGTATATAAAATAATATACAATACTTATAATGGTTTTTTTTTAATACAGTAGTGTTCAAGTGTTTCATAATGCGTAATTATGATTGCATTATTATGTTATTACGTAATTATGAAATGTATAGTGGGTAATGTAAATCTTTCTATGCTTTAAATATTGTAAACATTCGGTTAAATTTAATAGCTTTTTTTTAAATGGTATAGTCTAGTTTACTTTCGCTGCTGAGTCTAAATGCTTGGCGCTGTCTGAAGCTTTTCTTGCATCACACTTGTCTTTTAAAGCCTCTAGCTGAAGAATAGATTGAAGTATTTGTCTGAATAAAGAGCAGCACCGACTGCACTACTCCCAGGAGCATTTAAGAACATCTATTGTGATTAAATCATGAGATTTGGAGCCGACTGAAAAGCTTTTCTCATTGCTGGCACTGTTTTGTGTGTGCTTTTGAGGAAATGTATATTGCACAAGTTCCGAGGGGAAAGCTCATGGTGAATTTACACTTCATGGTGTCACATTTCAAAGGGTTTGGATTGGTCTGTTCTGGATGAAGTTGATTTTTAACAGAATGTCCATAGGTGTGTGTGAAAGTGTGGGTTTGTGTGGTTTGCCATAAATCCAGGGTGTGTGTCCCGCCTCAGGTGCAGAGTTGCTATGATTGGCTCCAGCTCCACCTGACCCAGAAATGGAAAGGTGGTTCAGATAAAAACCGCGAATGGATGCCAGACATTTAATCTTTATTAAATCGTATGACTTTGCTGTCACTAAGGTTGTTGTGAAAAGTTTTTGTAATTGAAATTTTAAGTGATTTTCATGGTTTAGTCTTCGGGCGGCCATGTGTAACTTGCTAATTTCCAGTGGTTTGAGGGCAGACTCGCCATTGTGCTGAACAGATTGTCTCACTTTTCCCTGTAGACACCACTGAACAGCGCAGTTCATTCTAATGACCGAAGAGAAAGAGCAAATGGAGCAGAACGTGTAGTTGTGTATTTTTTTTTTTAGAAGTGGTTTAAAGAAATCTCATCTAAAACAATTCCATAGGCCTGTCTGACTTCATAGGTAATTGAAAAGCAGATTGATTTGGACAATTGCTGATTAAAGAATTGTGTATTATTGTAAACACATTTAATAATCAAAATGTATATTGTAAAAATATTAGACATGTATTTTCAATGTATAAGATGTATTTTTTTGTTTGTTTGTTTGTTTTTTAAGAAGATGTAAGATGTACGTAAGAAGATCATTTTTAAATTATTCATAAAAAAATATTTTTTTTTATACTGATTGTTTTTACTTTTTAATTTCATGTGACTAAATACTTTTTAAAGCCGCCCACCGGAACTGACTAGTAACATTTGTTTCTGTTTAATTCCAATAAATTATACATTAAAGAAATAAAATAACTTTGAAGCATGCCTGAATGTTGAGAAAGGAATATTAAAACACAAAAATAACGTTCAACTGCAAAATAAAACAAATTGCACAACACAATCAATCTGCAACGTTCACAAACTTATACATATGAAAAATAAGATAAAATGATAAAGATCGAATTATAAACAAACTGGTTTTTGTCCAAGTGCAAAAAAATAAAATTTCTTGGCTTAATTCAAACCCAAGTATTTTATCATTTTACACTAACAGCGAAGAGATCCCGAGTTCAAGACCTGGTCTTTGTGGAGTTTGCATTACAAGTGCTTTAGAAAGCCGGCGTATGGATTTGGTGCTCTCATTATTATAAGTCTTGGCAGGTTAATCCGCTCCACAAACTCAGTCTTGGTTCTCTCCATCTATATATGGCAAAGAAGCGCACGGGAAGAAAAAAAAAAAAAAAGCAAGCACTTCTCTCGCCCTTTAATGACTACAGGTCTGAGCTGGAGCAGATCAGAGGTAATGAGACGTCTTTTGATATAACAGCTCCACTCCTTCCAGGAGAGCAAGAGAAATCGCGGATGGGTTCTTCTGCGCGGATGGTGATCGCCGCCATTATCTCACCTCAGGACGTTGTAGCGCACACGCTTCACTCTCTAATTGAGTTTCTGTGTTGCGCTGACTGGCGGGACAGATTCGCCCACGAGTGGTCAGAGAGGGATGTTTGCTTTTTGGATTCCCGGAGTGTTTTCTTCTGTCTTTTTCTCTTTGTGGTCAAACTGCTTCCTAATCCCAGCTGACTTCCTGATTCCATCTAATGTCACACATCTTCTGTGGGAAAGCAGGTCATACTTGCTCAAAGTGAGTTTGAAGCGTGGTGGTTGGATGGAGGGAGTCACACTTGAGTTGAGTAGATGTTCAAGGTTAGAATGGACAATTCGTTCTCCATATATATGTGATTACATTAGTGTTATTCAGCCACTGCCGTATGTGACTTGCTGTAGAGATCCAGTGTTTTTCAAGGTTTCTTATCAGCGGCTGACAAAGAAGCGAAGGTCAAGACAGACCGCTCTATAGGTCTGGTTCTCTTCTGTGAATCCTCTCTCTGTGCTGTGTGTTTCTCCTTTTTTGCTCAATTTCTTCTAATCTCTATGTTTTTTTATTCTTGTTGATCTCTCTTTTTTTTTTCTCTTTCTGCTTATACTTTTTTCTTCTCTCTTTCTGCTTCTTTTTCTTCTACCCCAAATGCGCCAACGCTTGTAGTTTAGACAACTGTATGAAAAATATAACGTTCCTTCAAAAAAGTCTTTGATATGACATAAGGGAAGAGAGAAAGAGAGAGTGAGTGTGTGTGTGTGTGTGTGTGTGTGTGTGTGTTTGTATCTGTTGGTGTTTTTGTGAGAGAGAGAGACTTTGTGAGTGAGTGAATGAGTGAGTAAGTGAGTGTGTCTGTATGTGAGAGGCTGTGTGTGTGTAGGAGCAGCCCACACAGATGTCGATTTGAAATCAGCAGAACAGAAGAAACATAATTATATGTGTAGAGTTCCTCCCTTGTCTCTGTCTCCGGCGTTCTCATCACGGCTGAAAAATGAGCTTAATTAACCTGCGGGAAACTTTGCGAGCGTGTGCGACGCCGCCTGTACTACCTGCCAGTAGCTTTTTAAATGGCTGTATTGAAATGAGAGCGGCAGATTGTTCTATCTGGCTGTGCGAGAAACTCTTGTTGCTGCAGAAGCCGTGATATTATTAGCAAGAACAGACACGTGTTTTAACGCTACAGATCCGAAACGTGATTCAAACCTCAAACTTCATCATAACAGAGATGAGCTTATGAAATATCAAGAGTTTTAAAATTCTTATATTCAAGTATTTTCATCCTGGTTAATTTTTGTAATCTTGGCTTTTGTGAGGATTCAGAATGGTGACGCTGTACGGGGAGATTGATGTAGTATTTCTCTGGAAGATGTCGTCCTGGTGGGGAGTGTGGGTGGATTGTGTGGCAGGAATAAACGTGGGCCACAGTGCGAGGTCAATAATTAGGAGGCACTAGGCTTTTTTGTATTAGCTGGACCAGACCATCCCACACAATTTATAAACAAACACGCACATACGCACACACACACACACACACACACACACACACACACACACACACACAATAATGAGACCCTGTCTATCTCACACACTGCCCCCTGTCACTGCCTGCAGATTAGTATGCACACTTACACACCTACACTAATGACTCCCTCTCTCTCTCTCTCTCTCTCTCTCTCTATCTCTCTCTCTCTCTCTCTCAGTGTGCATTTCTGTGTGTGTGTGTGTGTGTCTGTCTCTTTCTTCCTCTCTGTGGCCCTTTCTTTCTTTCTTTCTTTTTTTGTCTTTCTGTCTATCTCCTTGTCTCTCTGTCTGTCTATCATTGTATTTCTGTAGGCATCTCTGGCTTTACTTTACTGTACATTCAAAGCGTCATTACAATTTTTACAACTTCCTTCTTTCCCTTGGAATCAAACTCATAAGACAGACCTCTCTCTCTCTCTCTCTCGCTCTCTTTCTCTTTTCAAACAAAGTCCTGTAAATGTGCTCTGCTAAATAACACCAATCACCTTTGCCATCTTCATCACTTTCTTTTCTCTAGCGTTTTTTAATTAAATCTCCACGGCATCATACCATTATTGAATTATGTTTGTTGGTCTGCTGGCTGCATTTGTGGAATAAAACTTAAACACAGCAGCCATTAATAATGAACTCGCATTTTGACAGTGTGCAGATCCTGAGTAAAGAGAGACGAGGAGTAAAGAAGACAAAAGCACTGATTTTGAAAACTTAATTATCCTTTTTGGATAAGCATGACATCAGAGCAACGGCGAGATGCATGTTTATCATTGAATGTTTAATTGAGCATGAAAAAGCTGTTTTTAGATCCCGACGTGAAGCTTTTTCCTCAGACCCAGCAACAAGAGAATGTCAGCGGCTGCTGTTTAGATGTCACACAGACTCAACCCCGTAAATCAAGAGCTTGAATTCAGCCGCATCTCAGTTACCATGACAACTTGGATCACACTGTGGTACAGACACCTGTGATTCTTTCCTTATGTTCTGTGTCTGTGTTCGGTGCATGCTTAATTCCAGACTCTCTTTTTGAAGAGGCTTTGAATGAGGTGAGGTCAGATGTCCTGCATTGTGTCAAACCTCATGCTTTCCATGTTGCCTCAGAGTCAAGGCTTGTGACTTTCAGGCCTTTCTGTGTGGAGTTTGCTTGTTCTCCCCGTTTTTGCTTGGGTTTCGTCTGGGTCTTCCGTTTCCGTAAAAATTAAATAATTGTTATTATTATATTATTTTATTAATATAGATAAACAACAAGTGATATAAGACCCAGAAGCAGCAGAAGTTGCAAAGAATATTATTATTTAAAGTTTTGTGTAGGACAATCTTTGAAAATAAAGAAAACTTTAATAAAGAAAACATTTTACTTACGTTGTTACACGAATAATCATAATTGATACATTTACACTATTTTCAGATGTTAAGGTGCTCCAAATTGTAATTTATTGTGCATCTTATAATCCCAGAAAGATGTGTGCCTTGTGTGAAAAAAGATTAGGAAATAGAAGTTTATTAATGTTGCATCTTATATTCCGGTGCGCCTTAAAAATGTATAAATGAACAAGTATAAGTGTAAGTTAGTTTACACAAGTGTAAGATAGAACGCTCAGTGATTCAGCATTCATCTTTTTATTTCTCTGCATTTTCATTTTTAAAATTGGATTTACAACATGTGATCCGATTGACAAACACACACTTTACCACAAAAACATTGGCACGTTCATTGTGGTTCTTAACTATTTAAAATTCATTGAAATAATTTTTTTACCCCCCCCCAACCTCTTGAACGGCTCCTCTATAAATAGCCAATCAAAGAAAAAGTGGGAAAACAAACTGAGATTTTCTCCATTCTTCCTTTTGTTTGCGTTTTCCCCTTTTTTCTGCAGATTTCCGTGACATCATCTGCATTGATATTCAGATTAGCGCAGCGCTTCGGGTTACATATATGAAACTTTCCATCTATGTGGAGAGCGCCAGATCCAGATCTTTGCTTCAACACCATTCTGGCTTAGTTTGGATTAGGAAGGCCTAGTTATCTGAACTAGAAACTGTGAAAAGAGTTTTGTGACAGCCTTTACCCCATTTTGAAGTCACTTTCCCTTCTTTATTCTGTCTGTTTTGAATTTGTGCGTATAGCGGTGCTGTGACAGCTGTTTTGAGGGGAATTGGGATAGAGAGTCTTTGTTGGAAGCCTCTTCCTGCTAGAAGTTTGTTGATGAAGCCTGTGTTCTATTAGCCTCTCAGGTGTGGGTGTTGTTTGCTGGTGTTCCATTCACATCTGTTGGAACTTTAAGGCTGTTCAGTGGTGGACCGCATACAGAGCTCCTCGGGCAGCAGGAAGACTCAGTTCTGAGGTCCATTTGGAAAGCCGGGGTCTGCTGAGATGAAGAAAGACCGACCCCCAGGGTTCATAAACAGCAGGGCGAAGGGTCGAAGTGTCTCACTGACTTACTCCACATGATGTCTATTTTGAGTCATTCTTGTTCTCTATTTATGACGTGCATTTCTGTTCAGGTGCTTTTTGAAGATCCTGAGAATTTCTTGTGATCTTTATCTGTTTAATCTGCCTTTCTTAAGACCCTCCGGCATGTCACAATTCTGTTTTGTGATTTTTTTGTTTTTTTGTTGACATGTTTTCATTGTATTTTTCTGTGATTTCTTGAGGTAAAGTAAAAAGTATTTTGCAGTATCGCAAAAATTGCCGCTCTTTAGGAATTTATTATTACGGAAGTTCGTAAAAAAAAAAGGATGGACTTCTGAAAACTGAATGAACTCCTTAAAATTCAAGATAATCCATTAAAGTCTTCTATCTAAGCCTATCCTAGACGGCATTTAAACTTTTCCCACTAAGAACTATTTTCTTTGAAAGAATGTAGAAATGTCCTTAGCATTTTCTGTCTTGTTTATTTTAAAATAGGATTTTATTAGAACCATTTTTGTTAGCTTCCCACTGGTAATGATGCTGCTGTTCCCTCATTTGTAAACATTTATGCATGTGTTTGGCACATCACATTGAGTTCAGTCATGTAGACCACTGATAATTTATCCGTGTTACCATCAAACATCAGTGTCATTTGGACAAGCACCGAATTTCATCCCCCAAAGCCACTTTGACAGGATTTCTGTAGATTTGCATGAAGTGTCATTTTTGTTTTACCACAGGATGCTCAGTGTTGTGTGTGTTTTTCTCCTTGTGTTATCTTATTTATTCAACATGAGCTTCAGTCCATCTGCATTTGTGAGCTCTCGACAATTTCTTCAAAGACTGACATTACTAGATCACAATGACTAGATCCCGGTATTGTGGAGGGGAAAAAAAAGATGTGAGATTCCCTCCTTTAGAATCTTTTACTCTAGTTGTTCATGGCACTGTTTGCTTGCATCTCCGATCACTCCCGGAATTCTCCAAAGTGTGGAAAAGCAAAGACAGGAAGTAAAGGTAACAGGAGCGTGTTCCCTCTTGACAAGACGCTTAGAAGTGAAGTTTTTCTCATTCTGGCTGTTGTCTCGCCGTTCCTTGAGATGTCAAAAACAACACGTTGCGAGTCAGGGAAACAAACAAAACACAGTGAAAGGAGAAACCCTAAAGATATTTCTGTTAGGTCTTTTTCTCTATGGTTTGATTAGATTTTCATCAGACTGTCTGCGAGAGGAGATCTTCCCTCTGACAGCAGAATTCCTCAGGACCTACAGGGGAAGTTGGTTGATGTGTTGAAGAAAAATGTAATTTCTTTCTCCTAGTCGAGCATCCTCAGGCGGAGTGACCGTTTGAAGCCTGGAGGCTTTCTGTTTCCCTGCTGCTCTTTTTGCCGGGGTTGAGATTAGAGGATGAGCTTCCAGGAGCTTTAAACATACCGCTGTGACCTGCTAGATGGCTTTCTGACTATTTCTCTGATTACTGTGTGAAGATCATAAGCAGAATATTTGTCCTTGGCCTTGGAAATTCTATTCAGGAAGTATTCTATTGTGGCATTACTTTTGCTAATAAATCTCACTGGTGCATTTTCCAACTTTGAAAACCATTATCTACCAGAGGTGTAAAGAGTGCCTGAAAACCATAATTTTACTCATACTGCATTTTAGTCACAAAAATACACCACAAGTTATGTGAAAAACAAGAAATATAAACACCTCAATGTTTCAACATTGTAGAACAAAATAGATTTAAAAAAATAACAAAATAGATATTAACCGCTGTATAAAAAGATGCCGACTTTTCTTGCCTTTAATTTTTTGTGTAACTGCAAATGTGAGAGAAAAAATGGTTTGAAATGTATCTTTATTTTTAGTTTGGGAATCTAACTAAACTAATAAATTTAGTTTGGGGAAAAATGAATTTGCATTTAATTCTTAAGCACAACGATTTAAATACTTATACCCTTCATAGCGTTTGCTTTGACATGCAGATCTTGGATAGACTTTCATGATGTTTTTTTTTTTCACTAGGTGATGAGTGGTACCCATGCAGACTGACTCTGAGCCTCCCTAACCATTCCGATCTACAGTGGGCCATGTTCCCGTTCCCCTACCTGGCAGCGGTGGGACCCGACACTGGCTCCGGTTCTGTCGTTTACAAGCTTGTTGCTCGGAGTGCTGATGGCTCGGTGGGAACAACTCATTTCCTTTTGGTTGATGGTGAGTGCGGTGGTTTGTTTTCACACCTCCTGCTTGAAAGTGCAGTCGATACAGTTATGTCACTGATTGAATCATTGGTCCATTTTAGACAGAAAAGACTGATGTCTCACACACAAACATTCGTTACAAAATCAATAATGATGACACATTGTTGTTGTTTAGTTCTTTCACACTGACAAACACTTCCATTTGTAATATTTGAAGGCTAAGAATGTGGTATTTTCACGCATGAATATCAAGCGAAGATGTAATTTTTACACTTGCTTTGGTTATTTTCCTCATGCATGTGCTCACATCTATCCGAATGTCTATGCCGAATCTCAAGCACATTAGACATTAACTAGCCATTCATCTTTTGAAATGTTTGCTTTTTACAATTGTAGAAAAGAAATTGAAATAGAATGTTGTGCGATCTATATCATTCCTCTTTTCCCCATCTTTTTGTGGTGAAATGCATTGGTTCCTCTATGAGCAGGTTGAATATGGAAATGGCTCGCCAAATAATAACAATACAGATTTAAAACACCTTGCCTTGCATTCACACACAAAATAATTTTAGCCGCTATGATAGGAACAATATAAAAATTCTCGCAACAACGTTATACTACACTAAAAACAATTGCTTGTTATTTACAGCAAATAAGCCCAATTTATCTTCTCCATTTTAATTGGTTGCCACCAAAAACCATCACAGCCATTAATTACCAAAAAGTTGAAGTAAATACAACTTTCCTAACGCTTTTTTGACAATCACTTTGAAACGGAATGGTATCCGACAAACGAAAAACGCTCTTTAGTTAAAATTAGTTTGTGTTTGCCTCACTATTCACACATGAGCTGTGGTTTTAGTTCTTTCCATTGATCAATATGACAAACATTGCTAATATTGTACTGTATTTTTTGTATTTAACTTGATTTTCGGACAGCATTCTCAAAGCAATTCTTACCACTTGTCCATAAAGTAAAAGGGATTTTAAAGTCAGAACCGAGCTTGACTCTGGATCGCATCTTTTGCAAGACACAGATGAGTGTTCAAGCAGCTGCAAGGAAGAGCGGGTGCAGCTGGGTGATCTTCTATGTCGAAACAGCTGTGTTCTTCACCCACCTCTTCTTCCTCTGCCTCAAATGCCATTGTGCTTAAGGGGACAGCGGTAAAAATGAGCTCTTGTCCTGCCATTGTCCTGAAGGAGGAGCGCAGAAATACTGATGTCTCCTAACACACACACACACACACACACACACACACACACACACACACACACACACACAGATGCACTGGACCACAGCTGGCAGAATGTTCCCCACTTTTAATGTGTGTAAAGACTCCAAGGCTTATCTGACTTTGTCTTTGTGATGCTTTATCAAGTAAAAAAAAGTTGACGAGTTGCTCAGTAAGAAGCTAATTCCTGGTAAGTGTTATAATTTTTCTAGCTTTTCGTTATCAGAGCAATCAAAATTCAAATTTCAATTCCGGATCCCCAAAGAACAGCATGAAGTTATTTTCTATTGAAAATGTATGGAAATATAGTTGGTTTTGGAAAATACTGTCTTATAGAATAGTGGTATGTTTGCATCATCTTATCTTGCGTGATTTTCTTAAAGGTGGCGAAGATTCGTTTGAAGTAGACCGAATCTCAGGTGAAGTGAAGACCACCGGCCGACCTCTGACACCCAGTAAGGAGTACACGTTGACCGTCCAAGCCGTGAACTCGCTAGGAAAGAAGGGTCCACATGCCTCCCTCTTCATACTGGCTGGCTTTCGCCCTCCTCAGTTCACCAACACGACCTACACCATCTACATCTCAGAGAGCACTGGGGTGGGACAAGCGTGAGTACAGGAAGCTGTGTGGAATTTAAGACTCTTAATTTGCTGCTCATTAGAGGATAAGAGAAGCATTGTTCCGATTTGGCCAATACTGGAACTTCATGTGTCATCTGTTGCGTTAAACAATTCGCCTGAAGGAATAGCGGAGGTTGAAGGAAAGGGGGGTGGCGTGAATGGAGGGGGCTCGTGGCAGGGAAGGAGAACACAGATGCATCATTTTGTCCCCAGGCTCTGAATTCGAAAGCATGTTCAAATTCAAATATTTATTAAAAGAAACTTCTGGATAAACATGAAGAGCAGGGTCTGAACCTCCCCCTTCGGGCACTGGCACAGAACAGAGCATAATAATCTGTGTGAAGGAGGAGAGGACAGCTAATCATGGGGAAGAAGATAAAGATGCCATGACTTTAAGAGTGTTAAAATGGAAAATGCAATTTATTAAGTCGGGAGATGGAGTAGCATTATCGACTTTTTATAATATGTAATATTTATATCCGCATACATTTTTATACTCAATTATATGGTTGTGTTGCATAAAAAGTTTCAGTCAGCTATAGACTTCCGGAAAACGTTCTTCATGTAATTAAGACTTTCAGCTTTTCGTTTTCTAATGTAATATCTAAAGGAATAAATGTATAATTATTTTGTAGGCACTTTCTAAGAGTTAAAGCAGTTTTTTAATTAGTTCTGCCATGACGTCTCAGATTTCACAAAAGATATTTTTTCCCCGACTCTCTGTCTATAGGGTGGCTGTGGTCCAGGCCATCTCGTTTCAGAGGAAGATTCTGTCCTACATGCTGCTTGTGAACCCAGGAAACCTGTTCAGCATAAACCAGGAGAGCGGTGCGATCAGTCTGACACGTTCCCTGGACTACGAGAGCGGACAACATCTCTACCACCTGCAAGTCCGAGTTTCTGAACCAGACACTGGGCTGAGCAACATGGCAGAGGTAGGTGTTCATCCTGAAGAACATCTTCATTGTATGTGTCCCGTAAATAAAGAAAAGACTTTACTCTTCTGGCTGCTGTTAGTGATAGTCTGTTTATCATCCCGTTGTACCACCAAGTGTTCTTGATGGTCTTGGCTGAGGAACAATGATGTCGAACGACTCGTGCCACCACCAGTCACACACGCTGTCGCACTTTCTATAATTGTCAGAGTGGCTGCTTCTTCCAACTGATTACACCATCTGCAGAGACGGATCCACGAGGACAGGCATGAGATGCGGATAGAAAAGACGCGCGTTGAAATGAAAAGAGGAGACAGGATGGTAACAGAAAAGCCAAATGAGATGGAGGGGTCGGAGTGAGACCAGAAAGCAAAAAAGATGAGATGGAACAAGTTCTGAAAAGCAAAAATGAAATGAGATGAGACTAAATGAGGTGGGATGAGAGGGGAGGAAATTAAAGATGTGCGCTGAGCAGGCGCCGACTCGCTTAGCATTTGAAAAATGACAAGATGAAGCTGAAACTCCACAAGATTCTTAATCTCTCTTAGACCCCTGGTGGCGTCGTTATTAGCACTAATGCTCCTGTAGCAGTAGACGACACCCTCATTACTGCCATCTTCATCCTCCTGAAGCTGTGGAACATATTGAAAGTTTCCTCCATTGGGCAGATTCATAAGCAAAGACCGCAGGGATAACAGGAGCTGTATGTGGGTAAAGGTGCCTGTCGTGATGCCTTCAGAGCTGTTTGGTCAACTATGGTGATGCGTGTGTTCACATCTGGATCTCTTCCTGTTGGCAGAGCTGTTCCTCTGAGATAAGCAGTGATGGGGGACTGTGAGAAGACACAACCCTCTGAGTCAAAGGCTGTGCCGCTATCCTGTCTGAATGCTTGCCGTTCGGCCCAAAGAAAGATGCCTGAACGTTGAAGCCGCCGTTCCATGTCGTCTTAGCTTCCTCTGAGATCTGCTGTATTTAAAGTCGCTTTGAGCTGCGCACATTTGGTCATGGTTTTAAAGTGATGAGGTTTGGTGATGGGTTTAAATCTGTTTATATGAAACAAGCCTCTTTTGGAAATTATCCAAGTTATAAACATGTTTTGATGTTTTGTGTCTGTGAGAAGGAAACTTAGGGTGAAAAGAGGCGAGAATTACGTACGTGTGTGTGTGTTGATTCTTTACCCAATGTTTTTGTCTTTACCCATTTTTTCAGTGAAATTGCTTTTTTTCATAGTTGTTTTATGATTTTTTTTTTTTTTTAATTGCTGAATTTTATCAAAGTTGTAGAATAATTATTTTACTAGTTTAAATCCTCCTCTTTTGTTCAGGTGGTGGCGCACATCACTGATGAGAATGACTGCACTCCAGAGTTCATGCACTCCATTTACAGTCGAGACAACGTTCCTGAGAACATCCCTGTTGGTACTTCTCTGCTCCAGGGTGAGTCCAGTTGTGTTTGTGTGCTTCCTCTGGCTTCTCTGGTACCGTACAGAGGCAGGTGCTATTGCTGTTTGCTCTGCGGGGGCGAGTGTCTCTTCAACTCAGTCCTGTAATTATGAAATAATTCATTATGGCAGCGCTGTCTGGGTGTTAAATGGATTGTAATCAAAGCCAGCCCAGCGTCGCTCAGGCAGGGCAGCTTTTCTACTCCAATCTTCTTCATTTGTTCTTTATATTACATTTGCTCTTCAGCTCAACCTTGCCTTGCTAGTCAGACTAGACCATCAATTGTGTCTTTGCTGCTGATGTTGGCTTCGTAAGGGTTGAACAAACTCTGTGGCGTAATGTTGAGATGTATTAAAATCTTTGGTGAAGTTATGAAGGGATAACCTCGTTTTTCTCAGATAATCACATCTGATAGAGACGGGCCGTGTCTGAAGAAGACACCATGTGACCTCATAAACTAAGCACAAGTGTTCATGTGATGGGACGGGCCTATCTCCCCTATCCGGCCTTATCTGCATCTTATCACTGTAATTGAGTGTTTTAGAGATTTTACAGATTTACAACAAAAAAAAAAGCATCAGTAAGATGACCTCTAGCGCATTAGCTTCTTCAATATATATTCACAAGGCCTTAATAGGGGTGATGGCAAAGGCAATTGTGGACTATTATTTTAGTTTTTTAAGTTTTAATTTCGCCAACGTCATTTGTTTGTACGCTAGTGGCCAAATGTCAGCAGCTTTGCACAATTCAAACATTGTTATGCCTTCTCTGGGAATCGAACCTATGACCTTTGGTGCAGCTAGCAGCGAACCCCACCTACTTTTACATAGGGAAGCTATTAAATGAGAAGTTATTATCTAATCAAAATGTTTAAATCAAAGTGTTAATCTGTAGCATTTAGCTTAATCTGCATGTTAATTTTCTGTTCAGATGCATGAGCAAGGACCAGCACATGCATTCTTTTTATCTTTTGACCAGCTGTGATGGTATTAACAGTCTCCAATATAGTGGTTATCTGAGTATCGAACAGAAGCTAATGAGCTTTGTGTTCAGAGCCTAGCGGCTTCTTCTCATCTCTCCATCAGTTGGAGATCTGAAGGCTGGTGATGCCCCCGTGCTGCCCACCATTTCAAAGAGCTCCTTGCCTTCACATTACTTTTTGCAAGGATTCGAATTGCTTAAAATATGCTGAAATAACCGACAAACTGTGATAAGAAGAACAAGAGAAGTGAAAAAAAACAAGCCACCAGAAACTGAAGTGAGTAAATCTAACAGAATTATGTTTACACTGCCAAGCAACGCATCTTTTCTCCCGTTCCATTTTATGCGCTTTGCAAACAACGCCGCACCTTCCTCTGATTTACATTCGCCTCTGTTTTTAGTATCCAACGTCTTGGCTTTTTTCTTCGTCTCTTTACCTTCTCCTTGCTCTCTTTTTCTCGCTCTCAACATGTAAAAGCAGCAGGCTCGTACGTACACCAGCAGGTCTGTTATTTGCTTATCAAATGTGTTCTGTTGTGAGCCGGCTGGAAAAAAATGGAAAACATGAAGCAATCGTCGGCTGTGTGAAGCCGAGCAGAAGGAGGGGAAGATTATTATTGTTGTTTACCTTTAAACGGGATTAGACTGTAAATTGGGTGCCGGCTTTTAATAGGGCCTAGCAGGAAGAGAAGTGCAAAGCGCACCCCAATTATTGTGCAGAAAACTTCTCGGAGAGGATTTAGTGTGCGGCAAAGCACTTGTCCAACCCAAGCCCACCTACTAGCCCCCCTGCCCTCTTTTTTCATTTTCCCAAGTCGCCTAACTTGTATGATTAATTTAGCGCCCTTCACTCGTTTGCATGCATTAAGTATGGTAATAGGTCGCCCTGAGAGACGGTGTATTAGGACCTGTATTTTTAATGAACCTTCTGTTTGAATCCAGGCCGTAAAGCTTTGCATGCAGACATTTGTTTTACCATGTGCGGAGGGCATCGTCCGTTGCCCACCAGCCGCAACAAGTCTTGAGAAAGCTCCGGAGAAAGAGTGTTTTCCGCAAGTTACTGGGCATTGAGACTATAGGGTTGTCGTGTGTGTGGCAAATGTGTGTGTTGGCTGGCTGGTGCAGTGACAGCTTGCCTGCAGAATAATGATACGGGACCCCGGCTTTGGCTGGGGGCCTAATGACGGCAAAGCCTTTCTCCTCTTTTACTTTTGGTGTGTTTCAGTCAACACCGTGCCACTGACAGATGGGCACTTAAATTGATCAAATATAGAACTCGGCTCAGCTTCATAGTTTTAAATTAACATTGGCTCTAATAAAGCACCGTACTGTGTTAAAAATCACTTAATACCAGCACTTCAACAGCCTGAGAATATTTGTGTGTGTGTGTGTGTGTGTGTGTGTGTGTGTGTGTGTGTGTGTGTGTGTGTGTGTGTGTAATTATGGATGGATGGATAAATAGATTAATGGATTGATTGATTGATTGATTAATAGATAGACAAAAAAGATATATGTATCCATTTTTTAATAAACATAATTACACTGAAACAAACATTGGTTCAAGTTTATGTTCACATAAGTGTGAATTTATGTTCTTTCTATTTCAGCATTAAAAAATACATTTTATTAATCTATGCAATTTACAATCCAGTTTAATTTTGTCATGATTTCAACTTCAGATTTTGACTGAAAAATGAACTTTGTATGTAACACGTATATAGAGACAAACATCTCAGGTCTTGGTGACATAGCTGTTTCTGATCGTTTTAATAGACTTTTTCCTGAGCTTTTTGGCCCGTATCTGTCAAAGAACAACATGATTAAGACCTGACGTTTGTTTTCAGTGTCAAACCAAGAGCAGGTCCATACCAAGGTTGCAGTCATCACAATTTACTGCTGTGTTATTGCTAGCACGTACGGTTTAGTCAGCCTGACCTGATGGCTAACACCCTCTTTTCCTTATTCCTCTCTCCATCCAGTTCTGGCACGGGACTGTGACACAGGCTTGAACGCAGAACTGTCTTACTTCATCCAGAGCGTGGACTTTGACATCTCATCTGTAGGAGTGGTGAGCCCTAGTCGAGGATTGGACTACGAGAGGCCAAACCACATGTATGAGTGTGTAGTTGTGGCTGTGGACAAGGGAATCCCTCCTCGCACTGGCACGGCCTCCATCCGGATCCGAATGGCCAACGTCAACGATGAATCTCCAGTTTTCTCACAATCCATGTATGATTGCTTGATTTTATTTCCTATGTGTTTGAGTCTAAAACTGTAGACCTCCACTTTTTGAAGTAACCGTCCAATAATTTCTGCAAAAAGCTAATTTTTTTTATTTTTGATATAGCTGCTGAATATATAACCATCCTCAAAATTGCTTTGGGTCTTTAGGAAATCATTTTCTAACTCCTAAAACAAAAATGGCACTGAGATGTGGTTAACCGTGAATGAGAGGTACCGTGAATAGCACAGCAAACTGATTAAAACAAGACACTATTCTATAGAATTCACAAGCACATTAAATATTCTTGAGGGTGTATCACATGTATAACATCATATGCATCATGTCTTGTACATATATATTTATACTACAAATAGATCCTGTGTTAATTTTCTTGTGACTCATGGTAATCTGTAAAGAAATAAAAACTTAAGGTTTAATGAAAATGAATAATTAACTGTTGTCCCTGGCTGTGCTGAGTCGCTTTTTATAATCAAACAGTCCTTTTCTTCTAACACACCATATTATCTTGAAGTCAGATCAATTTTTTATGTCACATTTTCTATTTACTTTGATTTTTTAAATGGAGGCTGTTGGATGTTAGTTCAAAAAGCTGTTTTAATTTGATTTAAGACTTGTGACCTTCATTTGTTCGAGTGTGTGTGTGTGTGTGTGTGTGTTGATTTGTGAGTTTTTTATTAATTTCTTTTTACTTCTGAGAGCATTACATGAACATAACATTTGTCATTATGTAAGCCACAATAGGATTTCATCAGAGCAAAGCTGCCCACTGAAGTGGCGTGTCAGGCTGTGTGGTCATGCCATTTAGTGAATGTAGCCAGAAGGAGAGGGAGACATTTGGTCCAATTCAAAAGAACGACAACAATCACAGAGCAGCTCGCGAGTTGTTGACACACACACACTGCACACACTCTTTGAGAACATTTCCATCTCTCTTGGTAGGAGCTTGGGATCATGCATAAAGGATCAGTGGTTTGTCTGTCTGTGTGTGTGTGTGTGTGTGTGTGTGTGTGTGTGTGTGTGTTTCTGTTAGGATTTGCTGGGGTTCTTCTCAGAGCAGGAACCGTGTGGTTGTCTCTGCTCTCCTTGGGATTGACTTCAGAGGCCTTTCTGAGTGAAGCAGATGGTGGTTTTGTGATGTTCCCTGGTTGATCTGTCTGTCTTCTCTTTCGGCAGCTATAAAACGTTCCTTTCAGAAGACGCTGGCCCTGAGACGCTAGTAGCCATTGTCCATGCTAAGGACCCGGATGGTGACAGCGTAACGTATGCAATAACCGGAGGGAACGAAGACAGTAACTTTGAGCTGGACAACCAAAAGGGTGAGTAACTCAAGGCGGCTGTTTTGGACAGTTGTGGCCAAGAGATGTAAATTTGGGAAGTAAAGTGAGTGAGTTTGTCAATTTGGCCCCTAGGGGCCATATTGCAATTGTTCTCTGCATCCACTGAAGTTATTACACACACACACACACACACACACACACAGTGAAGTGAACACACACCAACCCGGAGCAGTGGGCAGCTTAAGCCAATGGGGCATGTGGAGTCAAGTACAGAGTAAAGATTACTTGTAATTTTGATACTCAGTAATTTTGATTCTGCGAGGACATGTGTATACCCACCCGGACATATTTATCATTCAATAATGACAAACCTTGGTTCAGTAAAAAACTAAAACAGCTTCGTAGGGCAAAAGAAGACGCCTACAGAACTGGAGATAAAGCCTTGTACAAACAGGCCAAATACACACTGGAGAAGGAAATAAGAGTCGCAAAATCCAACTACTCTAGAAGGATAAAGAATCAACTTTCTAGAAACGACTCTAAATCAGTGTGGAACGGCCTGAAAGCAATCACCAACTACAAGAGCCCATCCCCCAGCACAGAGGCCAATCAACAACTCGCAGACGATCTAAATGTGTTTTACTGCAGGTTTGAAAAACAAATACCTGGCCAGACACCACTCACCCACCTTGACTGTCCCACAGTACAACCATCAACACCCCCCCCCCCCCCATTGTCTCCCAACCCACACTTAAAATCTGTGAAGATGATGTCTGCAGAGTCTTCAGGAAACAAAAGACAAGGAAAGCTAACGGCCCAGATGGTGTTTCCCCAGCCTGCCTCAAAGCCTGTGCTGTCCAGCTATCATCCATCTTCACAATAATCTTCAACAGATCTCTGGAGCTATGTACAGTGCCATCCTGTTTCAAGCGTTCAACTATCATCCCTGTACCCAAAAAAGCTAAAATCACAGGACTTAATGACTACAGACCTGTTGCCCTAACGTCTGTAGTCATGAAATCCTTTGAAAGACTGGTCCTGGCCTACTTAAAGAACATTACCGGACCACTGCTAGACCCCCTGCAGTTTGCCTACAGAGAGAACAGGTCTGTAGATGATGCAGTCAATATGGGATTGCACTACATCCTCCAACATTTAGACAGTCCAGGAACATACGCAAGAATCCTCTTTGTGGACTTCAGCTCCGCTTTCAACACCATCATTCCAGACATCCTCCAGTTGAAACTGTCACAGCTCTCCATACCCACCTCTCTCTGTCAATGGATCACCAGCTTCCTGACAAACAGACAACAACTAGTGAGGCTGGGAAACATCACATCCAACACCCGCACCATCAGCACTGGAGCTCCCCAGGGCTGCGTTCTCTCTCCACTGCTCTTCACTCTTTACACAAATGACTGCACCTCAAAAGACCCTTCGGTCAAACTTTTAAAGTTTGCAGATGACACCACCGTTATTGGCCTTATCCGTAATGGTGAGGAATCTGCCTACAGACAGGAAGTGTAAAAATTGTCCCTCTGGTGCAGTCAAAACAACCTGGAGCTCAACACGCTTAAAACCGTTGAGATGACTGTGGACTTTCGGAGGAACCCTCCCGCACTCGCACCAATCAGCATTATGAACAGCACAGTTACCATAGTGGACTCCTTCAAGTTCCTAGGGACCCACATCTCAAAGGACATGAAGTGGGGTCTACAAATAGACTCTGTTGTCAAAAAAGCCCAGCAGAGATTGTACTTCCTCCGCCAGCTGAAGAAGTTCGACCTACCAACAGCACTAATGACACAATTTTATTCTTCCGTAATTGAATCAGTTCTGTCCTCTTCCATAACTGTCTGGTTTGCTGCAGCCAGTAAATCAGACATAAGAAGACTTCAACGGACTGTCAGGACAGCAGAGCGGATTATTGGTGTGCACCTGCCCAATCTACAGGATCTTTACATCGCCAGGGTAAAGAAACGGGCAGGTAACATCATTAAAGACCCCTCACACCCTGGTCACAACCTGTTTTTCCTCCTTCCTTCCGGAAAACGCTACAGATCCTCCAACACCAAAACAGCCAGACACAAAAATAGCTTCTTCCCCAATGCCATCTCTACCCTGAACAGTTAAGCAACGAACCCTTCCGGACTGCACAGCACAATGTGTAAATCATTGTGGCACCTTATGTACATATCTATATCTATTTAGTGTATATCCATATGTGTATGTCTATATATGTATAGTCTATTTGTGTACAGTTCACAATCTATAAATCATCCTTTTCTTGTATGTGTGTGTATTGCAGGAGCATGCCTAAACCAAAACAAATTCCTCGTGTGCTCGCTCACACTTGGCGAATAAATCCAATTCTGATTCTGATTCTGATTCAGTACAAGGACCAATGTGCCCAAAATTCTCAAGTACAGTAACAAAATCCATTAACTCAAGTACTTTACACCACTGCTAAATGAGTTGTCATTAACATAGACAATTATAATAGATCTTCTCAAAATTCTCTTTGAACCCACATTTAACTTTAGCTTGCATTATTTGCTTGTGGAGTACGACTTTTTCTCAAAATGATATTATGCGAGAATTGGTGTGAATTTTATGTTTGTGATTTTATATCCCGGCCTGTCTGTGTGCTTTCAGTCTCAAGGTTGCATTTGTCTGCACTGTTTGCTTGTTACTTTTCTTGTTTACCAGCTCTGTTTTGCCCAAAAGCTGGAAAACAGCAGTATGCTAAACCTCTCTCGAATCTTATCAGCCCCTCGGCACGTCTGTTCCACCACCCATCCCATTACAGGCCTGCGCCGAGAGATGGCCTGTGGCTTTAGCTCTCAGGAAGCTATAAAGAGTTGTCACTTCAGAAATACAGCACCACTTCCGTATTTTCACCCTCATCTACTACTGAAGTGTTTGGAATGTGTGGCTAATTGTTTATAATGTGATGAATCCCAAATTGAAAATGTTGTTTTATTGGATACATTTATTTATTGGAGTTTTTTTTTTGTTGCAATTTTATGTTAGTCTCCCCTATTGGCATTGCCCTGGATTTAGCTAGAATAATGTATTGAATTTTTACAGGCATCATTAAACTGCGCCGCAGTCCTCCACCTAAACTCAGAGGACCTCAGTACGTCCTCAATGTCACGGCAACTGATGACAATGCAGCCAGTGGGCCACTCCCCCTCAGTAGCTCCGCCCAGGTCATTGTGGGCATCAATGACATCAACAACAACAAGCCGCTGTTTGACGAGGTGAGACTGGGAAGTTTCAACTCAGTATTTCATAATAATAATAATAAACGTATATGCCAATAAATTACTGTATTTGATTGCCTTTTGCTGAATTTCTATATACAGTAAATATATAGAAAGAAATTACATTTCCATTTTTCCTTATTTTTTTATTTCTCACTTATGAGACAATTATTCATTTTTATGAGAACGTTTTTTTCCACATTTAACGACAAACATTAAGCCATGTAATTGATTTAGGGTTATTTTTCCCTGAACAAAATATGTTTTGTTATGTTTCGTTGAACAGCAAGAAGTTGAGTAGCAAAAGGTTAATCAGATCATATTTACCAGTGTTCATGAGTGCAATTCTATTTACTTTCCATTTTTAGAATGTTGAGAGATTGCGAGCTGTATGAGTATATATGAGACAAGCCTGGCTCAGTGAGCGCAGAAATGAGTGCAGAATACAAATTCGCAGTCATTAAATGAGAATAGCTTAAATGCCTCGGGCTCTGACTAGCGTTGACACTGAGCACCTCGCTAATGACAAAAAGCACAGACCAAGTTTGAGGTGGGAGAACGTAAGGAATAATATGTTGATAGAAAGAGATAGAGCGTGAGACCAAATACGTGAGAGATCGGAGAACATTACTTTCCAGAAGCATCTGCATTTTTGCTTTAGCAGCCAAATAATGAAAGAACTTATGCAAGTGAGAGAGCGGTGAAAACTTCAACCGTAAAATCTAAGCTAAATTCAGTTTGCAAATGCTAGATTTAGTTGTGCATTTTATATTGTGAAGAATGAGGAACTACAGCACAATATATTTCTCCAGAAGCAGAAACCAGGGACCGTCTGTATTTTTAAAGAATTTGCCCCATAAATGGCCTTATAATGAAGAACATGTGTCAAGTGAGACATTGTGAGACAGAGACAGGTGAGTGTCGGGTTGAAACCAGCTGAGACAGCCGACAGTAAAGATCTAAAGGCTCTTGGATGAGTCCGGTGGGAAATTGTCTCTGAGGTGGAACCTCGTCCCATGTACCTTCTCTCCGGCCCTCACAGGCCCCCCTTCTGTTGCTTCTGCTGGTGGCACCATTTCTTCTTCTGCTGCTGCCTATGAATATTTCAGGGGGGAATTACTCAACGGCGCAGGGGATGCATATGAAACAGAAGCGCTAAGTGAGCCCCAGGGGCCACACCTGGCCATGTTCCTTTCCTTCACTTTTTTTGGAGGCCTGTCCTGTTCACTTTTTTTGATTTATTTGTGGCATTCACATTTTTGTAAATATAGTTTTATTTATTTAAATAAAATTATTTTTTTTCTAAATGCAATACAGTCGTCTCTAGTTAATTGGGACACAAGGCAATTTTGCCCCAATAAAGCAATGCCTGGCCTCTTTCCAAAATCACGGAGTTATGTACTTTTGCTTTTGTTTTTACATATTTCACATCTGGCTCCTTTTTTTCCTCATTCTTCCTCAAACTTTTCAAAAATAGCATCTTTTTTGCCCCAATTATACGGAAAAACTTTGCATTATGAAATATGATTTTTTTTTTTGGACTTTTTTCTTTGTCTCCCAATAAAGAGGCTGCTCGTTTTAAGTGGCAGCCCGATTTACCTGGAGTCAATTGTATATGGAACCGTGCAAATGCATTATTAAAGAATATACCTTACATTTGTCTTTTTATAAATTTTATACCCATATACTGTACTGTAGAACTTTGTTGGACAAGAGCGAAGTTTGACAAAAACGGCAAGGTGACAAAAATCACACAGAATTTTTAAACGGTCTAAAGCTGATGTTACTGTATAGAAAACTGTATAGAATGTCAACTAGAATGTATAGAATTTCTACTGTATAGAAATTCTAAATCCATCCTTACATTTTTGAGCAGCCTTTTCTATTTCTTGGTCACAAGGAGCTAATTCCAGCAACTCTAGGCCTGAATGTGAGATGGACAACATATATTGATGGCCGACCTATCACAGATCAGGACACACATTCACACTTTCACTCACACTTTTGAGCAATTTTCGAAACTTACATTTCTCCTGAGTGCATTTAGACTGTGGGTGTAAACCGGAGACCCAGAGGAAACCCACGCAAGCACAGGGAGAAGATGTGAAATCTATACAGAAATGCCTTTTGCATTCATTTCCATGTACACTGGCATGGCAAATTCCCTGCAATTTTCATGTTAATGTACTGTATTACATTGCAAAGCTGCTCTGAATGTTCTTGATAGTCTTTTTGAGAGTTGCTTGAAAAAACACAATCACAAGTTCCCTACACAATGTGCAATCTTCAGAGCAGCGCCGACCTGCTTCCTGCTTTATATTCAGTGGTTGCCAGTCTTCCTAATTACACTTCAGATTATGCCAATAGGCTATCTGTTTGAGTCTTTTCCCTCACTAAACTGAGAAATCCTCCCTAAGCCCTCTCAGAAGAGAGAGTGTGTGTGTGTGTTGAAAGACAATCAGAGGTGTGAAGCGTAAAGCTCGGTGAGAATTCTCTTTAGAGGCCGGAAGGGGAGCTAATTCCAGCTTTTAGCCTTGGTATTGATCTAGTCACTTGATTAATCGCCTTAAGTTGACATGCCGCTCTCCTGAGGATGCCGCTCACTGGGATGCCCCCCGATGCCCACTTTGTAATGAGAGCTTCATGAGATAGTGAGGAAGACAAAGGTAAAGGCAGAAAGTGTGTGCGCTCCTTTTACAAGGTTCCAGATCTTCTTCCCAAACACAATCCTCGCTCTTGGTTCATGTCCGTTCTTCATTTACTTGCTCCCCTGTGTACAGGCTTGTTAGTTTCTGAGTAGTTTAGAAATTGCCGAGATGATCTTGTGGTTTGAAGTTTTGTTGAGAAAATTTAGGGACAAACTAAAAATGTTCTGTTTTTTGCAAAATGTGTCAGAAAATCTTTGAAGAAGATCTGCAATCTTTATACTGAAATATTTTTTTTTTCTAGTGCCAAAACTATAGTGTTCATGCGCTGGTCCTGGAAAACCAGCCCCCAGGATCCTTCGTGTTACACGTGCAGGCTCATGATGCGGACACTGGGGTCAACGGTGAGGTCAAGTACGGAATCATGCAGAGAGACGGAGCGTCACCAGGATTCAGCATCAACCCTGACACAGGTGCGCACTTTTTAATTTCACCTATACATCAATCAATACATAATAAGAAAAAGTTCCAGAAATTTCAAAATAATAGTCTGTGTTATTTTTTGAAATGTCAAAATAAGAGTCTTAGCAAAAAGTGTTTATATGTGCATTCCATATGTTGGGTAGGTGTGATCAGTACAGCGGTGAGTTTCGACCGTGAGAAGCAGCGAGAATACACACTTTCCGTCACGGCAACAGACCAAGCGCAGGAGCCTCTCATCGGAATCTGTCAGATCACCATCCTCATCGCTGACCAGAACGACAATGATCCCAAATTTGAGAACAGTCGCTACCAATGTAAGACCTTTTTTTGGTTTTCAGGGGCTCAGTCACATAGATGGTGTTTGCAAAGCATAAGATTGATGGTTCTATCTATAGAGAAATACATGTTGTGATTCTGCATTTCAATATGTATTATGCAGAACGGTAATTTTTATGAAGGGGGGGGGTATCTCCTAGATGCAGAAATCTTAATTCTGCAATGTTTCTAAAGAAATCTAAAGAAATGCCACAAGTTTGACTTTTTTTGTTCTGAATTTTGCAGGATTCACGCATTTACATTTGCATTTATTGTTAAAATTTAGTTTTGAGATTTTTAAGCTACTTTTTATTTGAAATGCTTGGTGTTATAGGTTATAATGAGGTTGTGCACTTTTGCAGAATTTCATCTCAGTAAATTTGCATACAAGAGTAAGATGGATGAGATGCGGTTCATGACATAGTGGCGGCTCAGGATTGAGCGTCAGGTGCTTTAAACATTTATATGTAGACCTTTAACACTGCACTTAAGAGTGGTGGGGATTTTGCAAGCTAGACGAATTTCCAAGTCCAGGATTTCTGAGTGTGGTCAACACACATTAAACCTCTCTATTAAAAATGTATTAGAGTCCAAAAGAGGTGAGCTTTAATTTAATCACCACCTCACTCAACATTTCAGGGCTGCTGGAGAGCTGAAAGAGAGGAGTTTGCTGTGCTTGTTTGAGCGATTCGTGTTTGTTTATGACATGTGCAAATAGGAGTTTGGCGAGTTTGCAGACTGGTGTCGACTTGGGTTCATTCTATTAAAAGCTGTGCTGACAAAACTCATAAACAATTAAAAGGAAAGATTGAAACGTTTCTAAGACCCCAACCTCCCCACGCTGGTCACCATCGTTTTTGCTCATATGATGTTTTATTGCGTCGTTTCTTCCCGCCACAGATTTCCTCCGAGAAGACACTCCGGTTGGCACAAGCTTTCTAAGGGCTGCCGCTCATGATGATGACCAGGGGACCAATGCAGCCATCACCTATTCTCTTTCCCAGCAGAATCCAGCGTACTTCCATATCAACCCCAGCACAGGATGGGTCTATGTCAATCATCCCATCTCACAGGTACATTGTGCCCACTTACATCATTTACACACAACCAACCCACCCACATCATAACAGGCTTTAGAGGAACCAGGAGTACTTGTGTTCTTCACAAAGAGTCTCCACCTATAAGAGCATGAAGACCATCTTTAGGAACCACGTTCTTTTCATGTGCATAAACACACGCATCCAGGGAAATTGTATTACATTATATTTACATTTGACCACATGTGTTCGGTCTTAGGAACTCTTTTGTTATTTTGTTATCTTTTGTTATATTTTGTTATAGCTCTTTTTGTTATATCTGTATTTTGCTATGAATTTATTTAAATTCGCTCAAATGTTTTGGGCTTCAGTCACTTAAAATCAGTTTGAACAATCTTGTTAATTTATTATCTTGTTATGGTTCAGGCCAGGGTTAAATTATCAATGTACAATTTTAATTGTGCATTAATAATAGTTTTAGTCCTTCGAGCTGAATTTTTTGTTTATATTTTACCTAAATTATCCATAACATCTAAAAGGCCTTCAAATAGGCCAAACAGATCAATAATTCCTCATACATGTACATGGATCCTTAATGCATTACGTTGTTTGACCAAAAACATACAACCAGACATGTGCTAGAGTGCTCATATATAATGTGCTATTATTTCTGTATATAAAATATATTTAATATTTATAAATACATTATGTATTTATAGTAGTATAATTATTTAGCATTAAATATTTAAATATATTTGTCATGTTTATATTTCCATGTCGTCATTACTCAGTCAATGTGGAGGAACTTGCCTCTAATAACCCCCTTTTTTGGGGTCATTTACATATGTAAGGGACTGGTCAGATTTGCAATATGACCACCCAGTGTTACATTTGTCGGAGCAAATCATTTTTAGAAAAGCAGAGGATGTCACCCACACTAAACTCACCCATCTCCGAATAGACATCTTAAACTGTCCTCTGCTGTTACCTGCTCCATCCTCCATCTGTCTCTCCTCTCTGCCTGGTTCTTTTGACTTGAAAAGCAAACACTTTGAGACAGCGAGCCAGAGTTCTAATGCTGACTCACAATCGTAGACTTCATTTAGTCAGTGTGTTTTTTTTTTAATGGGCATTGTGATCAGCAACAAAAATGATGTTCTTTATCATCTGGACATACTTGGGAGTTTTCTCCTCTCTGATTTGCTGGTTGACGTAACCTTACCTGTCTCCAGCGGTATCACTGACATCCTGTGTTATTGCAGCGTATGCCGATAAGCCCTTAGGCGGGATTAAATCACCTGTCTCTCCTCCTGACAGACATCACGGATCAGCCAGAACATCATTGCTACAGACGGAGGGAGTCGAAGCAGCTCGGTCGACCTCACCGTCATCATCACCAACGTACACAACCAACCCCCACAATGGGATCAAGCGGAATATTGGGTCACGATCCAGGAAAACACACCGCGTGACACCAAAATAGTGGTGAGAATATTTAATAGTTATTTTGGCTGTATGAATTATACCTCAGCTGTACAAAACCATATTTCCAGAAACAACACCAAACTAGAGGGATATTTTGACTTCAAGTTGTTTTTGGCCTAGTCTTGTGTCACCGGATTGTCAATATTGAAGTTTTGATTCATTTTGATTATTGTAACTGACTACAATATAGATTTTCCTTGAAGCTTGACAAAATAAAAGCCCCTTCATTTTAACAGTGATTTGGCTTGTGTGATTGTGATTGTGGGACAACAAAATAAGTATGTACAAGCATGTGAAACACAAAGAAGCAATAACATTTAAATGTGTGGCAATTATACCATTACAAATATATTTTCATGATAATGAGGGTCTAAGAAAACAGACAAGACAGAAAAACATGATTGTATATCCAGAGAAACGAGTCTCGCATGTCTCACAGTGACATGGTTCTGCCAGAAAAATGGTCTCCATCCCAAACCTGAAACGCGGGGCTGACAGAGATTGTCGGTAAAGTCTGTCATGAATGGCAGGAAGGAATGATGGACCAGAGGAGGGTGAGATTTATTTTTTTAGAATGAAACAAAACAAACCAACAAACAAAAAATGCTGCCCACTGCTCCGGGTGTATATGTTCACTTCACTAGATGGTTAAATGCAGAGCACAATTTCGATAGTGTTCCTAGTGGTCATAATGACAAACACACTCACCTTCTTTGGTTTAAATTGCGCAACTTTCTTGTGCGACTTGCACTACTGAGATACAACGAAATGTTCCGCTTTCTTTCGCTTCTTTATTTTTCTCATTGCCAAAACTAGCCACATCTCATCCACCCTTCATCTCGTTTCAAACACTGTCACACTTTGCATTCGTTTGGAAGCTTGTAGTCACAGACGAATCAGCATCCACAAACAACCTCATCTGTCCGGCAAACCCAAGCAGACTGCTTGTCTGAACATTCTATTCTAATTCATTCAAAAAGGGCTAAAAGGCCAGTCCTCGAATCGGCTTTCCTCGCATGCAGCAGATTTATCAGTGAAGAATGCCAGGAGGAGTTTTGGTTTCCCTGACATCAGCTGCTTTCTTTGGCTCCTGCCAGCTATTCTACTATCGGCGTGAACCTCCACAACTTCCTGAGCGTCTCAAACCGTGGCGAGGATGTTTTCTTCATGTTGCCACAGGATGTAAAATAGTCTTAGGTGGGATATTTGATCTTAAAATACCATTTTCACCCACAGGCTGTTACGGAGCAGTCACATTGGTAAGGTTTTTAACTCACAGACTGCTTCGCTAGTCAGTTTGCTAACCTGTTTATTAAAACCTACAAAGTTTGTAAAACTTGAAAATATACGCACTCGGGCAGAAAAAAAAACAGATGCTACAATGTCTTCTCTCTTAAGTCCTAATACACTCTCAACAAATCTTAATTTTACCGTAAAGATGTCTATATTAACATTTTTATTTTGAAGTCATTCATTGTTGCAGGTTGAAATTAAATGTAAATACTGAATTGGTAAATTAATACAACAGAAAATATTTAAATGGCACTGTGAATGTTTTTATTCAATAGATAACAAATGTATTGTTAATAAAGTCTTTGAGTTTGGCTGGCTTTTCCACCTTAGTTTTTAAAAGCTATGCATGCTAA
This sequence comes from Paedocypris micromegethes, assembly GCA_028031935.1. Classification (NCBI taxonomy): domain Eukaryota; kingdom Metazoa; phylum Chordata; class Actinopteri; order Cypriniformes; genus Paedocypris; species Paedocypris micromegethes. The sequence continues at coordinate 10,084,547 of CM051501.1, read as the reverse complement.
GTATGTATACATTATGAATATATATGAATACGCTAGTAAATGTGACGTTTCAGCAGCATTATGTCATAGGTTTATTTTTAAGGGAAATCATGTAGTTGTGGTAGCTATAAATGTACCGTTATATTTTTTATAGGGAGCCTTTTATAGGGTTTTAACGTGAAGCTCGGTAACTGAATTAATCTGCTGACAGCCCCATTTCCTTTCGGGCTTCTGTTAGCATCCCTGTCACAGAAAATTAATCTCGTCCTAATGCACTGCTCTTGTCACCGCACATTATATATTTCAGATTTCTCTTTACCTCTATATTCTTAACTCTTCTTGATTTTCTTAACTAAGTTATTCATGTGAATTTTCCATCCTCCTCTTGTGTCACCACTAAGGTCCCAAAGTTTGTCATCTAATCTGGTTACGTCCACCCAATGACTTTTTCAGTTTCAGTCCGAGACACTTTTTAGGGCAGAACTTCAGATTTGACGGCACTGAGAAATTTTTTATGACCCACTTCTGATCAGTCTGCCTTTGCTGCGTAATGAGACAATTTATATTTATTGCTCATTCCATGCCACTTTAGGCAGGGCTTTTTTTGAGAGTAATGTTATTTATATTATGAACCTGATTCAGAATTTTCAGAACGTTGCTCAAACGGTTGCCTTTGATTAGAGGAGACCACATAAACCATTTAGCTGTCTCCGGTTTTGGCCTTGTCTCTTGCCAAACTACATTCTTTAGATTTATATGGCAGGAGTTTGTGAGTTTGTGATCAGGAAGCAGCAGGTCTGAGTTTGTGGTACTGTGGCCAGAAATGCCTGTCTCTTCTGCGAATGGATGATGTGGTCACTTTAAGTGTCTTCTCACTCTGAAAACAAGCATCACTTCTTAGAGCTTCTAATCCTCTCTGTATTCTCGGACTTTTGTGTACTTTGCAAATGTCCCTGTCCATTTTCCAAATTGCTTCATCATCTCCTTTTCTCTCCTCCATGACAGAGACAGATGCGTCCATTATGCTAGTTGTACCATGATGGAATGATTATAATTGCAGCTGAAGGGTTTCAAAACACGGGTCACTCTGGCATTCAGATCCAATCTCTGCTTTTTTAACACAATGCACCTTGACATTGAAGAAAAAAAAGCGACCTGGTTTTCTTCCTCTACTCTCGATTCCTCTTAGTTTGACACCCACACAGGCTCTCAAACTCTAAAGGCTGTGATGCGACTTGAAAAACAAAGCCGTTTACAACAATTACGACTATCTTTCTTTCTCCGCAAATCTCAAAGTGCAGTATTAGGTCCCTGATGTGGCATAACTATAGAAACCGCCTGTACAGATCTGTTTTGTGTATTGGGAGCCTTCATGCTAATTCATCCTCAGAACTCTAAATACAAATTAGGCTTGTTAAACAGTATAATGCATTCATTAGAAACACTGAGTAGCCTTGTTGTGCTTTGAGTGCTCCTGCCCAACCTCTCCCTTGCCTCCTTCATCTATGTCTGTCTCTGTCTAACTAATTAAAAATTTAAATATCAGTCAGCTCGTTGTGGTATTATCTCAAGGAATGCTAATTAACACATTTTCAAAAGCAGTAATTGCAACCTTGAGAATGTAATTTAAAGGCTCTCGTGCGAGTGTGTGTGTGTGGATAATGAGGACTTCAGTTCCATCAGCATCAGAGATGTCTGGTAATAAACACTCGAGGGAAATCGGCAGGTTGGATTCTATCAATTGACCAAATTTGTGTTTCCCTTGTTTAAATAAGATTCGGATGGTGTCTTTAATACTTATTAATATTTGAACCCAAGTAAGATAATGGTCTTCAGATGGTCTTCCAAAGAAATCAGATTCTAAATTAAAATTAGAATTTCAACAATATTTCCAATTATCTCAATTTGGGGTTTATATCAGTTGTCATGCCAACAATAAACTCAATAAATGTTGTATGTCTTTCAATGATGTCTGTTTGTAATTATTTGATAATACAATAAAAAATATACAAGTTTCATACAAATAAAATGAAATTACATTTTGGTGATGGTTAAAGGAATCTGATGCTATATTATAATTATAATTATAATATTTTAATTCCAATTATCTGATATACTCTCAATAGGGAATTAAATAAAATGAAATTACATTTTGTTCATGATTCTGTGCACACAAAAACATGTTTTGAGAATGATTGACCGCATTTTTGTCTCAAACATTTAATAAGTAAAAATATGTTTTTGTGTCTTGTACTGTAAACTTTTGCATTTAGTTGTTGGCAGTTATGTATAGCAGTTAGCATTTTTTATGTACACAAAAATGCATTTTAACTTGAATACATAAAAAAACAGACCAGCAAGCTCCTTAGTTTTGAAGCCCTCAATGAACTGTGTACCAGATTCTAACTTGTGGAATTGAAACGTGTTTTGCTGTGTGGTAGCTAATGCTGAGACACACATCAGTCTGGAGGTGAGAACTAGTGAAGCTCTGCTAAAGTGACTGACATGTCGGGTCACTGAATAGGTCATTTCTGTTGGGGAACAAGAACTGGATGTTAACGTTGACCCTTAAAAGCAGGAAGCAGAAGCCAGAGCTTTTAAGATGCTTGTTGCTGCGCGTGGTTGATTTAATGGCTCACTGCCTCGAGATTTCTGACTGAGTTTTCATTCACCAACTCAATCTTTCCCCAGCTTTCCCTTTCCATGGATATTTCATTTGCTCCTCTAATTCACCCATTTCTTAAAAGCCCAAGTTTATAACCTATGCTGTTAGCCAAGGTTTCTGACTTGTTACGACCATACATGGTGTCGCACTGCTATTTAACGTCTGACGACTGACTTTACCACTGTCCTCGGAATGTTTTGTTTGTTTTACAGTGTCGTTTGGTGGATAGTGTTTTGGGTCGAGTGTGTTTTTCTCTCTTAAAAGACGTCGAGTTTGCCTTGTAGACAAGTTCCAGCTGTAAAAAGCAATATGTGAGCCAAACCGATCCCATTCCGATTCTGTCCTTGGTTTCCGTAATAAACGAGTGTTTCTTTTTTCAGGATTTTGGAAGTGTTTCTAGTCAGTGACAGAAACAATACGGCAACACTTGTCAGTGAGGAATATTTCATCAGGTTTAATCTTATTTCCCCTCAACAGACAATAAAGGCGACTTCCCCTCTTGGTGACCCCAGGGTGACCTACAACCTAGAGGAAGGTCAAGTTCCCGAGACCAACATGCCTGTGCGCTTTTACATCAAGCCTAACCGCAGGGACGGTTCAGCTTCCATTCTCGTGGCAGAGAATCTGGATTACGAGACCACGCGCTTCTTTACGCTGCGAGTGCGTGTGCAGAACGTGGCTGCTGTTCCACTCGCATCCTTCACCACCGTATATGTGAACATCACGGGTGAGAAGTGTTCCATTATGTCATTATTATTCAAATAAGCCATTTCCAGGGAAACCGTAACTTTGTTACTTTAAAACAGTGTTGGGCAACCTGCGGCCCCCAGGTATGACTGTAGACTTATATCATTAAAAAAAAAAACTTCTATAAGTTTTATGCTGAATTGTTACTTTTTCATCTTTTCAAATTTGCGAAAACAAAAACTTAAAATGACCGCAGCATTAAAAATTCAGAACAGATGGTCGCCAATTACTGATCTTTAATTTCTTTTCTCACGTCTCGGCTAATTTTTATATTACATATCCATATAATATAAACATAGAGTCAGCAAAATGAAGTTTGGCCCTCAAGTCATAAAAAGGTTGGGCACTACTGCTTTAAAATATTTTAATTTTTACATTTAATGATTTTAAATGTTTAAATTTGTAAATATTTAAATCATTTTTAAAACAGTTTATACCAATACTAAACATGATATCACATGTTATCACAAATGTTAACTAAAGGAGACTTCATTTTTGTCTGGGCTTATGCGGCGCAATCCAAGAATATTCTCTCACAAGGGAAATCTAGTGCTTATATTTCCAGGTTTAAACTATTTTTAAACTTTGGCTCAACCTCAGCCAATCATCACATTCTCAGACACACTGTATTCACCAACACGCCAATTATCACCCAACACACACAGACACACACACACACACACACACACACACACACATCTCAGAGAAAAAAAACGTGCGTGTAAAGCATAAAGACAGATGAACGTTCCTTCCATGTAAAATACCTTGTGTATTAATATTTCATTTTACTGTCATTAATGTAACACTGTTAGTAAAATGTTTAAAGATCAGTTGATTAAACACTTAATGCAATATCAAAATTCAATAGACTGTTTTCTATTTGTTGTTATTTTATCTATTTTTAGTCCTTTATTGTTACATTTTTGCTGAATATTTAGCTTGATAAAGATCCATCTTTATATGTTCATTATGTTCTGTTTGTTGATTATATCTAATGCATGTCAAAAATTTCACGCCGTACCGAAGACATATGCACTTTAAATTTACATGATCACAAATCTTACAAAGTCTCAAACCATTGTATATTCCACTGTTACGTTGCTAAATAACATATACAATGTTAAAGTTTGCAGAGGCACTTCTCATGTACATACAACTCGATCTTCTTTCAAGCTCATAGAAGCACAAAAGTGTGTCTGATCTGATTCACTGATTGTGTTTGAGTCGCTGACGCTAATGTTTTTCTAGCTCATTTAGCCTGAGCTGTGTGTCTGTACACTAAAGGATTCTGCGCTGTCTTCTAGTATATGTGCTAGTTCAGAGAGCTGATGTGTGTTGGACGTGTGTGTGTGTGTGTGTGTGTGTGTGTGTGTGTGTGTGTGAGTGTGCTAACGTGTTTAATAAGAGCACCGAAGCTCTCTGACATTGAGGCTCAGCACTTGTGATCACATCAGCGTTAATTGCTGGAGCAAATGGAGATGGAAATATAAGAGAAAAAACTGAGATGGAGAGCAAAGGATGGATGTAATTAGAATGGACAATAAATGCACACTAAGATTCAATCGTTCAACCCGTTCCAGTAATGCTTAATCCGGTTTGATTTTATTAACATTTCTTTTCATGTTTTGTTAACATTTTGACAGTCTGTCTGTCTATTTGTTTGCCTGTCTTATGATCTATCTGTCCATACATCTTTCTATCAATCTATCTATTTATCACTGTATATGTGTCTATCCTCTCTCTATCTCTCTCTACCTATCCATTCATCTTTGCATTTTTTTTCTAATTTGTCACTTAAACAATGTGCTGGGTGATTCAAGAACAATAAAATAAATACATTGACATTCTTGAGGCCAAAAAAGTCTTAAGACATTTTTTAAGTGTTTTTTTTTTGTATTTTGTATCGCAATCGATCAATTAACATACGAAAAGGAAAAACGTAAATTATTTACCAGTGAAAAATGCTGATTAATGCCATTAATATTCTTTCCTTGTACCTTTTCCAGATGTAAACGACAATGTTCCCTTCTTCATGTCATCCACGTATGAGGCGACAGTTCCGGAAGGGGCTGAGATCGGCACGTCAGTGGCTCAGGTCTCAGCTTCTGACCTGGACTCTGGTCTTCATGGGATGGTGAGAGATTTTAGTTACATTGTTGGAGATGCAAAAGTTTTGTACAGTAATTCAGTCTACAGTAATTCACTTCAATACCTATTCATACATAGCTTCTCAAACAACACATCATGTATGTATATTTCTATAAATTTATTGTCTTATTTTCTTCCTAGGTGAACTACATCATTCTGAAGGATCAAAGTGGCGATTCGCAATTCTTCAGCATCAATTCCTACACTGGGATCATCCACACTCGGGCGACGTTTGACCGTGAACAGAAGGGCTCTTACTTGATCGAGGTCCAGTCTCAGGACAGCTCGGAGTCGGCTCGTCCCGGCCAGCAGGGTCAACCCAACACAGGTAGGTTTCGGTTTTCCCCCTCTTCATCACTCTCTCTCTTCTTTTCATATGAACCTCAATTATTAAGACCTCAATGAGTCGTGCCTAATTAAGGACTAATGCCATCCCAGGGATTTCTGCGCCGTTTAGGCCACTTCTAATTTGAAAAGACAGCAGTTTTATTATTAAACGCCATTAAGATTAACAACTTGTATTATTAATTTCGCTAATATTGTCTTGAGATATTGAACGGATTGCTAGTACCTAGTTCATTCATTATTCATACACTATTTCACTTTAATTTTATTCCATTTTCAATAAAAATATAAGGCAAACAAACAAACAGTCTTTTTATATTTCATACATGTTTTAACGTGTTTTTATAGTAAAATTATTATGAAATCTTAAAATTTAAAATGAATAGAGTTTCATGGCGTTTCCCTTCATTCATTTTCTAAGCAAACTCTTTCATTTATGATTCACAATCTCACTCAGTTTGAGTGTTTTCGAACATTAGTTGCATCCTGTCAAAATAATAAAAATAGCATAAACCAATAAATTATCTAGCAAATCGTTTATCTTTTGGTTGCTCAATTGGTAGAGCTGGTCTCTGCCACATCATTGTTTGAAAAAAACATGTAGATTTCTACTTCCTTCTTCAATGTTTTTATGCAAAATTATGTATTATGGTGTATGCACATTTATATCTTTACATACAATATATAAACTATGTTTCAAATACGTTTTTTATATGCATTGCTTTCTCACCACAGACACGGCCTATGTGAGGGTCTTCGTTACCGATGTAAATGACAACGCTCCAGTCTTCTCTCAGCCAGTGTATGAGATCAGCGTTGAGGAAGACAAGGAAGTGGGCTTCGTGGTCATTACCGTTACAGCTAACGATGAAGACGAAGGTAATTATCCTGTCGCGTGCAGACGCAGCAACCACACGCTTGATCCAGGTGCTTCCGTCAATCTTTTTTGTTGTTTGGTTCTTGCTGCTTTGGTTTTGTTTGTTTGAGCGCTGATTTGATTTGACAGGCCGCTGATATTTTTGACATAGATGGAGGAGGAATGGTTGGGAGGGCAAAAAAACGTGAAAAATGAATCTAGGTGGAGAATGCTCTTGAGTTTTTGTGGTGCTGAGCTTGTTAGCAAAGCTCCATGGTGAGTGTGGGAGTAACAATTTCGCTTCCCTATTTGATGTTTGTCTCTTTGATTTGTTTTTCTTTGTTGGCTTCAAGAAAAATAATGAAATAAGTGATAGGCCTTTTTTAATGATGGAAGTTAAACTCTTCTTTGCACGATTCTGAAGCCCCCGACAAGAAACCGTCTAGACTTTAAATGCAGTCAAACAAGCAGCTCGTCTTTTTCAAAATTATATTTAATAAAAGCAATCTGTGAAGGCGGATTCTCAAACCAGAGTCTCTGGAGGCATTACAGGCGTCTTTACCAGACACCAAATGAGGAAAACAACATACGGTGAATGAGCTTTTCAGATTCCCCTCTTAACTGTCAGTCACAATATTAATAATAATATAATGTAAAAACAAAAACTTTTTAAAAAACAGTTTTTCAAAGAAACAGTTCAGAGAACTTTTGACACTCACTCTTTATTTATAGTTGGACATATTTTATTGTCATTTTAGTTATTTGCATCTATATTTTTCTGCTTTGGGAAAAAAATCATGGTCAACGCTCGGTCATTGTGTTGCAATAATGGCCAATTCTCATTTGGTCACTTCCTGTTCTGAATCATTCACGCTCGACTGATCATTGGATTTTGGCTTTAAAATCTGTATTTTATGATTTAAAATTTGGCTTTTAAAAATCTGAAGATATATTCCTAGATTTTGTGATGAAAATAGATAAAACGACAATACCTTTTTGCTGTCATGTCTTTCAGCCGAAAGTCATTTTAAGTCAAGATGGAAGTGCAAGTGCATGTCACAATGAATCATAAAATCAGAGAGTCGTAATGCATCTATCACCTCAGTGCCACATTGCTAAAGTCGGCGGAGATGTTTTGGCCCGTGCTAGTTGGGAGAATTAGCATTTGTACAAGCGTTGCTGACAGCGTACTTACCTTAATGATATGCATTGTCTGACCTCTGAAATGAATCTTGGCTTTTTACTAAATGTTTTATTTATGTCTTTAGAGATCTGCATAACTTTCACCTAATCTCAGCACGGCCTGAAAACATTGCCAGAGCTGCTGAATGTATCTGAATTCATGAGCAGCCATGAAATCTCAGTGGTCTGGGCATTTGCATATTCTGGTTTGTTTAGTGGAATTTCGGAATTGGTTTTGTGCCAGCTAGGGTGACTGTTAGAACATCCAGGGCATTGCATGTCTTCTCTGACAGCTATAAAGTTTGCCCTGTTAATCTGAGTCTGACAGGTTACGACAAATCTCCTCACCGTCCTGCGTAGCGTGCCAGCCTTCCTGTCTGCCCACCCCCTCGTTTTTCATCCTCTGCATCTAGAAGATTCCGGGCTGTCACCTCCACACTTCTCTGTGACACGATTCCTCCACTTGATCACGCTCTGATTTCCATCACGGCATGGCGACTTTGGCTCATCTGTCAACATAAACAAACAGGCGGGTGCACGTTGTCTCTCACGGCAACCCGGCTTCATCTTTTCCATATGCATGACAAATTACCGGTGGCGTGGAGCCATGTCAACAAGCAGGCAGGAGTGAAAGAGCAGGCCCTGTGAAACGCAGACGTGCAGGTAGCTGATAGCTCATTAATGGTAAGATGCCCGCAATGCCTTGGAGGATAGGAGGGTGCCAAGTCTGAATGGACAGTCCGGAGCAGAGCGACATCTAATATCCCAGGACTGAAGGGGAATGCAAATCAGAATTTGATGTCCCCCATTCAGTTCCTGCCTTAGAAGGCACAATGAAGGAGACTGCCATTAAAATGCTATTTTTTATAATACACTATAGGTGGAAATGGGGAATAGGAATGATTTGGAATTTTATGGGTCTGTTAAGTGTTTCCTAAAGCTGATTAGCAGTGCCCTTTTTGAGCTGTTCATTAAACGCTCGGCCATTTTCAGAGATGGAGCATGTAACTTTCTTCAATAGCCTGACAACCGCAAGGACTCCTGGAGTTTAAGCTGTCTTTCATCCCGAGTGACCGGCCTGTACGTCACAGTGGATGGGCGAACCTGCTTGGCCTGTGGTGGCGCTGTGAAGGGGGGTGGCCATATGGCTGAGCTGATCATTAAGAAAGCTGCTTCTGGCAAAATCTCTAGAGCAATTCTCAGCAAGTGTCACTGCACATCACCCTTCACAGCCGTGATGACCGTAGCCGGGATGAAATGACACGTTCTAATGAAATCCTAACACATCACACACAGATGGTGTTTGTCTCATGAAATCTAATCCAGACTGGTAAATGGATCTAAAGCAGCAGAGCCATGTTTTTACGCCGTTTACTGTGACAAATCAAAACTGTGAGTTAAATGCTCCAAGGTGGTACGTTTGATTCCCAGGGCATGATGTTAAATGCAAATATTTGACTGTAATCAAATGTTAATAATGAGAAAAACGCTTTTGAAAAGTGTCACAGATTTCTAATATATCCAAATGAAATAGGAAATATATCCAAGATTTGTTTAACAACTAATCCACTTTTTGAGACTGCATTGGTATGTTTACAACAAAGTGTGTGTTGTATTCCAGCACAATCGTATCATGTGCCTCTGTGCATTGGAGGCTTCTTGGCCTTTGTGTAATCCCCATCAAATGAGCGCAGATTAAATGCTGACATTCTCTTTTATTCCGCTCAGATGAGCTTAACACAACCTTGAATGCTAACTCCTCTCAAAACCCCCAAACAGGTGCCAATGCCAAACTGCGGTACCAAATCACCTCCGGGAACACCATGGGCGCCTTCGATGTGGAGCCAGAGGTGGGCACCATCTTCATCGCCCAGCGTTTAGACTACGAACAGGTCCATCGCTACGAGCTTCGGCTTGTTGCATCTGACGGAAAGTGGGAAAACCAGACAATGGTGGTAATTAACGTCATCAATCAGAACGACGAGGCTCCTCTTTTCACTCAGACTGAGTATCATGCCACGATCACGGAAGAACTCTCTGAGCTTCCTGTCTTTGTGCTAGAGGTAAGGGACTGTGCGTAAATTATATTAAAAAATACTCAATTGTTTATCTGAAATATAAAACAATATTATTTGCTTAGGTCTCAGCCACAGACCCAGATCAAGAGGCAGACCAACGGGCATTGAGATACTCTCTACATGGTCAAGGCGCTGGCAGTGAATTCACCATTGATGAGCTGAATGGCAAAATCTTTGCTCAACGGCGATTGGATCGTGAATCTCGTTCGGCCTGGCAGTTCTTAGTGCTGGCTACAGATGAGAATGGTGCAGGCCTTACTGGGTTTGCTGACGTTCATGTTGATGTTCAGGATATTAATGATAACACGCCCGTCTTTCTGTGCTCCACGGACAACTGCTTCATGGGTCATGTACCTGAGAACTCCCCAGCAGACACTTCCATAATGGAGATGCGGGCTACTGATCTAGACGATCCGAAAGTGGGCAAAAACGCCATCCTGACCTATAGAATTGTACAAAATGTGCGTAACGAGATCAATCTGAACCTGTTTTCCATAAACCCAGTGACAGGAACCATTTACACTGTTTTGCGCTCATTGGATCGGGAACTTGTGGATCGATATCTTGTTGTGGTGGAAGCGCAAGACGGAGGTGGACTTACTGGAACAGGAACAGCAACCATTGTGGTCTCTGATGTTAATGATCATCCTCCAGTCTTCACCCAGAGGGTTTACATGGCCTCAATGCCAGAGAACCTGGACATCAACAGTGAGGTTGTCGTAGTGGCTGCTACTGATGGAGATGAAGGTGAAAACTCTGTAATGACCTTTAGCATCATAGGTGGAGACGAGGACCGAAAATTTTTTATTGAGACAGACAAGGTGAACCGACGTGGCGTGGTGAGGCTGAAGAAGAAAATCGACTTTGAGAAACCACACGAGCGTACCTTCAACCTGACGATCAAAGTGGAGGATGCTGACTTCTTCAGCATGGCTTTCTGTATCATCCAAGTTGAAGATTCCAATGACCATGCACCCGTCTTCTTTCCTCAGTTTTATGAAGCAGGATCAATGTCTGAGGATGTTGTAGTGGGCACCATTGTAGCACAAGTGACGGCCATGGATCTAGACTCTGGTCAAAACGGGAGGTTTGCGTACAGCATTGCTCCAGAGTCTGATGTGTTTCAACAGTTTCTGGTGGATAAGAATGGGTGGGTTGTAGTAGCTGACTCACTGGACAGAGAGAAAGTGTCTCAGCACAGACTCATAATACTGGCCACTGACATGGGCAGCCCTGCATTGACCGGCTCTGCCATTGTTCTAGTCACCGTACAAGACATTAACGACAATGGACCAGAGTTTGAGGTTCCTTACCGGCCTGTTGTGTGGGAGAACACAGTTGCTCCACAAGTTGTTCACATGAATGACACTTCAATTCTTCTGCACGCTATTGACCGAGACACCTCCTCTAACGGAGGGCCTTTCTCAATCCGTCTTCTGATGCTGACCACTGACGTTACCAATTTTAACTTGACTGACCTACGCAACGGCAGTGCCATGATAACGGCTCTCCGCAGCTTTGACAGAGAGAAGCAGAAACAGTATCTTCTTCCCATATTGATGATTGACAGTGGTTCTCCACCAATGAGCTCCACAAGTACCCTCACCGTGATAATCGGAGACAAAAACGACCATCCCCATGAACCCGGACATAACGAGTTCATAGTGTACAGCCTACAAGGTACATACTGGTTCTCCAATATTATGAACTCTGTGTCTGTGTGTGTGTGTGTGTGTGTGTGTGTGTGTGTGTGTGAGAGAGAGAGAGAGAGAGAGAGAGAGAGAGAAAGCGTAGCATGGTACAAATAATTTACTTAAATCTCTGTTTAAGTGCTACATAAACAGGAACCAATTTTAAAGATGTCGATTTCATAACTAACAGGATTACAGCATTCCATTTTGCTCTTTGGATGCCGCTTGCTAATAACATTGCACCCCCCCACTGAGGGTTTAGGGGGTCTGTATGTGCCAGTGAATTGCTCTGCTTTTTCCTTATCTCTTTTAAGATGCGTCTCTTCCGCTCACCCACACATGCATTGCCGAAGGTGTCATACAGACAGCACGGAGGTAGTTTTTCCTGTAACCTCATTATGTGTTTCCCCCAGGTTCTCTCCCCACAACGCTACTTGGACAAGTTCAGTCACCTGACCTTGATGACTGGAGTGAAAAGGTTTACAAGTTTGAAGGAAAACCCCTCAGGTACTCCATCTTCTATTGAAGTTTTATGTAAATTATACACTCAAGTGACACAATCGAAGCAAATAAATTTACGGTGTGTGGCACACTCTGCATTTTAGATTTCTAATACACACTCATACACATTCATACTTTAGATTTCTAAATTCACTCTAAAATCATTCAAGATACCTGTCTTAAGCTGTTCGTTTTTCATTCTATGCCATAGTTCTAGACCCATTTTACTTTTAAGACATTGAAAACATTTTTAGGCTTGGCCATTGTCACTGATAGAAGTTGTTGTTGACTGTTTTCTCCTAAAGTTGACTCTCATAGGTTGTTAGTTGACTTGTGAGTAGGGGTGGGCGATATGAGTTAAAATTCATATCATGGTATTTTCTATTGTACAGACGGTATCAGTATTATATCACGGTATTGGGGGGGTATTCTTATTTTATATAAGTACAAAATGAAAATGCAAGGGGAAACCAGGAAAAGCAGCTGTCATTTTTAATACCGTATATCAATTAAAAGTAGCCCAGGCATTTATTTGAAAAAAACATTAAATGTCCTGCGGTCTATCTTTTAAGAGAGTGCAAGCGAGAGAGACAGAGATATAGACAGTGGCAGTGAGAGAGACAGACAGAGAGAGAAAGAGAGAAAGAGTCTAACAATCGAAAACTGACTTTGACCAAAATAAAACGAGCAGAATTTTCTCGTGCGCGCGTTTTACGGGTCTCGCGCTCACTAAAACAGCCGCTCTAAAAAACCGGCACATTACAGACATGGAACGGCAGAGCGCATGCGCGATGCATGCGCCTCGCGGGTGATCTATTAATTCAGTTTCTTACAACGCTTTCTGTATTCGATTAGCAAAGCATCCGTGTCATAATTGAAAGTTATAATGAAACAAATATATTATATTGTATTAAAGTGTTTATATACGTATAAAAGGTAAATTCGTGAAAGTGCCACGGTATCCACGATATTGCAAAATCCATATTGTGTCACAACTCAATACCGGTATTCACAATAATACCGGTATACCGCTCACCCCTAGTTGTGAGTTGACTCTTGATTGATTGGTCATGAGTTGTCTGCTAGTGAGTTGATTCTGATTGGTCGTGAGTTTACTTTGATTGGTCTGGACTTTGTTTGTCCAGTAGCACTCTTTATTAAAGAATACTCATTAACACATAATCTGTTATAGAAAGTGAGGTGAGTTTAACAATATGGACCATATGGAAATTGTGTGAAAAATCCAGTGAAGTAAACACACAATCCTACAGCCTTAAGCTCTGGCGTCCCAGTTCAGTGTCTTGTTGGATTGTGGAACCTACAAGTGCCACAGATCTGGCTTCATTAATTCAGATAATTAGCACAATAAGGCATTAGCAGTGTGATGCGACTTTGTATGACACATCTCTTGGCTGCAGAAGCCTTGGTTGGATCCAAGCAGTTATTCATTGCTTTCTTGACAGTTAAGTACCTAATTTGGCACCAGAGCTGAAGGTTACCATTGAGGTGGAACTCAATTCCTGTTATATGAACATGATTTAATTTCATTTGAGCAATGACTAATGTGAGTTTAGTGACCTCTAAAGAGGGCACAATGTTGGAAGTTACATGGCCAACCAGTAGCGCCAATACAACATGCCCCGGGCTATCCAGGCGTTTCTGGAATACCAGTGTCTTCATGTTTTGGTTTTGCAGTGCTTCTAAAAATCAAATGTGCTGCAAATAATTAATATGAACAAAGGTTTTAAGATGAAGAGCAGAGTTCTCACTAAATGGAAAATGTCTGCATGGTTACAAAGAATTTCAAGAGCTGCTCCTGGAATTGTACCCAGAGCAGAGGTGTCCCTGTCATACTCATTACATTCGAAGACGAGACAGGAGTTGACATAAGTGCTTTTGCTGATATACAGACTGCCATTAATAATACAGCTTGAGTCATTTTATAGCTAGAACTCTGTGCAAGGCACCTTCTATCCTTCATGTGTGATGATCGGGGACAATCTGCTGTTCCTGCTTTTCACCTTGGCCCTTAATACTTACTATATAGAACAAGGTGTGAAGGTGTGTGTGCGCAGGCATTTAGGTCAAAGTGGGGTCTGGGTTTTTATGCAAAAGTTATTAGTGGTAGTTGTGGTCCAGTGGTTGAGAGGTGAACATTGTGTTAAGAGGTTGCTGGTTCAAGTTTCGCTTCATCTTATTCTAAATTTGAGTGTCCTTGGTCAAAACACTGACCCCCACATGCCCCCCAATTGACACACCGTGAGGCTACCCACTGCTCCCAGATTGCCTGTGCTTATTGTTTAGGGCAGAGGGTACCAGTAAGTTGGAGGGGGAGGGGGTTAGTGTGGATTTTTGGGTAAGTCAAGGCTGTTTGTTTGACTGTGTGCGTTTCTTTTAATGTGTGTGTTAATTTAAATAAATGTGCAATTTTTTTGTGCACACAGTGTTTTCTAATATACATTTTGTACATTACCTCACTCAGTCAGTTCATTCTAAACCAAAACACGGGTCAACTGAGCATCCGGGAGAGCACAGCGGCTGGATCCTACAGTCTGCTGGTGAGGGTGGCCGATAAGAGCTGGCCTGACGTCACCTCTTCTGCTGAAGTCACGGTGATGGAGCTCAAGGAGGAGGCTCTGAGGAACGCTGGCTCCATCAGATTTGCTAGTAAGGGATTTTGATTTAAAACAAGTACATATTTTTATGTATTTACATTATTATATATTATGATTATATAATAAAATATTATATGTAATATTATTATATGTTATTATAATATTATATGTAATATTATTAAAATATTATATGTAATATTTTTATTATTTACCAGTAATTCAAGTTCAAGTTTGTTTATATAGCGCTTTTCTTAGTTCCAGACCAACGCAAAGTTAGAGGAGAGGCATTTTTGAGGAGCTTTTTTTTTTTTTTTTTAGAAATTCTTACTTTTGTGCCATGTTGTTTTCTTTGGTAGACTTGACAGCGGATGAATTTTTTCGTCCGTCTACAAACGAGGAGAGCCGTTACAGGCGTCTGCGGCGCCTCTTATCTGAGCTCATGCAGACCGACTTGGAAAACGTAGATGTCTTCAGCCTTGCCCCTGGCAGCCAGTCTGCTCAGAATCACCTCAGCGTGTGGTTTGCCGCCCATGGATCCCCATATTACAAACCAGAGAAACTCCACGGCTACATGGCCATGAACAAAGCTAAGGTGAGAAGGACATTCACAGTATCACACCAGTCAATGTCTCCTGTGGAGACTGTAGAGCCGTTCAGATTCATAGAAATCTCTTACCTGCGCTCTGAGACCATGCTGCGTAATAGCCGATGAATATTTCATTTCTTTGTAAGCAGCAGTAGGAACAACATCTTGCCTTCATACAACAGCCATGCGTCTATAAATCATACGTAGTGTATCAAACTGTGCTTTTTCTCATCTTGAGTTTGAAAAGCATCAGAACAATATAGCAAAAATATTATTGAACTAACAGCATTCTAATTTGTGTGTGACAATAGGAAAGTTTTAAAAGAAAACCTCAGACGATATCCATGAATGACCAAAGACTGAACTTAATACAGACTATTTATACAGACAATAAATAATTGTAAAATTATCTTAATACAAACAAGAATGATTTAGCTAAACTTAATACCAACTAATATTCATTTTTTATATTGTTTTTTATTATTAATTCATTACCAGTGGGCCTATTTTTATTGATATTACAAACATTACAATCTTCCAGAAGAAACTATCTTTCTGCTAAACCTCAATTGGAACTTATCTATAAAATATATAATTTTATTCATTCATGAAAAACCTTTTATGTAAACATTTATTGTTATCCTTATGAGTATTATGATTATTTATTTGTTTTTTTTAGTTAAATAATTAATCAGTGGATATTGGTGTTTGTTTTTCAGTTGGAGTCTGCTCTGGGTGCAACGATTCTACAGGTGGGAGTGGATGAATGTGCTTATACAAGTTGCAGTCACACGGGGGGCTGCACTAGTAAAGTGACATTCGGCGAGACCCCCATGACACTGAACAATGGGAATGTCTCCTTGGTGTCTGTCTCAGCCAAAGTAAACGCTCAGTGTGGCTGCGTCGCCAGGGAGAGCGTCCATCTTCCCTGTTCGTCGTACCCTCGTAACCCGTGTCTGAATGGCGGCACGTGTGTGAATAGTGATCTGGGATACAGGTTAATGGAATTTATGTGTTATCCATTATGATTCAACAGTGTTTTTGCATTGTGTTGTAAAGCACATACACTGTTTTTTTTTTACTGATAGCTGGTTTTGATACAGGTGCAAATGTCCTCCCATGTTTGACGGACCAGAGTGCCAGCAAACCAAACACAGCTTTCTCGGAAATGGTTATGCATGGTTTCCTCCATTAAAACTTTGCTTCCAAAGCCACATCTCTCTGGAGTTCATCACAGAGGCAGCCAATGGCTTGCTGTTCTACAATGGACCAATGGGAGCTGCACGGCCTGGAGAAAGAGATGACTTTATTGCTCTAGGTATGTTTGGCATTAACAGTCATAGTTTTTTTAATTTATCACCAGCTTCACTATAGTCCAAAAACTTGGACTGTGTGTGTTGTGGGGATGCCCGGACGTGAGTGATGCGGGCACGTTTGGCACTAGTCTGCCAGGCAAATGGCAACCTTGATTCAACCTTGGGGCTCTCAAAAGGTGCCAAAAAAATTTAATATATTATTATTATTATTACTATTATAATTAAGTTAAATATCTGCTGCTAACAACACTGGGGGTTCCGATACCATAGAAAACAAGAAGTTGTATTAAAGTTTGACTGAAATTAGATGTCAACTAGCCAGATTAAAGCATCAATTAAATGAAATGTGATATAATCGAGCCATGTTGTAACATCTCCAGGCTGACGTAGTCATTCACGTTGTGAATTTCCTCTCCTAATTATCTCGGACTGAAATTGACCCTTCAGCAACAAACACAATCTTATAAAAGCCGTTAATGAAGGATGGGTGTAATCATGTGTGGTCAGCATTAGTTGGAGTGGGGTGTTGGGTCAACATTGATCTGGAGCCCAGTGAAGGTCACAGATTTACATCCCGTGCCACCTGTCCAATACTGTACGCCACGACCCATTCGCAGGATTTCCAGGAACTAGCCTCCCGCGGCCTTGCATAAGCTTACATCATCAGTTTGGTACATGTTTTTATTGAACTGGGGCCAAAACCCTCCCGTGCAGTGGCAGCGATTTCAAACTGACCACAAATTGATTACGACTAAGCGTTTTTAGTGCTCGGGTCAAAACCAATCTGAGGAGGAATAAAACACCATTAAATTTTCATGTCACATTCATTTGCAGCGGAGTCACGTGATTCCTTGTGATACATTTCAAAACATGATTTTATGGTAAAAAAAACAAAAATGGGACTATTAATGGGATTCTAATGATACTTTTTATATTTTTAAAAATAAATAAAGTGAGTTTATGCCCACCTGGAGCAGTGGGCAGTCTTAAGCCATGGCACCCGGAGGCAACCGGCAACGTCTTCAACGCAAATTCAGTTCCCCACCACTGGACCACAACTGCCCAGATGTTTGATTTCATTAGGCCGGTTTGCAGCAATACCATTAGAATGTGAATCTGATTTGATGTGTTTGTGCTATTTAAGAACTGAAAAATGGAGTTCCGTTCCTGAGTGTGAATCATGGTTCCGGGACATTGACACTGCAACTTCCTTCAAGAGCCACCGTCAACGACCGCCGCTGGCACCAACTCGACATCATCAGTGATGGCAAGGTACCGATCCACAATTTTTGACACGGAATGAAAGGCTGTTGAAGTTGCTGTCTATATAGGAGTTTGTGTTTGCCTTCACGATGTTCTCAGTTTCATTGCGATATGGAGCTGTGAGTGAGCTCAGGTAGCGATGCTGATCTGAGGTCCGTTTGGGTCAAGTTGACTGAGCCTTCTCAGCCTGTGGGATTTGGTTTAAATTATTCCATTATAAAGCCTGACCTGAAAGTGCTTTGACTTGAAGTAAAATAATTCATGTCTGTGTGTTTGTAGACAGTACAGATGATTCTGGACCACTGCGCTGGAGCTGTGGTGAATGAGGTGGAAGGTCTGAGTGTGGAGATGTTGGACACAGATCGGTCAATGTGCAAGGCTTCTGGAGAGACGCCAGGTGGTGACAGGTAAAAGACACTGTAATGATACATGTGCTCTGTTTCTTCGTCAATATGATCTAAAAATGCTAAAATAAAAAATTGAAAACTGTATTAAACATTCTCTCTCAGCACTTTTTCAAAATGTCAATTTTCAGTATTCTTACTGTTGATTAAACCCAAGAATTGTTTGGCCCCACGGCCACTATAAGCACTATGTAGTTGACATCAACCCGTTGGTGTGGGAAAATAGTAAATAAAAAAAATGAATTGACCTAATGTATGGACTACAACAGCATTGGTTGTATAATGAAATATTTGGTTCAAACGCGGAACATGTTATTGTCACACACCCAGAAAATGTCCATGTTTTTCATGCTAAAAGTAGAATGCTGGGTTTACAAAAAAGGAATATTGTGTATGTTAATTTACAATTAAAAAATGTTTTAATTGATAAAGTTTTAATAACATTGTGTTTTGTTTGAGGAAAGCTTACCCAACAAAGCCCACAGAGAAAATAATTATTTTCATGACTTATTTGCGTTTTGTAAAAATATTTATTATGCTGAAATCAGAGTTTTTTGGTAAAAAAAATGTTATTGTTAATTTTTGTTTTTGGAAAAAAATTATCTTTTTTTTTTATTATAAGATGGCCCTATTCTGGAATAACATTTATTGCCGACTCTCTTCAGGTTTTTGGATGTTTACCAGCCTCTCCAGTTGGGTGGTGTTAAGGAGACTCACTCTCTCCGCCGGTCATACGGCCAATACAAGGGCTTCGTGGGATGTTTAAGAAACCTGATTGTGGACAGTCAGGTAAAAAAAAAAAAAAAAACACTTCACTGTGTTTGTTCATCTTTATTCAGCTTTCCTTTGAGCATTTAAAGGTCTTTGTTTTTCAATAAAGCACAGTTGACTGGACGTAGACAGAATATGAATCATTTGTTAGCCCCGAGCACAGCCACTGAGATAAACGATTCCAAATACTTTAAACAAATACTGTTTTGGGATTATTTTGCCACTTCTGTGAGGAATAAAAACGTGCGAATCTCATTAAAATATACAACTATCCATCCTAAAGAATAACTTTTTTGTTCTGCTCATGTTTCATATATGAAGCTGAATAATCTAAGAAGTCTGTTTGGGCTAATCATCTATTCTTTGGATGGTGCCGAGCCACTTTTCACCTGAGCCACTTTCTGAAAGCATGTCGATACAGTTCAATGAGGATCAGCATGGTGCTTACTCAGGCCTTCCTCATGGTGTGTGTGTGTGTGTTTTGGATCAGGTGTACGACCTCAGCAGTGCTGCGGAGAGCCAGAACAGCGCCCCCGGGTGTTCCCTGACGGATGGAGTGTGTCTGACCGCTGGAGGCCCGTCCTGTGGGGTCAATGGGAAATGCCTGGGCGAATGGGGGTCCTTCAGCTGCGACTGCCACCCTGGGTACAGTGGACACAAGTGCGATAAAAGTAGGAGTGGAAGGCGACATTGATAATTATGGCATTAACCCTTTATTGTGACATTAGGCAGCTAAATACTGTGTGTGTGTGTGTGTGTTCCAGCTCTACCCGAGTGGTCATTTGAGAAGGACAGTATGCTGAGACTACAACTGCGAGGCGGTGGAAGTCCTCGCCGGACCCAAGCCCACCTCTTACTCCGGACGCGCTCCTCTGTGGGCAACCTGCTTAGCATGGCTTCCCGTGATGCCAACGAGTTTATCATTCTAGAAGTACGTCATTTATATGACAGTGACAATGTTTTAGTGGTCACGCCGTGCATTTCAGGATCAATAAAAAGAAATACGCTTTGTCCCTTCAGATAACCGATGGATACCTTACTGTTCGTGCTAATCTCGGGGACGGTGCCCACACGTTGACTCTGTCTGGCCAGCGGGTAAATCATGGCCAGTGGGTTCTAGTCAGTCTTCTTCGCCATGATAATATCTTCATCTTGAGACTGGAACAAGGCGGAGGTTCGCGTGAGGTCACTGGGGCGTTGGGCCAGAAAAAAGAAATAGTGGTCCACCCCTCCAGTGTGTTTCTGGGAAACAGCGCCACTCCAAACACACATGGAGACTTTCGGGGTGAGTTCTCTCTCTTTCTCAAACATCTTTGGCTTTCTTTGGTCAGACATCAGAAAATCCAACACAGGGTCCTTACCTCCATAATTGAGAAAAAAATTTTGTTTGCTGAAGATTAGCCGAGTGACATGCAGATCCACTGTCTGACACAAGGTGGCGAGATTTCACACTTGTTTTATTTGTCTGAAAAATTAAATGAATTTCACCATTGAGTCGTTTGTTTTTCTGCATTTGCTCTTTCTATCAACTCTGTTCCGTCTGGATTTTTTGTAATCAGTTTCACATTCACTTTCAGTACCAGTGGTGTAAAGTGCTTGAGTAAATGGACATTGTTGCTTTACTTCTTTACGTCTTCTTGGAATTGGTGACTCATTACAATTGGCTTGTAATGAGGACATTTTACAGTACGGATTTTTACTCAACACGTTTTTACTCAAGGGTGATTTTAAACACATTTTTACTAGTGCGATTTTCAAGTGGTCTTTACACCTCTGTTCAATACCACAAGTACCACAGTACTGTACCATAAAACTTCCAGGCACAGTTATGCGCATGTCTTGCCTTTTTTGCTATTTTTAATAATCAAATCGAACAATTTATCGCAGGCTGTTTGCGGGATGTCAGGCTGAACGGTCACACTTTGCCACTGGATGGTCAGGGCACCGAGTTCAGTACGGTGCTGGAGCGTCGTGGCGTGGTGTCCGGCTGTAAATCAGACGCCTGCAGTGCCAAGCCGTGCCTGAGTCCTCTGTACTGCGTGGACCTGTGGAGAAAGCACGAGTGCAGGTACAACCCACCTTCTCCTCTCACTTCTCCTGGTTTTTGGGGTGATGTGGTCTAATAGACTTCAAACGTCTGTGTTTCTGCAGGTGTCCAGTAAATCAGGTTGCCGTGGTGAATGAGGTAACAGGGCTTTTGGATTGTGCCCCCTCACCCTGCGGACCCACCACGTGCCGTAACGGTGGCACCTGCCACGCCCACTCCACCAAAATCTACCAGTGCCAATGTCCAGAAGGCTTCAAGGGTCAGTGGTGTGAGATCGGCCCAGTGAAATCTCTCCGGCTCGCTGCCCTCAGCCCGAGCTCCATCCTGGCCATCAGCATGTGCCTGCTGGTGTTTTTCGGTAATTACACCCTTACGTCACTCGCTATATACCATACGAGAGTGTCCGGAATTACACTGATTACACATAAACACACAGACTTGGTGAGCGAGGTGTGAGGTGTTTGTATATGGCACATCTAACAGGTACTAGAGTGACATGGCAGACTGGCAGACTGGCAGTGCCCTCCAGGCCTCTCAGCCCCATCACACGCAGACACACAAATCCGCTTTAAAGCTTTACTGCGAGCTGGCGGGAAGAAACCCAATGTTTCAGGTGATTTGATTGGTTGATGGAAGATGCCTTCAGAGGATCTTGGCTAGAACATAGTCAGCTGTTTTACCTTAGATCTGCCTTTAATTGAAAAGATGCCCACCATCACTAGCCAGTGTGGCAGCTGTGTTCTAGAATTAGTACTTGAAATCAACATCAAGGCGGAAAAGAAAATCACCTCCTTTTCTCTCTTTTCTTTTTTCTCTCGATATCTTATTCATTTCTCTCTCTTGTTCATCGTAACTCTCTGTTCATTTCCCTTCTTCTGTATCTGCCTCTATCTTTTTCTCTATCTCTCCCTATCCCTCTTTAAATTTGCTTCCCTTTTCTCTTATACTTCAACTCTCTTCTCTCTTTGTTCCATTGTTCCTTCTCTCTCTCTCTCTCTCTCTCTCTCTCTCTCTCTCTCTCTCTCTCTCTCTCTCTATCCCGTCCTCCCTCTCTCTTTTTGTTTCTCTGATTTTCAATCTCACGCCTCTTTCTCTTGTTCCATCTCAATCTCCCATCCTCTCGCTTTCTATTTCCATTTTTCAATGTTCTTTCTTTCTGTCTCCCTTTCTCTCAGCTGTGTTAGTTGCAGTGACCGTATGGAATCAGAAGGGCAGTCGGAATAAGTTCCGTAAGCGAGGCGTGTACCACATCCCAGCGGAGCACGAGAGCTGGGAAGACATCCGGGAGAACATCCTCAACTACAACGAGGAGGGAGGCGGCGAGCAGGACCAGGTATTCCATTAGCACTTATTGATTTAGCTTCAGAACAAGAGCAGTGAAGATAAAGCTCTCCTTCCGCTGGTGTCCTCTAGGGGGCAGTGTTCCTCCACTAACTGTTGCGTCCGTGTCCAACAGAACGCCTATGACATCACAGAGCTGAAGAGACCACTCTGCTCCAGCTTATCGCAGTCTTCCTCGTGCACCACGGCCCCCCTCATCAAGTCCTCTCAGGGGTCTCAGGAGGAGGTCCATCCCTGTGCCAACATCACCATGGGAACTTCTCTTCCTTACCATCACACGGCCAGCTGCACCCATCCCTGCTCCATGGACTTCAAGAGCTACGTGTCGCGCATCATCTGGGAGGCGGACAACGACGGCGATGCCTTTCCCATGGACACCTACCATGTGTACTGTGTGGAGGGGGTGGGCTCCAGCGCCGGCAGCCTCAGCTCGCTGGGGTCCGCCATCTCTGCCGAGAACTTCAGCTACGACTCCCTGAGGAACTGGGGCTGTAAGTTTGAAGGCCTCCGCCAGCTTTATCACCGGCCCGACCTGGGCGTCCCCTACATGGACACGATGACGAGCCAAAGCCCCGATCAACAGCAGTGACGGACCCTCGGACCACCGGTTATAACTCTCAGAGAATCCGTTTCTGAATCAAATTCAAGAGAACCCGTCCGTGACTGTAACCAAGCTTTAACGGGTCAGAAACAGTCGTCTGGTTTGTTTATTTATTGCGCGCATGGGCTTTATTTATTTTTGCTATGAGAACAACAGTGAATCACGACCAACTTGAATCAGACCAGTCTGGTGAAAATGTGCAGACGTTTCGCTCTCTATTAATAATCCAGTGAGATTGTGCGAAAATCAAATGACTGAAAGAGTATTTTTAAGACAAAATATAGATATATTTTTTTTAGTTTTTATATGTCACAAGAACAAGCTAAACATTTCGGTGTAATTTTCCAAACCTTGATCACGTTTCCTCAAATCGATGAAAGGAAGATACAACAAAAGATAACTAGTCATAATAGTTTTATATAAGTTTATATAATATATCAATTAGGATATCAGCATTTCTGATATCATGGACAACTATGTGAAGTAACCGATCAGGTTTTAATTTAATCATTTTAAGCTTTGTCACGTCAACACTTTCAAAAACACATTGAAGACGAGACCAAAAGACTCCCTCAGTGTGTGTGTGTGTGTGTGTGTGGTGTGGTGTGTGGTGTGTGTGTGTGTGTGTGCGTGCGTGCGTGTGGGTGTGTGTGTGTGCCTCATCACACCAGAGTCCGACTTCCGTAAGCAGGTACAAACACCTGAAATGTTTTTCAGTTGCAGTATATTGATGATGGGTAAAGAATCTATGAAGTAAAATCCAAGAAGGTCTTATAAAATCTATCTTGTTCTCTATACAGTTGTTTTCCTAAAATATGCTGTGCTTAATCCACTTTATAATGGACAAAAACCACAGCGGCCCACCCGCAGACCCTCTTGTAAAACCTGTATCAAGCAGTTCAATGCCACTGTGGCTCATAAACGTTTTATATATAATACATTTCCCTCCGATCTTCACAGCTTTATGCCACTCGTAACTGCTTTAGAGACCTTGTCAGTCGTGTAAATACTGTACATAGAAAAGTACTTTTTCTAGGGTCCTTTCATTTGAGATTGCTTTTTGTATTTGAATTGTAATAAATGAGGTGTTTACATTGAGCTGTAGTGGGAGTGATTCTTCAGCAGACGAGAAGGTTTTATGGTTAGTTATTTTTGTAATTGTACTGCCCTCTTGTGGTGGAAGGGGAAAATCGCAGGTTGACACTATGATTTAATTTTTGATAGTTTTTTTCAGTTCCTGTTTAAATTTAGACAATTCGGCTTTTTAGCAAAAATGTTCCTTTTGAGCGTGTGCTGCGCTATTCTGGTGAGTTGAGGAAATCGCGAAATGACACTAACATGTACTGTACTATACGTATTTTGTTTCTGTCCTTTTTAAATGTAGACATTTCGGTGCTTCGGAAATTGCAGGATGTGCCTGGCACACTATTTAAAATGCGAACACTATTTTCATATTTATTTATGTATGTATATACTTGTTTCTTTTTTTTTTTTTGTATTTTCTTTTGTAGATATTGCGGGTTTGTCGTTTACGTGTAAGGTTCAATCTAAACCAAATATTTATTGTTGACTCATTACACGGCTCTCACGATAAACTGTTAATCGTCATCACCAGCTGTGTCGCTCTGGGACATGAGTCGCGTGTGACACGTCGAGAATGTCGCCGCTTTTATCGCGTTCTTTCACTTTAATAGATAATTTGATATTCGAATACACAAATTCGATATTTCCCTTTTAACATAACAAGGTTTAATTGTAACATACTGGTGAGATTCGTATTTGAATATATGTTTCCCTGAAGTTTGAAAAGTATCCCTTGTAAAAAGTATATTTCTAATAATTAAAGCTGTGTATATTTATACCGACAGGAGTCGCTATAGCAGTCAACACACCTTCAGGGAACCTACGCAATACCGTCAGCAATTGAAAGGTTTCCGTCACTGAAGTCGTAATCCTTGTGAAACCCCAATTTTTAATCGATGCTTAAATTGCTCTGCTGCTAAACATGACGTGATCGCGAGACATCAACGTTACAAGTACAGTATACATGTCCTCTCACAACTTCCGTAGTATACGTTTTTGAAAGTCAAACACTCCACACTCTCTCCATCTGCTTGTGGAACTTTCACGCCGACACACGCTGTGGATATTTAGGGCACTTCATTAAAAGTAAAAGCTTGTGAGGGGTGTCCTTTGTTTTGGGGGTCCTTGCAGGGGGTTGGGGTGCAGGGCTGAGGAGCCACTAAGGAGGGGACCCTCGTTCCCAGACCCCCACAATAACTCACACAACAGAGGCATTGTCAAGAAAGTTCAAGGCCCGTGTGGTGGACGCCAGCCGTGTGGCAGACAGACAAGCTGCAGAAACATCTCGACATGGACCAGGACTGGCTTTTTTTTCGTTGCCCGCCCGCTGATAAACACCTCAGGCCGTAGTGGCAGTCGCTGTAGCAGTTTCGTGTCAGAAACACGGTGTGAAGTGACGTTTTGTGTTTCGAGGTGAAAACCACAACAACTTCAGCCACTTTTCCAGGAAGCTGGTGTGGAAACGACAC
Organism: Paedocypris micromegethes; assembly: GCA_028031935.1. Lineage (NCBI taxonomy): Eukaryota > Metazoa > Chordata > Actinopteri > Cypriniformes > Paedocypris > Paedocypris micromegethes. The sequence goes on along the minus strand of CM051501.1, from coordinate 10,058,859 downwards.
CTCAGACATTCATTAGTCTCATCTGCAATTCTTAGCTTTACAATTGGCCTTTTCAAGTTATCGCCAAGAAAAGTTAGCAAACATCAAGGAGAAAACCAGTTCAAAGAGAAGTTCTGGTTTGATATTTTAACCGAGATGGTAACAGATGTATGTTCTCACCAAACGTAGTATTAACGGCCATGCTAAAGGAAATGTGGCAAAACAAATTGGAGCTAATAAAACACACAACCATAAATCTCAAAGGTTGGTTTATTATTTGTATCCAACATATTTCTCCAAGTACAATAAAAAATAAAAAAAAAAGCATACAAAAATAGTTGAATGTTTAAAAAAAAAAAATAATCCCAATTACTAAAACAACAAAATCCACAGACCATGTTTGATATTTTTAAGCGATGAAAAAAAAAAAAAAGTAGCCTTTTAGTCATCATCACATTGAAAATTATACACTATTATAATTGGCATTGCAGTTTGCTTGTTTTTACATCTATACATTGTATGTACAACTGCTGAATTCCACTGTTTTATTCCAACAGTGCTATTCATCAGCGGATCAAGTCCCGGTTAAATTCTATCCCAGCTCTGCTACAAACAGGAAAAGCATCACTTTCATAAATAGCAAACGCCTCCATTTTTTTTAAATATGCCTTTGGCACCGAGGCTCAAATGAAATTCAAACAGAACCCGGACAAATCTAATCTATGTGAAATAAATATTCAATTCCAGGTTTCAGATGGATTAAACTCACTTCTGAGGGGGAAACGATCAAGTCTTTCAGGAACAACTTCCATAATACAGGAATAAATGAAAAGCAAAACAAAACAAAAAAAAACACCTAGTTTTAAGGTTTCCTCCTGTTCAAGCACATTAGCACCATCAGGTTCAAGGCAAATAAGACGAACATCTCAGATCAAACAATACAATTCAATTGCATTTACCAAAACACCTGCGCAGCGGCAGAGCAGCATGGGTGAAGACAGAAGATCTGACGCCTCCAAGCGGCTTAAAGCGTTCAGAGCTTCAAATTATGCCGGCGAGGAACTTTACTACTCCTTGACGCGTGCGAATCATCCGTACTTCCTGAAGTCTGTGGAGCAGAGGCCGGTTCTTCCCTCATCAGGCGTTGGCGGGCTTCTCAGTGCTCTTCGGTGGCGTCAACAATCCTCCGACGGCCAGAGGAGACAATCGGTCCAAACTGTCCTGCTGACGATTGTGCGCGTCACTCTGGAAACACGCGGGAGCTTTTAAGCGCCGTGTGGAGCGGGACAGACACAGGAAGGGAAGAGCGAGGACTCACCAGCATGGTCAGGTAGTCCACGTGCGTCTGAATGTTGTGTCGATCTTCTGCGGAGACCCTTTTAAAGTCCTTCAGATGCGGCCGCGACCAGTCGTGCACCGTCCTCACAAATGGACTCATCCACCGCACACAGCTCGAGATGCTCTCCCACGAGAAGCCTGCAGAAAGCAAACCACGGTCACGTACGCTGGGATTCAAACTGAACGGAAAGACTCAAGGCTTAAATATTTTAACATTATCCAAGAACAGTATAATTAAAAATATTAATAATAATAAAACAGTAGCTGCTTAAATGTCAAAATGACTACAAAAGAAATGTATGTTTAGTCTCAAGTTAAAACAAAATGTGTTGGCAAGTAACAAAAAGACAGCGTCTTAATTTATTTGTGATTTTCTACAATAATTCTTACCTGAAACTTTATGGACAGTTTCAAAGGAGGTAAAGTGACAGAATGCAGCAGCAGCGAGGACTCCGTACTGGTAATCCAGAGAATTAATGTCCAAAATGCAAAGATCTAGCAACTAAGAGAAGAGGATGGGGAGTTAGAAAAGACACATTTGGCTTAGCGGCAGCTTCCCATGAACCCAAATCTCACCTGAGTGATTTGTATGTAGGTCTCCTGAGAGAACTGAGGAACGAGGAAATTGGCGCCGTCCTGCTGCGAGTCCACCTGCGCGTACAGCTTTAACCAGGAGATGATGGTTTCAGGACAGAGCTCCCACTTCAGCGCCGTCAGAATCACCAGCTCCTTCACCAAGATCTCCTCCTCGTTGCAAGCGCCATCCGTTACGTAAGCAAACTCTTGAAGCTTTGGTGGATAAATTTCCTGTCCAACCAGTGACCGCCGTTAGAAAAAGTTCTTGAAAACATCACAAGCTGACGCATGAAGTGAGTTACCTCCATCTTTGAGGCAATGAAGAGCGCAGTGATGCCAGTGAGCTGCAGCTGATCCTTCTGAACGTCTTTCTGGGTGAGCATGAAGCGGTCGAAGATGTCCTGAGCCAAGTAAAAGGTCTCACGGTGAAGAGCGTAAACCTCACTGACCTAAAACAAAAATACACAGGTTATTCACAAACTAAACAACGGCTGATGAGATGGTCCAGGAACAGATCACACACCTCCATGAGCCAGTCCAGCAGGATGGATCTCATCTTTGGCTGTAGAGCTGGATGTTGCTGGACGAAGCCCTTGTCATGGACATACTTCAGCTCCTTGTTGAGCATCTTTATCCACACGTCATCCGATCCTGCCCAACTGTAAAATAACGGCAGGATTAAACATCATTTTTACAATTATTCCATACCACTGAAGTAGTCTAATAAAAACAGAACATTTCATCTTCTAGTCTCACCTGAGGCATGGAAGAGGAGAAGGTTTCACAAACAGGTTCTTGAAAGTAAAGCGCTTGAAGCCAGAGAGATTACTAGTCTCCTGAACCTCCTTCTGAGGGGTTTCAATTAAGACACTCGGACTAATGGCACCGTCATAACAGCGGTTCTGTGTAACAAAACAAATAGTTTAATTCTTCCCCAAAAACCAGTTAACCAGCAGTCCATAAAGCTAGAAGAAACTTTTAGTATGTGTATTTAAATATAGTTCGAATGCAACAAAGCATGCCTTGGATAAATCTTTAAATTGTAAAAAGCAAAACTAGAGGCTTAAGTTCTAGAAATCTAGAACCATTTTCTTTAAAGTGACCTTCCCGTGATGGGGGATAAAGGAAATATTCGCGGGAGATTTGTGACGTCACGGCGCGCGGATTAACATACTGGCACCATGGTTAAAACTACTACACAATAAATAGCCTGCGTGCACGTAATAGTTCTACAAAAGTCCGACTAAAAAGAACGTATTTTCGTTTTTCTTAAACAAACAGTCAAAGTACTAGCATCAACTAACATTAGTATTGCGGCAGAGTACCTGAATTTCATAGTGTTGTTTCTTTCCCGTTGACGGGACTCTTTTATTGCACTGTTGAAAAAGAAATTGAGGTCAAACACTATGTAGAAAAAAACTGACATATTCGACATTAATCCCGTTTTATACTTAATTATATAATACTGTGTGTAACTTACCTCGCCCTTTCGCTTCCTTAAAGATTTGTTCTTCTCTGGGGCATTTTCGTTTCTTTCTTGTAATGTGTTGCGAACACTTTAAAATAAAAGCACGACGGCGGGTTAGGTTAACCAAGTCTGGATAACTAACCTGGTTAACGTATTTTAGCAAAACCGGGTACTGGTTAGCTCTCCTTACCTGCGTTTTGACATTTTACAAACAAATGTGGTGCTTCCCTCCTGCAAACACACAAACAGCGGCTGCGTGAACAAACATTCACATCTACTTTCGATGTTATACCACAGTCAATGCCACACAAATATGCCGAAAACGTTTGATAAACGAGAATTATAAAATGACTGTCGGAACATGTTTTGTAGCCGATGAATCCAACGATGACTACGAGGAAGTGTACGTGCATTTTTTGTTCGCAAAAATCACATTACATTTATCGTGTAAAATATAATTTAAAACCGAAATGTTGTTAAAGTCCAAGGTGTGAACACAAATGAGCGAAATCGGATAGATAATCAGTAAAACCAGAAATACTTGATCCAGTTTAGTGCCTTTATGAAAAGGACAGTCCGCGCCAATTTACATGAAGCGGGAGACTAAAGCTGCCGCCACAAATCCCTCCTAAACGACATTAATATCGACCCAAACTTGCTTCACAGTGGCTAGATTTACTCACAGGACCCTGTTTAAGAGCTTGAGTCGATAAATATCAAAATATTTTATTTTGTCCCTGCGTTTCAGAGACTTTTTAAAGTACACGTCCCCATACAAAGATCTAATCTGGCGCCTAGCAAAGCTGCTAACGTCCAGCAACATCCCGCTCTCTTTCTCACTTCAACATCACACTAAACATTTATCTACGTGATGCTTTCGAAAATATTAATTGCTTCTTGGAGCAGCACCACTTACTAAAACGACAAATTTGCAGTGTCTTTTCGGTTATTCTGGTTTAGACGTGACTAGTAGAGTAAACCTCAAACAAAGTCTATTTTAACCGGAAAACTATCAGAAACTGTCGCTCCTGTGTGATAAGCATAGTTCGACGATGGCGCGAACAGAACGAGTTTACAAAAATAAAATAAATCAAAGTAAGACACAAGCAGCTTTCTTACCGCAGTGCTCCGCGCGAATGAATGAACGAAAGGCGCCAAGGGTTATATACTGAAACTGTCGCGAGCTCTGCGCATGCGCGGGAATTTTGGATTTTTATTTACAAATGGTACTGTTTAAATACATGTAACGCGGCACTTTGCTCGCCCATGTTATCTCGCACTCTACTATAATGAGTACGATGAAGCATTAAAGCGTTCGGAAGTAACCGTCTTTAAGAAAACTGTAAAAAAGCGGGCGGTTTTCAAACCACAGCTCGCGGCTTTGACCCGATGTTTAAACACGTAAAAAAGGCGCTTTCCTGCTTTCCCGGTTAAACGAATCCGGGTCTCGAGGACCCAGTACACCCTAAGGCAGTATACTTTTGCCCAAAACACTTAAACCGTTTTTCTTTTATTAGAGAAATTTAACTCGTTTCGATCGCTTCCTGATTTGTGCCTTCCGTGGGCGGTGTTTCGGATTACTCTAGCCAATCATCGCTTTTGCACGAGGAACAACGTGCTCTTGTAAACAAACCCATCAGAGGAAAGACCACGTTCTGTCAAACTGCAAAACACGAGAATAACCACGCGATTATTTGTCGATTTTCTTATAGATGCATATAAGCATGTATGTTAAAAAGTAGACTATTTAATTGGGTTTGTCGTGGCCACAATAACGATATTACTGAACGTGACACAAATATTGGAAATGTGAAATAAGAAAAAGCTTGTTAGCATTAACGCATCCATAGCACACTGGTAGTTGCGTGGTGTTTCGTTCCTGTTTTTAATGACAAAAGTAACGATGCGATAAATGTCAGGGGAAATGTAAAAAGCGGCGCGAAACCGATAATCCCGCGCAACTCTACGTCTACGGATTTTCGCGTCACATCCGGGCTGTCAGATCGCGTCATGTCCAAACGTATGCGTTATGTCCCTCATATCTCGTTTATTGTGCATGTCCAAACTACCGATCAAAGAGTTGAGAGACTATATATGGCATTTTTTTAGTTTATGTGATTTATTCGAGATCAAACTGATATATAACCTAGCAGCTAAAGCAACACACAAATATCCTCCATGTTCAGCAAATACAAAAGTAGAGCAAAAACAACTAGAGGTAGAAATGTGTTAATACACTATTTGTCACAGTGAATAATAAACTTGCACGTGCACATGGATTGGGATTCTTAAAGGAGGAGTGGGGGATTCTCAAGGGACTCATAAATGCGACTATACACTCCTCAGTGAAAATGCATCTTTTAAAAGAGAAAGTTTATTTCAAAGAAAAACACAGCAATTTGTATTAAAACATTTATTGAGAAGAATACATGTATTGACAAATAGTTGGTTTCAAGACATGAAATAAACAATTTACTTGCAAATTAAGCTATTCATACAAAACATTTAGCAATGGCGTACATATGTCCAACACTTCAGTTTGGAAAAAAAAAAGGAGATAAATAAAACGATGCTCTAACAATGCTAAAACCCTACACTTTTGGCAAAGTGCTGTATCATTCCAGTAAACTAAAGCATAGTCTAAAACATAGCAAATGCCACAGAAAAGATTCTTCACACTTTACACCAATAAAATTGCTACATTTGTGTAAAAGGTCGACGGAGCAAGTGGCTCACAGAGACACGGTAAATCCTCTGTGCATAGTACATTACATTTGTTTGTGTCCCTTTGGACAGATTTCAAGTTCTTCACGGATGCATTGTCATACTGTTCACCTGGAAGGCACATGATCCCCAAATGCAATTCAAGGCTAAATGAAATCCCTGTGTCGACAACCCAAAACCAGGGATCTACTGACATGGGGAAGAAGACCTCTCAAGAAGTTCTCAAGAAAAATCTGAGAGCCTCACATCCCTTCTATTCCCTTCGTCCACACACAAAAATGTAGAAAACGCAGTACATCTACTGGTCAGCGCAGACCATGTGGAAGCAACAGAGAAGAAGCTGCAGTATTTATTTCCTTGAGTTTCAGAGCATGTCGAGCATTAGAGAATGAATTCAGTTCCTTGATTTAAGGGAGATGTTTGACCTTGGCAGTGTCATTGGAAATGTTCAACACTGGGTCTCTCACGTGACATTAGGAAAACAAGAGTGACCATCTAGAATTTGTCTAGTAAGAAAGTTTGTTGCTACTTTAAATATTTTCGTTCATCAGATGCATTGTAACAAGCAAACATCAGACAACTTTAAATCAGTGAGAAGAGCTTCTTCACTCGGTCAGTACAGGTTTTAACAGTCAATTAAAAGAGCGCGTAGGATTTCACAGTCACATGATTACGCTGTCACTCAAACAGTCGCACACACACTGCTAGAAATTTACATAAAGTACAATTACTTCCTCAACACACAAACACCGGTAAAGTCTGAGTTTGGAGTATGTACAAATCATCAAAAGAGAAAAGGTGAATAGTGACGACCCTGAGACGTACTGCGGTTACAGAGCGACGCGGAACAACACTCGTGTCTCTTTATGTTTGTTTACAGCGGAATAAAAAAAAAAGCACTACAGTCAAACATCAAATCAGTCGCTAAACGTAAAAAAACTGCACACATACACATCTCTACGGAGATAACGCACACGCACACACACGCGCGCACCTATCAACTTCATACTGATATGTATTATATTCAATATTTTTGTCTTTTGAAAATATTTTGGAAGTTTTTTTTAAATATATTTTACATGTTGAAATATCCTACGGAAACAAGGCTTTAAGTGATAATTATCATGATATAGCTCACCAAATCCTATCAGAAAGTGGGAAATAAAAACACCAAATCTAGAATAAAAGCACTAATCTACAGATCCACAGGCAGGTTCCTTCCTTCCCAGAACAGTGCTGCTGATATTCGAGTCCAAAACGCGATCAAACCAACAACAACAACAAAAACTGAATTTAAAGGCAATGAATGTGTCCAGCTGCCTGCACGTGCTCGGAACGGCCCGGAGCAACACCAACCATCATTAGGAAGCTCTTGAGGTTGCAGATAAACTGTAAGCTATCGACGACCGTTCAAAACCCACGACACACAACGTGAGGGAATCCTAAACAGATGCTCAGTGGCGCCTACACTGGAAACACGTGACACAGACACATTCGGGTCGAGCGGAACCTGCCGTGAAGTAAAGTGACCTATGGCATTGATTCTAAAAGGACTCCGGTTCCTTCGGATGAGTTCTCCCCGAGTAGTGATGGAGAGGAGGACGGGGAGTGCGGCGAGAACCTTCTCAGTAGTTGTACTGCCTCTGCCCCGGCTGATGGACGTACCCCCCGGTGGCTTTGGCCTGCCGGGCCCCTCCGTCACGGAGCAGGTTGAGCCGACGGAGGGCGTTCCGGGAAAGCTGCTGACGCTCCACGTTTTCACGGATGCGCTGGACCAGACGGCTGCTCTTGGTCTGGTCCAGAAAGCCTGCGTGAGATGCTACTAGAGCGGCCGCGTAGCAGCCTGAGGGACGACTGGGCTGACGTTGGACTTCAGACCTGTAAAGTAAAAAACAATTGCTTTATTACATCTTCCAATCATTAAACCAGTTTCTCCAACTACTACTGAAGTAAATGACTGGAAGTAAATGATGTATACTAAATGTAAAACTATTTGAGGTGATAATGATCATATAAAAAACTTTATGCAAAACACACATATACTGTAAATTCTTAAATACTTAAAATTTTTACTTTGAATTTTTACTCCTAAACCCGAAATATGTGTAAATATTTTAATGCCATTTCTTACTAAAAAGGGAGTTTTTAGAATAAAAACAAGCAAAGTGTAAAAAAATTACATTTTGACATATTGACAATGTGGATTTTATTGCTGTCTTTGAACTTATATATATACCATAAGAAAAGTCAATTATTACACTAACCCTGTATCAATAGAACTAAGTTTGTCCCTATTTAAACTAACGAGAAAATATAGAATGGTTTCCGCTACCTCAAAATGGCCGGTTCAAGGACACCATCCATCGCAGGGCGCTGGCGCGGACAGTGAACGCCGTACACAGACATGCTGGGGTGCTCGATCAGGAGGTTCTCCAGAGGACTGGTCTCCAGCAGAACCGGAGCTCGGCCACCAGCCATGAAACAGGGTGGAGGGGTGATAAACCAGCTCTCTTCCAAACCACATGTGGCCTCCAGACGCAGGAAGCTGCCGTCCTCCGTGTCCGTGTCCACTGCGGAATCCAGAGAGGAACAGGAGGAGCAGCGCACTGGAGGGTCCCGGGGGGCCACATCGTCACACACATCCACTAGATCCTCTCCGCAAGCCTTCGCTGAAACGATACAGAACAGACTTACTTCTCTAATAAGAATCACAAGATCAGTTCAAATAATAATCACTAAAATAAACTTAATAATCAAAAGTAATGATTTCGTCCCAGTTTCTTTTCCTAGCAAATTGTTTTTTCTGTCAGGAAAACAACTCTGTTTTTGCAGCACATTGCAGCACAATTCAGGGCCTCTAGGTGGCGGTGTAAGCACGCAAGCACTCACTTTCATTAATACTTAAAAAATAATTTGATTAGACTATAAACAAACAAAAAAAGACAAAATCCATTACAGATTCATAACATGAGCAAAGTGTAACACTATAAAAAATGCAGACGGGTCACACTAGCTGTTAGACATGTCCCACACCCAAAACATGGATGTTCAGTAACATACTGAACTTCCTTTACACACAGCCACACCTTGTTTATCTGCTGTTTTGCAGACTTCTACCCAATGACATTTCCCTATCTCAGCTGGTTTAGACGGCTCCAGGCCTTATTTTGGCAGACTGACGCTCCAACATCAAACCCAGTTAACCATAAACTATAACTATCTTGTTTTCCCTTCAGGTTATGTGCAGACGAACACGTTAAACACGCTTTCTCGTGTCTCGCTCATGCTCTGGGCAACAACATTTGCAGTCATATTGCATTTAGGAATTAATGGTAACTCAATCTGTCCTATTTTTATTGGAGAACGCACCAGACACTTTTGTCCGACAGGCCGAAATCCTTGTTGCCCATAAACACGTCTATCTTTCCTTTCTATTCCTCACCTAACGGAGGCGAACTGGGCCAACCAGATTCCCTTGCACCTGAAATATTCACACACATACACAATATGAGAAGGAACCGCGCAGGCATCAAGGCCCGTTTTGGCCCGGCTGCATATGATAGGCATCACGTTCATGCGTCTGTGCCAGGTGGTTACAGAATCTGTAATACGGCTCCGTTAGTTCAAGCCACTCAGATCGTGTGAAGTCGGGGTCATTGAGCAGAGTTTATTTGATGTTCCAGAACTCTCTCTCTCTCTCAATCAGTTAGTATGTGTGTGTGCGTATATGGGACTATTAAAAGTAGCTTCTGTTACAATACAATAAGACTCACCCAAATAATCAACCAGAATCCATTCATCATCTTCCTCCTTCTCATTGAAGTCTGGATCTACAGCACACCCACTGCCGTCCTCCATGGAGTTCCCGAACAAGACGCTGGCAAACCTCTGGAACATGGTGGTATCCCCGGCAGAGGAGCGAGGCCGGACGGTCCTGCTGGCAGTGGGGAAGGCGAGGCTCTTTGGTCATCAGCTGCGGAAGTCGCTCACTGGGGTTTTGGTACAACTGCTGAAGTGCATTTAATTACTCCTTCCTAGCCGAGGAACACCTGATGAAGATCGGCCATTGTTCTCGATGATAGTGCAAAACCAAAAGCCCTGGAGGAAACAACAAAGGTATGATTCGCCAGTGCAGGGAAAAAACACTGTCACGCATGAAACGCCTTGAGAAAAAATAGAGATGTTCCTGATAACAGAGCAGCCCAAACAAAGCAGTCTAACGTGTCTGTGGCGTTACAGACACCGCTGCTCCTCTTTACAAAGCTGATGTGTGTGAAAGTTGATCTTCGTACAGTACACCCATCCTCACTCACGAGACGTTGGCATTCACTATCTTGTTTGCGTAAACAAAAGGGGGACATCTGTGAAGTGATGGACTACAAGCCGTTCTTCACCCCCTGCACTGTTAAGACAAGACGCACACACGTCCACCTGCTTGGCCAGTCGTCCTTCTTTCTTTGTGAGTGTGCGATTAGGGGGTGCTGCATATTATGGGGTCACATACATATAATAAGCAGCCTTTAGGCCCCCAAAAAGAGGATTAAAGGCCGACATTCTGAGACAAATGAGATTGGGGTGGCTTTGTGTCACACAATGCCAAAGAATATAATGGAGGACGGTGGATGAGTTTTGAGCTTTTTGCTTCAGAAAACGGTTTTCTGATTTCTAATATTCCTAATTAAAATGTTTGTAACAGAAATGCTGATATTTATATGATAAAAATGCCTTATAATCTAAAAAAAAATATCAATGACCTTCTGTGTGAGTGTTATCTGTGTTTAGTTATTACTTAGACGACTGACCTGCACCAACTATATGCAAAATCAATGGTGAAAAGTTTCCACTGATCGAAAGTAAATGGAATACAGGGTAGTGGAGTTCAAATCTGTCATTTATTCTCTCATCATGCAAATACAAATTTGCATTATTGCACATGTGAATTTGTTCAACATTTGCAAAGCAGACCAAAGGCCCAAGTGTTGCCTTATGTACTGTAAATACACATACAAGCCCTACACCACATGCCCTACATTGCATGCAAACACCAAACGGGGGAACCAATAAACCAGTTCACATCTGTTTGAAATTCAACCGAATGTGGTGCGTGACGTCACACCACAATCCCTTATTTTCGCACAATGAATTTGCATAATCGCACAGGTGAGGACATCCACAGCCGTCGCGCAAGCTGGAATTAGAGGGCGGGATCGCTGTAACCCAACACCGCCGAACGAACAGGGCGGACTGCAGCCGCCGAACAAAGCTTAATCCGTGAAATCCAAACACGCTCACGCCGCTGAAACAAAAGACGTCTCGCGGACTCTGACAAGATGTGCTGTGCATTTGATTGTTCTCTGAAGCTCTTGTTTATGAACCTTTTTCAAAAAGTGAATAAAAACGCGCTTAGTTAAATAATGCTAATAAAATGTTTCGCTCGCTACCGTCTTGTTAAAATACAAATAAAGTTGAAATAAAGCAAGAAAAACAGCAAAGAGCTATCAACTCACCTGCGGCTAAAAGTACAATGTAAACAGGAAGAGGGTTGACTTCAAGAACAACAAGAGATCCAGCGGACGAGGTAGATTGCTTGGCTTGCGATATGTGTACAAAAATACAGTAATAAAATTCTTCTCGGAAGAAATAAAACAGCTAGACCCTTTAGTTCGGAGTTGCGCGTTGGTTGCTTTTCGGTTTCTTCTCCGAGGTCTACTGCTCCCTTTGTTATTGTTGTGTTAAATTAACAGCTGATCAGTTGTGACGTACATGTGGAGCAGCCCATGGGCGGTGCTTGCTCAAAGTCTGCAGCCAATCAAATCACCCGCCTGACTGTGACTGACTGTCACTAACGCACGTGACCTCGTCTCCAGAAAGGCAAGACCGGGCAGAGCACTCCGGAAAAGTGACACCCACTATTGATTTGGTCGCATGAAATGCATTGAATTTATGTTAATGTGTACTAAAATAATCAAACAGAAAAAATAGGTTGGTCTTTTAGCGACAGATACTAATTATATTTATTAAAACATATAAAAAAAAATTCAATTAGCCTTGAAATGCGTGGATTTTTTTTTTAAATTACGATTGAGCCAGACAGCTTTTAAATTAAGAGATGCTCTCACAAAACATGCCAAACAACAAGAATGTCGAGAATTTTAACAAGTTTTTTCAGATGCATGTAATGGCCCCCTTTCTTATTTGTCAGCCTTTAAAATGAAAATTTGAGAAGAAATAAAAGACAATAAGCCTAAAAGATTTAAATCACTGGTTTTGGTTAACAAAAGCATATGCCCCCATCCCCCATAAGTATAACCGGACTTTTACCCAGACCAAACTTTTGCTTTCTCTGTAGAACAATTTCAAAAATAACTGAAAACTTTCATGTTCTAGAATTTCACAGACTAATCTGTAGACCTTTGCTAAAATGAGAAAATGTTCCCCAGCCTTTCTGTCCCCTTTTCAATCAACCCACAAGTCCAGGTCTTGTTGTTTGTGTAGGAGAGGAACAGCAAAGTCACGCTTTCCCGCCGTAGGATGACGTGTGAGTGAGTCAGCGCACCCTCGCACGATCATAATATTTGTTCTAAGTTTCTGGACATTTCCTTTATTTACTCTCCAAAACAAGGCCACACCTGCTGGATCTGTGTTAAACCATAAAGATAAGCCGTAACCCACCCGTCCTTGACTCAAAAGTGTCCAAGCAGTTCAAACGGCTCAGTGGAGCTTGTTTAAGATCGTCCAACCTCTGTGAAACAATTGTTTTAGAAAACTTGTATATCTGAAACCCAAAATTTTGGTTGTTTTTAAAAGCTGTTTGAAACCAATATCTCTATAAAGTGTCAAACGGAGCTTCCAAGATAACAGCTTTGGAGATTCTTATCACTCCGAGACAAACCGGAACATATTGTTCGTGTTTTTTTGATGAAGATACAGTATGAACAGTGCATTAAGTTTTGTTCGGAAAACCTTTGACTCTCTCTGATGTAAGTCTGTTAATGTTTATGGTATGTACCAAACTTGTTGTGCAATAAATGTGATTGTGAATAAATGTCTTGATTTACTTCTCAGTGCCAAAACTGGCCTGATCCTTTAGAAACTTTAACGTCTGGGTATGTGTGTTTGGCTGGGACATTAGGACACGGCTGATGCAAATAAGAGTGACATCTGGGTAGAGGATTGCATCATGTGAAGAGGACGGACCAGCCGTGACGTCCTGTCAGTCGGCTAGTGTGAATTCTTCATTAACATGAACTTAAGAGCATATAAAACACAATTGATAGATGAACAACACCACAAATGGAATCTTGTGCATCTGGAAAGATTTATCTACACTCTGAAAGTTTCAAAACAAGTAGTGAAATATATGACGTGTCAAGCTAAGACTTGGAAAGGCAGCTTGAAAAAAAAACGACCCTTGAGTTATGGTAGTAGATTTTTTAAATTCTCAAATAATTATGGACAATGTTTGGCAGGAAAAAAATATGATCGGGAAATGGCCAAAATAATACATCACTTTTCAAAATTCGATTCAAGATCAAGCTTTGGCAGTTTCTTAACGTTAGCCATGAAGTTCATAACATAACATAAGGACAGCGAAATTAAATATTGATTTTAATGCAAGTCATGTGACAAAGTGTGAACAAATCGCACAATTAAAATACATTCTTAGAAACATTCTCTATATCAAAATCTCATGTCTGAGTAAAATTTGTAGAAGCACACAATATTGATTATAAATTAATAACGAACCATTAACAAGGCTTTTTTCCATACTTTGTGACACTGATTTGAATGGGAATTGAACAGAACGGCTATACAGGGCAGGTCCAGTGATGGATCCAAGAACAGAAGCTACCACGCGACTGCTCAAACAGGGCGAGAGAAATCGTCCTCGGCCTTTATTGACGAGAACAACAGGGCCGTTCAGGTTAGTAAGTCAGGCGTGAAGACTTGGCTGCAACTGACCTTAATGTCAAGCCATCCTGACAGTGGCCCGATCCACAGCAAAATAAGCTTAAACAACAATCCAGCCCGGAATCAATGGAAAACACTGTCAGATTATTAACTGCAAAAGATTGTTTTCAGGAAAATAGTTTTAACATGCACAAAATTCATTAATACTAAGAAACATTTGAATCACATCAAATGAATCATTTCAAATGGTTAAGACTAAAAAACGTTGAGTGTAAACATTGCATTAGTATAAACAATCAGTACAGAAATCAAAACTAAAATACTGTAGACGTGACAATGTTTTGAAGCCTATAAAAAGGTTAATTCTTTGACAACTGACCATTAACAATTAAATTGATAAGTACTCATTAAACAAAAACAAATTGTGCACATTTAACGTTATTTGTGCCTAAGAAAAAAACAACAATGGTGTTAACGTATATGTTGGTACATATAAAAGCATTTAGTAAACAATTTATATATAATGATAAAAATACAAAGAAATGTAAGGAACCGTTCAAAAGTTTGGGGACACCTAGACAATTCTGAAACCTTGAAAAGTCACACTTTATTTTCTAAGAACAAGGATAGACTGTCGAGTTTCACATGAAAGTTCTCTATTTCTGGCCATTTTGAGCGTTTGATAGACCCCACAAATGTGATGCTCTAGATTCTCAACCTGCTCAAAAGGAAGGTCAGTTTTATATATATTTTTAACCAGCTAAACAGTTTCCAGCAGTGCTAACATGATGAAACAAGGGTTTTCCAATCATCCATTATCCTTCTGACACAATTAACAAACACATTGTACCATTAAAACAGTAGAGTGACAGTTGCTGGAAATGGGCCTCTATACACGTATGTAGATATTGCACAAATAACAGACATTTACATGTAGTAAAAAAATAGTTATTTAACACATTAGCAATGTATAGAGTGTATTTATGATAAGTTTACAGTTATTTTCATTGACAAAAATAGTGCTTTTCTTTCAAAAATAAATGACATTTCAAAGTGACCCCAAACTTAGAACGGTAGATTGGATGTATGATAATTGTATTATATGTATATCAATATTCCAAAAGCTAAAAAATAAAATTCAGCCGTTTTGACTACTAAAATTACAAATATTCAATTTATTTATATACATAAACATACCATTATGATCATTTCAACTTTTCTTTCAACTTGTTTAGAAACGCCAAGTAAAACAGGAAATGATGAAAAAAACATCACCCCAAAAGCTCAAAAGTTCCCTGTTTTGAGTATTAAATGATTTTTATGTGACATCTGATATATGGCATCAGATGTGCCCGTGCACAAAGCGCATTGAACGACTTGGACCTTCTAATGTGTGTGCAGCAGTTGAAAAGATCCTGAGACGACACACAGCACTGCTCCGTGAAGAGACTAGCAGAGACCAGAGAGGCTTTTACAGCAACAAAAGAGCTGAAATCAACATAAACGGAATGAACTCTGGCACCAAGAGGAAAAAACCCTTCAATAAAATCCAGTTTTATAATAACAGCTTGGCAAGTTCCTACAGTACGGATCCAACAGAAACAAAAAAAAAAAACAGGGATCAGATCGTTTAAAACGTGTCTGTTCCCACGGCAACATAAAAAAACGGACCCACTGGCTCAAGTATTGCTTCTTTTTTGGCATGTCTTATTATGGAAATTAACCGAAAAGCTTTATTGAGAGGAAGAGAATAACACTTGGAATGAAGGAATTAGCCGTGAATGCTGTGAGACAAAAAAATGATGCTTCCATCGCTGCCCTCCGCCACCATGAGATGCATGTGCTCTACAGACTTTGCCAGGGCAAGTGTGAACAAAATGTGGCAAGACAGCTGTCGGATTGCACGTACTCTTATTGTCCATTGTAAAACACAAGTTTGATTAACACAGGCTCACAACAGTGAGCAGTGGCTCAGTCGGCTTTAGTTACCAGCTCCTTCTGTCCTCAGTTGGCACGCTTGCGTCACAAAGAATCTTGGGAGTCGGAGTCCTCTTGCTGAAAGAGCTTTTTCACAGGCTTTGTGCTGTGCCGTCTTTCTCCCTCAGTCGTCCCATTAATCTCACTCAGTGGCAAGTAGGAGTATCCGTCCCTCTGCACACCGCGCTCTCTGCATTTTCTGCACGTCTGGATCAGGTTACAGGCCAGGCTGGCAAGCAGAGACGTTGCCAGGACGGAGCAGACAACCAGCCAGCTTCGTCTGCGCGTAAACAAAACACTCTCAGGGTGAGGAGTCAACCTATGACCTTTGACCTCTGACTCCACAACTGGTAGAGAAACTTGACCACAACCGTGGAAATACTTAACAATTCCTCACTTGAATGTGAAAGGGCCGAAAATTCATCACTGCCATTGTTTACCAGTCCGCTGTGGGCGCTCGGTGAAAAGACCCCAGAGATACACGAGTTTGCCAGAGTGAATTTCCATGGGAATAATCAGGTTACCCAAACAAGCAGATAGGAACCGGTATAAATGACAACCTCTGTTTGAGATAACAGATTGTTTTTCATGTGACCCGGGCATTCACTAGAGATGGAGTAAATACTCATTCAATATCAGGAGAAAAATATTTGCTTATTCGGTATTATTACACTCTATATTTCTTATAAAAAACATGAATTAATTATTGTAGCATTGCCGGATTCGGGAAATCTTTTGGAGCCAGGAATTCCGCCACAAGGGCCGTGACAATGCAGGTAAAGTTTTAACAATTTCTATAGGAGCACTTACTCAGATAAATACCGTAGGGGAGCATGAACTTCCTCCGCTTGTCTCCATTCCCTCCACATCTGAGTAGCCAGACAGTGACCAGCTGAAAGATCATGAGGCGAGACACAGTTTTCACAATCAAAGAAAAACAAGCAGTTTTCACTTCTCTGTCCCTTTCTTAACCTCGGAGGATTTGGCGTAGGAATCCTCTTACATTTCTGGTTAACGTGGAGCTGGAGTCAATCCCAGCTTCTGTAAGCCAAAGGTGGGCACACATTCTGGATGAGTGACCAACCACAACATGGCAGAACACACAGAGACACAACTCACTTGAGCATTTTAATGTACGACTGGTTTGAAGACACAGAGGAAACCACAACCAGAACTCCACAGAGAATGACCACGACCAGACATCAAACATGACTTTAAGCCTAGATCCTTCTTGCTGTGAGGTGACAGTATTAATGTTTTGTTTGGTTCTGCAAATTAAAGTTTGGTATTTGAAAAATCTAAAAAATGTTAAATTTCTTGGTCGGCACAGTGGGTAGCGCTGTCGCCTCACAGCGAGAAGAACCCATTTGAGATTCAAGTTCCAGAACCGTTTGGTATCCTTTCTGCGTGGAGTTGGATGCTCTCTCTGGGTGTTCATCGGGTCTCCGGGCCATAATCCAAAAACAAGTTCAACTCAGTTGAAAAGAAGCTTAAAAATTGCGATAGTTGTGAATGAGAGTGTAAATGTGTGTGTCTGTATGCTCTGCTCTTATGATTGGTTGGCCACCAATCCAAGATGTGTCTCCCGTCTTCAGGCCCAGAATTGCTAGAATTGGCTCCAGCTCCTCGTGACCCAGAAATGGAAAAGTAGCTTAGAAAAAGGATGGATGGATGGTTGGATTTTTTAGACTGATGTTTTGAGTATATAGTAGAGTTAAAAACATGTCAGTTTAATCAAACGAGGAAAACAAAACCAACAGAACATGGCATTTGCACCACAGGACTTGACGGTTGGATTCTCAAGGAATGTACAAAACTGCTACAATGTGTAACTGTTACAATTCTCAGAACAATGTGAAACTGTGCAAGAGTCAGGAGACAAAAAGATTCCAGTGGAAATGTGCTTAAGGGGGTCAAAGCCAAGTTCTTGTTCTCTGAGCATCGCATCCAAGATTAAAATAAAATAAATGTCAATCTGCCAAACGTTAACACGAGAAGCCAGTATGGATTTAAAACATAGATGTTTACAAGAATTTGGTGGTCATAAACGCTTCCCTCTTTCTGCCGGCTTCTAGACGGAAAATAAGAAATTCTGACGGTGAGAGCTGCGAGTAGAGAAGTTATGTGCTGAGCAAGTGTGAAGGCTGAAATGATCTATGGAGACGTCAGCTGGGGAATCTGTTGTTTACGTGATGTGGAATGTGCGAATGAAGATCTGCACCTCTGTGAAGGCTGATGTTTCTCTCGCCCTCATACGTGGCGTTGCAGCTCCCGCTGATGGTGTCGCACGGGCACAGGTCCTGGCACTGGCATCGCTGCTCGCACTTCAGCCCGTAGAACCCAAGAGGGCATTCTGAAAAACAGATAAACACAAATGATGCAGGCTTCAGGTTCTGATGAATCTGACGGCATGAGAGATAAAAGAAAACCATCAAAGTCAGGCAAAGATCACACAGTCTTTCATTCGCCGCTATGTTCTTTGCTTTTGTCCATCTGCTTTCCGCGCTATAAGTGTGACACCATTCAGTATGACATCATTCATCCGCAGAGGATTCAGACACCTGGAGTCTTGATTCTACTTGTGAAAAATAAAGCCCTATAGCTTTTAGTTTGTCACGAGTCATTTCTTAATTTCAGCTGACATTAAAAACAAAAAAACAACCTAATGATTAGATAATTGGGCTTGCTATCGGAAGGTTGCAGGTTCAAATTCTGGACCCGCTGCCTACTGTTCTGTGGAAGTTTATAGACATTACACTGTTTGGATATGCCAAATCCAGAGCACAATTTACAGTAAAGTTCCTAGTCTCTATTAAAGCAAAAAAAAAAAAAAAAA
>CM051501.1:10012854-10040032 GCA_028031935.1 Paedocypris micromegethes | reverse complement strand
AAAAAAAGTACATTAAAAGCACTGTCATACACGCATAAGGCCACCAGAACTGACGGATTCACAAAATTCAAGACATTTCAAGCAAGTCAGAACAGGTTTTCTGCAGCCCAGCCGAAAAAAAAAAACATTCCCAATTACAGGACATTCTCAGAATGTTTTGCATAGACAGAAATGACACACACACAGTTAAATAAAGAATCTAAAAACACAAAAATAACAAAAGTTGACAATGACAAACAATGACAAAAATGCTACTTTGCAGGCTAAAATATTTTTCACTGTCAAATGCGACTTATACACGCTACTTGATTCAGGTGGTTCCAGGGATTTATTAAAAATGCTTATCAGTCTTTTATTTTAATACCACCAGAGCACAGCTAAGCTGAATACCTTGCTGACAGGATTCTCCATGGAAACCAGCGGCACAGGTGCATCGTCCGTGGACAGGATCGCATGAACCGCCGTTTGCGCAGACGCATTTTTGATTGCAACCATCGCCATAGTAACCATCTGCGCATCCTGCACCATGTAAAGAGACAGATCATATTGACTGCAGGGTAATAAAGGCACATCAATTCTAAAACCAATAACAAAACTGAAGGATGTGGGTTCAAGTCCCTGTGAAAAGTCACGACAAGTCTAATATTTATTGTTGTGGGCTAATTGCTAGAGAGTTAGGATCTAGAACCATCAGGTACTACAACTGAAAGGTCATCGAGCAAGAATCTGTACCTGAACTTCACCTCAGTTTCATAGAAGAATAATATGCAGGGCTCACATTCCGATATGGCCCCTAGTGTGATTATTGGCAAACTCTCTTCACTTCTCACACATACAGCTAAATATTACCCAACTATAGATAATGGTTATTTTCTTTAGGAAAAATATGCTACGATTGGCGACTGGGTTCTTGACCATAATACACTAGGGGATGTCAAACTCAATTACAAGGAGGGTCAAAACTCAAAGCAAACTTTAAATCAGGGACTGAACAGGACAAATATTTTATAAAACACATTAATAAACATAAATATGGATAAAAACAGACAGGTAACGAGGACAAGTAACGTAAAAAAATTGTCCGACTGCTACATAAAAATATATTAAATTAAAATAATTTAGTTTAGAAAAAAAAAGATGCTACAAAAGTGTTTTAAGTACATTTTACAAACTTTTACAAATAATGTTATAGGCATGGCATCTACATTAAGAGAACTACAGTTAGTTCGCTATCAGCGTTTACATCGCCAGAACATTATTACACTGATAATGATCTTGCGGGCAGGGTGTAATTACAAGTCGGGATGGATGTGGTCCTGGCGCCTTGAGTTTGACAGAAATTATATCATGTACGCTGATACCCCAAAATTCCATAAAACTAATGTGAGCACTAAAGCATCAACAACATTTTAGTTAATTTCAATAAACGTGCTTACCAAGACTACAGTTTAAACTCGTCCATCCAGGGTCACACACGCACCCACCTGAATCAAAAGGACCGTCTTATTCAAAACTGAACATCTGCTGATCTTGTAATAACGGATTTTTGAATCAATTTAATTTTTCACACAATATTCCAGGCGAACACTCACTCTCAGTGCAGATCCCATGATCTCCACATGTGTCTTTGCACACCAGACCGCCACATCCTGGGCCGCTCCAGCCCTGTTCACACAAGCAGTGTCCGTCTACACACCGGCCGTGCCCGCTGCAATCCTCGGGCTGGCACAGCCTCTCGTGAACACACAGCACAGTGGAGACGGCTCGCGGGCAGCGCCACATTGGCTCTTCACTGAAATATTGTTTCATCAAAGACCAGGAATAATATCTCCTGATATGTCTTTATAGAATGTAGGGATTACAAACCAGTGATCTGAAGGGTAACTGGCTAGAGATCCATTTACAATGTAAGTCGCTGAGCCGCCACCATCCAGATTAACGGCATTAATGACACCCTGCTCCTTCAGAAAGCTTGCCACTTGTCTCAGGTTCATTCTGCAAAAATAATGAAATACATAAATGTGACAACAGTGTCCAGTTGGAACAATTACATCAGTTGTAATATCTAAAAAATACTATTTATTTACTAATACTAATTATTATTAACAGTGAATCCTCTCAGTTCAACCTTAATATAACCAAGCCACACCCACAAAGCTTTATGTTTAATGTATAAAGTTGTGTTGGCCTTTAAAGTGTGATTGAGACCCAGTTAAAGTTGAATTAACTTTATCTTGTATCCTCTTTGATAGGAGGCCGAAATTGACACGTTTTTGCTCCAAACCATTGAACCACTTCCATTAAAAGACAAACTTTCTTTCTGTCATTGTGAAGCATCTTACTGATAACAGAAGTTATTAAACAAAAAAACAAAAACATGGCCGCTGTAATAAAAAGCCATCTGTTGTTTTTCCAATGTCCGTTTACGCAATAAATCAAGGAAAGGCTCAGTCTGGCTTATTGACTGTTGCACAACACACACACACACACACACACACACACAGAGTGGGAGGGAAACATCAGTGTTTACTGTGATAATCAGCTGAGGGTCAATGTCCATTCTCACCCTCTGCTACCAGTCTGGCCATCCACGTGGAACAGGATGAGTTTCCCTTCGGCGTCATGACCGACTGCTGTGCGGGCTGACACCACGTCCACAAAGTACTGGAATTTTCCTGCCATTATCACAATCACCAAAAACAAACATTTATGAAAAGTTCACCAATCACATCAAGGTTAACGCGTCTGAATCAGCAGCAAAACCAATCAGTATTTATTTCTTACTCACAGAACCAAGTGGAGTTTATTTTAATCGACACTACTAGGAGTTCATTTCAATTCCAATAAAACAACTATCTGGGTAAATTGTTTTAGAATTTATTAGATTAGATAACATTATCAAAAAATGTGGCCAATTCACTTTATATTTTAAAACTTGTATTACTTCCACATTTAAATCCCATTTTTCTAATCTGTTTATTAGGAGAACGATAACACTTACTTGACACTGTATGATACATTGTCTTGTTGTTCTACTTCATGGAGCAACAATTGTACGTATTCATACAGGGAGTGTTACAATTTAGTTTTAAACGTTTCACTCTGACAAGTGTAATGCACATTAGAAAAATGGTGACCACCTAAACTAGTTTTTTATCCCAAAATAGTAAACTTGTCTCCAATTCATGGTGGCCCAAAACATGTTAGATAATAACTTATATAGTAGTAAAATAGGTAGTGTTGTTGGTGTGAATGGAGTCAGCCTCATCTGATCTTACCAGTCTCCTGTGTTTTATCATATTCAGCGAGGACACTCTGATTAATGTACATCTCTCCATCTCTCAGGAGCCACACGACCCCGCTGATTAGCTGCACAAAAGGGTTCACCCGATCCAGGACATCGCTCTCAGAAAGATAGCTAGCAGCCGTATGGGGAAAGCACAGAAATGCATTAAACAAATCAATTATAACAGAAACTACTACGGTTAAAAATTACCTGATGAATTGTTCAATAAATTGATCATGAAAACACAGAGCTTGTTACATATCAGTTGTGATTATAATGGCAGCCACAGTAATTATGTAATAAAAATAATATTACAATAATTTAATGGTTTGTTTTTGTAATTTAAAATCTATGTTATGCTTAGAGTTCTGATTAATCATTATGCTTTTCCTTTTTTTTTTACGTGTTCCAGGTAAATGCCCAAATAAAGTATGTCAACACCTTATCTAACACTCAGGAACTCGGAGTTCCAAGTGCGGCCTGTTATTAAGAGCAGTTATGTAACTTCACTGTGTTTTTGTGAGGTTTCTATTTAAGGAAACAGATGTTAAAGGGGCCCGTGTTCCCACGACACACTTCCGCTAACTTCTGCACCCTTATAAAGTTTTAGGTTTGTCCAGTAACGGCTCGGAAAAAACACATTGAAGAATTTATTTTTAATCAAAACTTTATGGAACAATTAAATGCCAATAAGTCCATAAAAATATTTTGTATTTACACAAGTTAAAACTTTTTTATTGATTTATATTGATTGATGCTATTTAAAAAAATAAATAAATAAATAAATAAACAATCACACAGCATTTAAAAAGTTAAACAATATTCACAGGTTTAAATGAAGAAAAAAAAGGTTCGGCATCCAACAAATAAAGTCAATAAATATTAATTAGTCAAAAAGCATTGTTCAAAATCAAAACACCACACAATTCAGGAGCAGCAAGTTTTCTTACCCAAACACCAGTGTCCCATCCTTTCTGATGCCAAACTGGGCGTTTTGAATTCCTCCACTATTTCGCACCAATTTCCCATCACTGACGATATTCCCCAAACATTTTCCTGTCTTAGTGGCAAAATAGCCTCCGTTCTGAGCAACGAGGCATTTCCGATTCTTGGCCGTGATCTCCACCAGCTCTGTGTGGTTACGTTCACAGCCTCCAGGTCCTCCGGGCTCCAGTATGGATATAGATCTGAGAGGGTCATGCACTATGGTGATGTGGCCGCTCGCCCATTTGTGAGCGGCCGAGTCCTCAGCGATGTCTGAAATGAATATCCTGGACTCAATTAGTGTTGAGTTAGCATTCCTGCTGGCAGCACAGGTTTCGTGAGTTACGTTGCCATAAGAGACGGCCTGAAGGTCTCGCACGTGATGGTGAGAATGAGATGGGCCGTGGGAATTTGAATAGGGTGACAAAAGATCATCGTCCAAAGAATACCTGCATTGACAAAAAAAATTTAAAGAATTAAGAGTTAATTAACGTACATTTAATGTAAACAGAAAACAAATACACAAGAATCTTTGGAGTCCAACGTAACTGTTCTGACAATCGAATGTTCGGGTAAGTAATAGCTCGATGGATGAATGACTTTTCGGATGTGTAGAAATTGGAATACGGCTGTATACGGTTCTTTAAGACTTGAATGTTTCCCATGCAAGTAAAGTAATAGTTTTATAATAGTACTTCAGTTAAGTACAATATAAAAGTCAGCTGAAATAAAGCAGATCTGACTAGAAGTAGCGTGCAATTGTCGTTTGTACAATACAGTGTAGAAATACCTGTGCCAAATAGTACGATCAGAAAGAAAGACAACGTGACAACGTGCAAATGTGCAGAAATTTGTCCTTTGCTTTTAGCCAATTAAGTGGGCGCGCACACACACACACAAGTCCCGAATTTAAACGTGCAAAGTCTGGCCACAAGTCCAACTCCCTACCACAAGGCTACAACTCTGCACTATACAATGTGTTTGTTTCCTTCATGGCACAATATGTACAATAACAACATATTAATGACGTTTAAACACATGTTTACAAAACAAATACGTGTGTTTTACCTGTTCAAACAAACACACAACGGTATCTTGCTCAAAGACACCTCGATTGTGGAACCTGCGACCCTAATGCTAAATATACCTGGACGCAAGTCTAACTATAAAGTCACATTTGCCACTTTGCAATTTTAAAAATCAGACGACTTTACAAAACTCTAAAAATTGCAGTTACACTTTCGTGATGAAAAGACATATGCTACATTTATATATCAATTTCTGATCTCCATTCATATTTTTTTAATTAATGATTTTACTTTAACATTCCTTACCGAATGTCTTTGGTCCGACAAAAATACAGTCCCTGGAGTATCAGAAACAAAGATGTCCCGACGAAATACGCGGACAATATTGCCATAAGACGAAAATATAAGGAAAGAGCTTCAAGACGATTGCACGTTCCTTTCCGTTGCCTTCTGCAAAAAGTAGATTCGCATGTGCTGCTGTGCTTGTCATGTGAGGCGCATCACGTGATCACGACAATCGTTTTCACGCCCATAAAATATGACAAATTCTAAAATGTCATTAATTAAAGTAACGAAGGGGATGCACTCAAAACATTAGTGTGTACTTACATTTGTGTTTAATTCTCAAATATAATCGTTAAAGCGGAACGGACCAGCGACGCTACTGTTGGGAAGGAAGTTTTCGAGTGATGCACAAGTAACCGGAAACACAGCTGAAGGAGAACGGGTGCATGCTGTTTGCAATGGCATCCAGTATAAACATAAAACATGGGATCTTAGCCACTCGAAACTCACTACAGTTAAAATTAGTCAAGAGATTCACAAGAGCACTAACAAATTCCTCAGCACAGCACAATGAAAAGTATTGCATAGAAATAGTAAGGTAAGTTTGGACTTTAAAGCTTTTATTTATACACAAATATTTTTAAAGGGGTATCATACAATATTGAACATCAGTATAGAATTAAAAAGTATCCTAAATTGTTTATAATTTGTTTGGTAAAATATCGCATGTTTTAACATGTATGTTAACAACATATACCATTTAAGTATAATTAAGGTGGTAAAAGAAAAATACATGTTAAAAAATAATACCTGTTTTTTTTTTCACAAGCTTCATAAATATTTCTAGAACAAGACATTTTAATTGACCGTTCCTTTTCCTTATGTTATGTTATTGCTGTACTGTATATACACTTCAGCATTCGATTAATGTTAATGAAAATTCACATTTTCTGTCTCCTACAGGAAGAGGGACTACGAGGGTTTTTTGTGCTCATTGCTTTTTCCTGAGGCGGTTCGTCGCTCGGCTCTGGCACTGAGGGCATTTAATGTAGAACTGGCACAGGCAGGTATTTCAGCTGATCACACATACTCTGTATTCAGCAGTCTAATTTCAACTACAAGCAATACTTGGTTTTACCTATTAAAACCTTGACACACAAGTGTAACAAATGTAAAGTTACAGCGGGTGAAACAATCATCTGTTTTTTTTGTCAGGTTAAAGACACAGTATCGCAGAAGTCAATTGGTTTAATGCGAATGCAGTTCTGGAGGAGTGCTGTGGAAGACGTCTACAGAGATGATCCACCGGCACAGCCCATCAGTGCAGAACTCTGGAAGGTCCAACTTTATATAACTACTAGCTGATACCCGCATGCTTCGTGGCACCACCGCCCCTACCCTCTTTTGACCACTCTACGGCGTCACGACAGACAACAACTTTATAAAACGTCAGTACTGGCTCAAGATAAAGACCTGGCTGTTTTTAATTGTCTTTAGCATTTTAAATCAATAACTGAAACAGCCAATTTCAGCAACCCTGCTGATGTGTATGGATGCCCCTCCCACATAAAAGATAGTTCGATGGATGGATGAAAACTTAATTCTTATTAACTTGTCTTTGTTTTCAGGCTGTACGGAAGCACACATTAACAAAGAGGTGGATGTTAAGAATTATTTCTGAAAGAGTAAGTACCTGTAAACCACCACGTGTCATAAATAACAAGAAACACATTTGATGGCCCATGTCTGTCAGGAGAAAGACATCGAGGACCGGGCCTACAGGAACATTCAGGAGCTGGAGGCTTACAGCGAGAACACTCAATCCTCTCTTCTCTATCTGCTGCTGGAGACCCTCGGTAAGCTGCTGTTTCCTGATCATAAGAATACAAATCTTGTCAGTTCCTGATAAATGAAAGCAGTTAATTATAAGAGACGTGTGATTATTTGGTATTCTTATGTCTGGTGTCTTTCAAAGGTGTGAAAAACGTTCATGCAGACCACGCCGCAAGCCACATTGGCAAAGCTCAGGGCATCTTGACTTGCCTCCGAGCAACTCCATACAACAGCAGCAGACGCAAGGTTTACCTTCCCATGGACATCTGCATGCGGGTAAACATGGCTTAATCAAAAGTTCATTATTTTGCACATTTTGTTCTATACATCTGCTTAACTTCATGTGGCCCAGTGGTAGGGAATTGTGGACTGTTCCTATCTATCTCAGAATCTTATTCCGTTGGTCTCCCTACATACCCCATGAGCCCAACGGCTTAAGGCTGCTTTGTGTGTGTGTGTGTGTGTGTGTGTGTGTGTGTGTGTGTGTGTGTGTGTGTGTGTGTGTGTGTGTGTGTGTGTGACTTCACTGGCTGTGTTAAATGAGGAGCAGAATTTTGATGTTGTACCTACATAAATATTGACAATTTTACTCACTCGATCATCTTATGAATTTGTCATTAATAACCGGATAATGATGGAAATTTTAATCGTTTAGCGAGACTTAAATGTAGCATTTGTGTCTTTTTTAAAAGCTCATTTACTATATGCATATTGGTGCGTATGTATGTATTTATGCCCCACTGCCAATAGGGGG
Organism: Paedocypris micromegethes; assembly: GCA_028031935.1. Lineage (NCBI taxonomy): Eukaryota > Metazoa > Chordata > Actinopteri > Cypriniformes > Paedocypris > Paedocypris micromegethes. Next base: position 10,031,862 of record CM051501.1, on the reverse strand, counting down.
CACTCTTGTTGCACCTATTGAGGGCTTTTGAACTTTTCATCACTTTTCTCATCATCTTTGTCTGTTTGGAAAAAAAAAGTAATGTAAAGTAATAGGTGTATTGATATTATAAAAATGAACAGAATAAAACATGCCACATGGTTTAATCTATTCTTTTCCTAACACCTTTTTACAGGTCAAAGTTTCTGATAAGCAAGATTTTATGCTTGATCATTTACATTTTGGGAAATAATAATGTAGCGTTCTTAAAAGGAAAATAATTCATAACTAGGTCAGACACAGTACAACATGCTTTAGCGTGGCTTTCGATGATTAGTGTTGTTTTGATGCGTGATCAAGAATTGAAGTTTAACAGTGCGACACTAAATGAAACCTGTGGAATGTTTATTGATCACCTGCTTTGGGAATCAATATGTGCATCTCCAGATGAACTCATTAATATTAAAGTCAGTGCACTTTCCCCATCACTTTCTGTAACAGTAATCAAATTGTGTTTCTAGTCTATTTATGGATGAGTCATGTTTTATCCTGCAGTTTTATTTTTACATTATTTTGAATGTTTATGAGCCAGAGAAAAGTTACACATTGCACAATACATTTTTTTTTCCAAAATGCTCATGAACTTTTTGAACTACACTTAATTTCTCGAATTTAGTTTATTCTGATTTTCTTTTTTTTTTGAACTTGCAATAAACTGTTTTAATTTGGAGAGATTTCAGCATGTGTCGTGTTTGTCTTTCAGCACGGAGCTTCTCAAGAAGACTTCATTCGCGGCAGCAGGGAGCCAAACATTAGGGATGTTGTTTTTGACATCGCAAGCCAGGCACACGTCCATCTCCAACACGTATGTAGCAAAACATAAAACTTTTGCAATATATTAGAGAAGAAATACTGAAAGCACATGAAAGGAAAAAAAGAGAATAGCCAAAAACACACACAACGTCTACGCTGTCCTTAACCTTACGGAATTAAATACATTTTGATAATTGATGGCGAGAGTTGAAGGGATATTACAAAGAGCCAAGATGCCATTTAAGCTTAAATCAAGGTTATCACTAAAAATATTGACTTTCTCAAATTTAGTCTTTAAATCCAGTGTTTTATGTAATATTTAGAATACATTATAATATTGAGAATTAGTGTGGAATTACAACCAATTTTTTTATGAAGATTTATCAAGATAAAAGCTTCTAAAGCTATTGCTATGATGTTTTAATCATGGTGATGTCAACCTCATTTGTGAAGAAAAATCATTTAAATTTTGCAATTTTTATAGCATTTAATCTGATGTATATCTGTACTTGTGTGTTATTTGCGACTGACTTTCTTGATCAGTAGACCAGCATGTTTGCAACACCACAAGTAATGGGTTCGATTCCCAAAGAAACTATAAAGTTGTTTATAGGATCTTCGCGTTGAATAAATAATCGGCAAGGGCAAAATCACAATGTAATGAAATGCAATGCACTTTTAGCTTGCAGGGCGACGGATCGCTTGGTTTTACTGTCTTGACTCACTCTGCTTCATAGGCGAGATCGTTCAGCGAGACTGTTCCACATGCAGCCGTCCCTGCCTTTCTGCAAACGGTGAGTAATTCCGGTTCTTTCAGCCCCTCACCCTCCATTCCGCACTAATGTGATGTGACATATAGAAGCTCACGGCTCATCCTCGTTCTGCCTTCAGAGAGGCGGAGCTTCATCACCCCACATGACTCTCGCTCCCTGAAGGCGCCGTGACCAACTCGTTGTGTGATTATTAAGATTACAAGGCATTTTTCACTTTGAGAAAGTCAGCTTTACTGGATCTGGTTTTCTACGATCACATAAAAACCGAATATTAAACAATATATATATATATATATATATATATATATATACACTATACAGTACATGTAAAATATAAATGGGACCACATCGAAATTGTGCTCTGCATTTTACCAGTAAAGTGAACACACACAAACATGGAGCAGAAGGCAGCCTTAGTATCCCAGAGATTTTCTGCCACTGAAGAACCAATTGTGTGTGTGTGTGTGTGTGTAGATATGTATAACCACACTAACCAGTCGCCACGTGGATCATTTCAAGTCGTCATTCCACCACGGGCGGTTTGAGTTCATTGTGACGGCTCACAAAAGCAATTCCCTGTAGTAATGACAACACAGAATCTCAATTCAGAGACTATTTCAGCACACTGACCTTTTGACTCAAAATGTGTTTAATATTTTTCAGACACCGCTTCCGTGGTGCTTCGCTGTGTTGCAGATGTTTCAAAGGAATACATTAACAGCATGATTGTGATGTTTGTGTCTTTTTCTCTCAGGTTGTTCTGGAAGACTATTTACACAGAGTGAGACGAGTAGATTTTGATGTTTTTCACCCAAGTTTGCAGAAGAGGAATCCACTGCTCCCTCTTCAGCTGTATTTACGATCATGGAGGAGGATCTACTGATCATACTATCAGCTTCCATTTCACAATTTCTTTCTGGACGTAAGCACTTGAAATAAATCTTCAACCCTGGGTGAGGACGACTTGTTAAAAAGGCTTTAACAAACATGTATTGCATCTAGAATATGTACTGGAATTGAGGATCTGGAAGCACGAAGAAACATCGATTCAAGAACTCAAATGATTTGTGTTCAAAGAACTTTCAGATCCTCGTGGTTTTCAAAATAATTTTTTGGAACTCTTTTTGCATCACAAACTATTTGGATTCATACTGCTGGTGTAATGTGGTTTTAGGAGTCGTATAATTTAGTCACAAAAGACATAAATCATTTGATCACAAGAAATCAACTCATGACTTTGTCTTTTCTTTTCCGTCTGATATCTCAGAATATTTAGGGTATTCAAATGTGTAGTGGTCTTTTTTTAAAAAGTTGAACGCCACAGTCTAATTTTCAACTCTTTCGTCAAAGTGGCGTTCTACTAGAGGGTGGCGGTATAGTCCTCAACGTGTTGGACACAACATCACACAATAATGACTACACTCACAATTTCTGAAAACCACCTGCAGCAATAGCACTGATTTATAGTGCAATTAGTGATTAGATTTTTTTAACTTTATGTTAGAGGCTCTTATACACGTTAATTTTATTTATGTACCTAAATATATGCATATTTAAGGGTGGCTGTCTATTAAAGATGACAATGTATTTTTAAACCCTTCCGTCTTGGTTCTTGGCAGTTCTACTAGAGGTTTTACGGGTAATTTAAGTTGCTGCCTGTAAAACTGGGAGTCGCTTGTTGGTTCCGTTTTCCTGCATGAATAATTCTCACCAGTTACCAAATCGTATGTTTCGTCAGCTCGAGGTCAGTGATCATCAGCTTCCCTTTTTGTTGCCGTGAAAGAAGATTCAATGCAAGTAATTATGGTCGGGCAAGACCTACAATTAATTGGGTTTTTTTCGCTAAGATATGACCGGGTCAAACAAGATGGTTTTTATTATTTATCAAATTGAGCAGAGATGTTCTTTTTCACATCACCTGATCCACACATTCATTTTCATGTACTGGAGTTGGACTTTTCCCGACTGCTGTATTATTTAATGTGTAAGAGCAGAACATTAACTACAGACTGAATTTCATTTACATATACATATGTCTTGAAATGATGGCAGATGCTCTTATCTAAAGCAACTTGACTTGATTTCAAGGTCAAACACTGGACCATCCCTGCTTTCCTTGAGAGTTGAACCCACAACCTTGGTGTTATAATAATCGGCTTTTCTGCTCGAACAAAATTTCCCATCATAAAGATTTTTTTCCTAGCTAGTTTGTATCATTTTTTTCTTAAAGGGAAGCTGACAAATGTCAGCGTCTTCAGACCCGTCAAACTATTCCTCGTTCACATCAGAGTGACTGTCGTGATTTCTTTTTCACAATCAAAGGCAAAGGGTCCGTTTAAGGTGACATTTTTTTTTTTAAGGTGACATAAGTGACATCTTTTCGTGAGTCAAGTTAATCAAGTTATTTTGGGATGGTTTGATGTAAATGTCAATTTATGTCCATTTCTCGTTTCCCCATAAGTAAATGGTGAAACAAGTAATATATAAATGTTCGAATGTTTTCAACAAACATTTTATGAATGATTGGTTTACGTTTACAGTTTTCATAAACTGTAATATTTACATTACTAATGTGACAATTGCAAGATCGCGCTTCTCATTTGGCCACCAGAGGTCGCTGTCCTGAGTACTGCATTTCCCAGCAGACACTGCCCGGCCTGACAACAACGCAACCGGAACCCATTACCAGCAACTACTTCAAGGACTACTCACTGTCTTGGGTACTAAGGATCAGCAGGGCGGTTGTGTCCTAGTGGTAGGAAGTTAGTAGCCACCCAGGCGTCACAGATTTGAATTTGTCGTACGCAACCAACTGTCTTTGGGTAACACATTGACCCCCATCTGCTCCCAAAGAGCCAAAACTTAATGCTGCCCGCTGCTCCGGGTTTGTGTGTGTGTTCACTGGATGGTTAAATGCAGAATACAATGATACGGTTCCTAGTGGCCATAATGATAAACTCACCTTGCACCACTTGTCCCAACAGATACAGCATAGCCTGACAACAACCCCGCCATTATCAGCTGAAATCTCTTATCACATCTAAGCCTTGCCTTAATGGGAAAGCTTTTTCTAACTGGTGAAAAACCCGGCCTAGTTGCCCATGGCTTAGATGTGACTCATTGCTGTCTGGACCGTCATTGCTGTCTAACCCTCGTCTGCCTACATTTGAAAAGTATTTGAAAAATTCAGTTGCTCGGTGTCTTGTGTTTGTCATGAAAGACTGAAAATGGTGCTATCAAGTCTCCAGCAACAACTTAAACGTCTCGCCTTTCCTATGTAGGAACTTGTACGGCGATTACATGACATGTCTCTGTCCGCGGTTGAATCAGTTCTTAGTTCAGATCATCCAGACGTTATGGCAACCACACGAATCCTACAACATTAGTATTGGTGGCCTGCTCTCCAACCCGAGGTGATCTCTACCTCTCAAATCTCCAAGCAGGTCCAACCGCTCCGTGACCCTGTCCGACTGATCCGCTGAGACTATAGCAGCTCTACCCATCATAATCGGCAGCATCTCTGTTCCACTCCATCTGGCATCCATTATCAGAGGTGTTCTGTTTGTTTTGCCTTTCATTAAATACCTCTAATGGATCCTTGTTTGTTTACAAATGCCATTATAGAAGCCAAGCCACGGAAGCTCACACACAATATAGCAGTTTTAAGTCGTTGTGTTCTGTGTAAAAACTGTATTGTTAAGAAGCTAAAATTAAAGTGGTTTTATTGTTTTCAGTGATTTTATCTTTTTTTTTTTTTTCTTTTTTTTTTTTCAATTTTGGGCATCAATCTCAGCATCTCCAGGTTGAAGTCAGTGAAAGTAACTAACACTGATCACACACTTGAAAATGTTTCTGTGGACTATGGGACAATATGTATATAGACCTGTTTTAGAAGGGGGGTGGGGTGTGTGTGTGTGTGTGTGTACATACACACACAATCGTCTCAAAACTAATCATATGTATGCTGTGACTTTCCCATGTTTCATAGCTTCATAAAGCCACGAGCAAAGACAAATTATACTAATGCGACCTTCCTCCCAGTGTGATCTGCTCAGCGTTACAGAGGTAACTCCGGGTCATATTAATATGTATGCCTCACACGAATCCTGTTACAGTAAAATCATAAGCCTCAATGTAGTTGCGCTTACAGAGCAGAGATTTTTAAAAAACCTGCCCAGTTAACCTATTTGCTATAATAAGTAAATTCCCTGAAATAAACTTTATGTTTGAATCTGTCTTGATATTCAGTCACAGTAGTCACACAGACACAATGTCCAATTCCTTCGTATGGATGCATTCTTTTTTTTTGGTGACCTTATAAAGAGGTGAAAGCACACACAGATATTGCACTCACAGACACGTGACAGGCATGCGTCCAAAAGACCCCCTCCCTCCACCACATGTGTAGCAAAAAACCAAATCGCTGTTTACCAGAGGCCTTATGACAGAGGCAGCTGCCATGTTTTGTCGCAATAAATATGTTACTTGCTATCGCTCCTTTGAAATGACAGTAAAATTGGAAAAAAAAAGCAAAACCTAGACCATCTGTCTGTCTTACCAAGGTCTTATGGGAATGGGACAGGCCCTGGGCACAAAACTGGGCCCTTCAGCCTTGTCACGTCTACAAGGGGACAAATGATTGGAGAATCATCGGACAGTAATCTCTGAAACAAGATTAATGCTGGCTTAGATATTCCAGACTTGAGATTAACGTGACCAGCATTTGCCTGCATTTGCTGAATCTTCAGAAGCATCAGCAGTTGTTGCATCACATCTGAGCGTGTGTGTTAAAGAGGTGAGAAGTCTTGTCTGTTTTGTACAAATCACATGAGATTTTTATGTTGATCAAAAATCATTTCAGACTCTTCTGTGTTCAAAATACATAGTGATTCTGCTCTGTTTCAACTAAAATCTAAATTCAAATGTTAGATATTTGTTTTAGTTTACTGTATATCAGTCGATCCGTATAAAATGTATATATTTTTATTATTATAATTTTGTTCCATATTAAACACCGCATAAACACACTGGACATATTCATGTGCAGATCACAAATGTGGGACTCATATGCTCATTTCAAATGCTTTTGCTTTTTAAAAACCATAAAGCGATTAACAATTCACTTTATAACAACTTTATGTGCGCCGTACGTGTGCTTTATCCCTCCAAAGTGTCTTGCTCTTGAAAAATGAATTAAAACTTGAATCCATCCGAATTTTCAGTCATCACAACAAACTATTGCAGTGAAGGTCTCCAGTTCCAACTAAAAAGTCTGTGTTTTTGTGACATATTTTACATTATCTTGTTTAAAAGAAGAAACTGTGAAAAGAAGCAACGTTCAAATGAATTAGATGAATGTTGGCAAAGATTTGAAGGCATTAAACACAAGGCGTCTCGTGACCATGACTCAGATCTTGTACAGGTAAAATGTGTGAATATTCTATATTCTATTGTATTTTTCCACCGAGAAAAGCTCAAACACAGAAAGCAGAACCACATTAGTATGTTTTTTCTTTCTTCTTCAAATGAGTCATTTTCACTCTCAATTCTTAGAAGCAGAATTCAGCTGAGTGGCCATAAGCAATTGATACGCGCGGTTTCTGAACTTCTGATCTCTTATACCATATATTATAACGTTCCAGCAGCTGTTAGTGGTTAAAATCCAGAAGGCAAAAAAAGAAAAAGTGCACCATTCATTGCCCAAAACATTCCCGACAACAAACACAGCGATGGGTGTGAAGGAGACGGTGAAGGCCAGCGTCAGCGTTCCTATGGTCTTGGCCGCCTTTATGTCGGAGAAGGTCGGCTTCGTTGCGCTTTGATTCTCGGTCTCCGCGAGGTGTTTCCTCCGTTTGGAGTGCTGGCGAATGCTAGTGAGGGATATGATGTTGATGACAACGGTGCCACCGAGCAGCGTGAAGTCAAAGGCGGGGAAAAGTAAGAGAATGTTCCAAGCCTGGGACGGGAAGTTGGTGTTACCCAGTGCGTAATTGCACATCCTACTGCAGCCGTTGTACTCCAGGGCGATCTCACGGCTGAAAACCATCGGTGATGTTGCGAGGAAGAAGCTCCCCATCCAGGAAAACACTATCAGTATGCTGGTTCGTTTCTTGGTTATCACCGACTCCTTATGCAGCGGGCGCAAAACGGCGATGCTCCTCTCAATGGTCAGCAGAAATATGGTGGTAATCGAAACCAAGGTGCATCCCGCAAACACGGGTCCGATTAAACTGCATGGGTGGAAAGTTACGCTTTGGGAATTTCGGACTGTCCACTCCGGCGTGGCACTGTAGATCATGAGATGAATTTCTGCGTAAACGGAGAAGGGTACCACGAAAATCCCCACGGCCAGGTCTGCAACCGCCAGAGAGGCTTTCAAAAAACCCTGCGGACTGTGGAAGTGTTTAGAGCCGAAGACCACCGCTAGAGTCAGGATGTTTCCAAAGAGTATGGCAATTATCAAGGATATCATGAAGACCACCAAAAGAATCTTGTGGGACGTGGTGCATCGCCACACAGCGCAGAGCGCGGGTTCCTCTGGCATCGTTGCTCAGCTGCGCGTAAAACCTCGGGTCAGTAGCGCAGTGAGGCTTCTCTTGGTCCGCAGGCAAGGCACTGGATCTTATCCATGATTTTCTCTTCAGTGAAGAAATTCAGTCTGCTGATAGAAAATTGATTGCATGATGCAACAAACACTCTGTTTGACCAGATTGTTTGCTGAAAAGTAAGTATTACAAGATGCAGTCATCGTTTTATATGACACAGAAACCACGCAACATACCTCATTAATCGAAACCCACTTGGTCTCATCTTCTCACCATCGATGCCGAAAAGAGATAACGCAGCCCTGTCGATTCCCCGGATTGTAAGACACTTTGCCATCAGCCTTCTTTGCACATTTTTTAAATGAGAATGTACATTTGGACACATGTAGAAACGACCTCTGTCATCCTCTTTCTGGTGAGGGAACGGCGTTGCGCGCGAGCAGTGCTGATGGTTTCACGCGCGCAGCTGCAGTCACTGATTCCCAGTGGCGAGTCACTCTTTGAAAATGTGCATGGAGAAATATTTGGATGGATCATGTTTACTTACCACATATTGACCATGTCATTTTGCCACGTTGACAATATCTTAAATAGACAAATCTTATTAATTAATATTATGCATGTTTTTTTCGTGTTCTTAGTCCCTATGTTTAACAAAGCTGGGATTATCTGTATTGTAACCCTCAGATTGACACCTGAGGGCAGCAGAGAGTTAGACTGTAATTCAAAGTGAGTTGAAATATTATCTCAAGGAGACATAACCAATACACACCCAAATACAACGTCATATTATCGTTCTACACTGTCTGTCTAATGGGTTTTTCTTAAAAGTCGAAATAACCATAAATGGCAACTTTTAGGGCAATTAAACAACTGTTCATCTTTAAAATCTGTGGTTTTGCATTTTGGTTTCAAATAAAAAAAAGCTACTTTCAATTTTTATTAAACCGTTACACTTTCATGTACACTCTTAACTTGATGTCCTCGGGTTTCCACCCTATTAACAGTTCCCGAAAAAATGCTTTCAACTCCAACCGTTGTGAGTTCTATTCCCATGGAAGACGTGTTGTAGTGAATGCATAGATATAGGCTAATGTCACAGTGTTTTTAACCTAAAAATCAGGTCAAACAAATTCCCAGTTACGTTTTGAAGCAAACATGTAAATAAATCACTGCGGCCCCGTAGCATCTTAATAAACGTGTTGGATCGTTTCGGGCGCTACAGTGGTAACGACACGGAACCGTGTTTACACGGATTAGTCCAGCCCTCTTCTTCTCTTCTCTTCTCTTCCCTTCCCTTCTCCGACACCGAAGTCACGCTGGTGACGCTCACACTCTACGCTCTTGCCCTCAGCCATATTGAAACTACTGTTTCCTACTTCGGGTGTCGGGGAAGGCGGCTGAAGAACTTCCGACTTTCGTCTTTTCTGAATTTTGGGATTTGATTTTTGTGTTTTCCACGATCTTGAAACACTTGATAGCGACTGTTGGTCGGGGTAAGTGCGCGCGATCCAACGTGAACTTCTTGTTGTCGTTTGTCAGAGCAAGTTAGTTAGACGATGTCGTGCAATCTGTCCACGCGTGTCTGGTGTTTTTATTGTTTAGAAAGATTTTATTCTCCAAAATGACAATCGTTATTACTTAATGTCGTGAAATGAAGACATATTCGTGCCCGCAGGATGAGTTAAGCGAAGCGCCTCGTTAGCTGGTAGCATGCTAACATGAGGAAAAGTTTGTCAGCGACGAAAAGTAAAACGAAGTGAATGGCAATGGGTTTATTACTCAACCTGGTTCCGCAAACGCTACTGTATGAACTCATATTCACGTCAATCAACGATTGGAGTCGTTTGGTGAAGTTGACAGTGAATTTGGTGAAATTGGCTGTGAAGAGAGCGTATAATTATTGGGTTTAAACGATGACAAACCACTTTCAACCTGACGGGCTTGAAACTATTTACCTTTCCTGTTTGACAACTAGTCTAATTTGAAAATAAAACGCTGTTGTTGTGCTTAACATCCTAGAACCAGACTGTAATCTATTAGTGTTGTGAATGTTTTTAGAAGTTGTTGACGGCGTATTGATTACGCTTTTTCTTAAACATCATTTGTTGGTTTTGAACTAGTATTACTTGGTTAAACATAGCTTGGATAAAATCTGTGCCAGTAATGTTTCAAACTATCAAGATTTTGAAATGTTAGCTGTTCTACACTGAAAATAAGACCTAGTGAATAAAATGATGGGTTCTCGGAAGAATCTGCTGTAAACTCGCATTAACAAACACGGTGTTTTCAGTGTTGTCACGTTAATGATTCTAACTTCAGTAGTTCCTAGTAAAAATATAAAGAAAAAAACATCACGTGACTCTTTAAGGGGTTTTTTTTGGTACATTTTTTGCTCATCAGTATTTTTTCTTCTTTTCTGCTTTTTAATAAATGTCAGCGACCCAGTTTTTGTTTTTGACATGTTAAACGTAGTTTTTTATCTGATGTCAAAATCATTGTGAAAAGACAAAGAAACATTGAGCAGTAATGGATCATTATATACTTGAAGTTGTTGGCAGTGTAGCACCTCCCATTCCAATGTGAGGTATGAAAGTGGTTTAGAGGAAAACAATGTAATTATAAAAAGAAAAAATGAAATTTACAATAATAATAAAAACAGTCACACCCTAAAAGACTTGAAAGTTTTTGTGTATCCCCCATCTTGAGACCCTTAGGGTTACATGGAGCAAAAAGAACGAGGTGTGGTTTTTTTAGCTCGTAACCATTCCAGTTCCATTAAAAAAAAAAAAAACATTTAGAAGTTCAACAAAGTTGGCTTATTATATTGATAATTTAAACTAGGCACTTTTGTAAACAAGAGTGAATTATAGATTTAAGTCCCTCAAATGGTATATGATCAGTGTTTATAGTAAATTATTAACACTATTTATGAACTTCCTGATTCAAAGGATTCAGAATTGGCTAATTTTAATGAAGCATAAAGCAAAATAGTTTTTTTTTATGTCCAGACAGTTTTTTGATGAAGTGGCTTATGGATGAAATGTATAACTAAATATATAGCTATTAAAAAAAAAATTCTACTAACGTTGCTTTAAAGCTGTGTTTTATTCCAAGACCGTTTCACTTCTGCTTTTGAATTTGCTTTTATTTTCACACCTGGCTTTCGAATCTTTTGTTTTACGTCGATGTTTGTAAATGAAAAATTGGTTATGGAATTGGACTTGATATGCAGACTCAATCTTGGAATGTAATTGCATTTTAGACATAAAACTGATTGATTCTTTTCATATCTCATGACGGTTTCATTCTGTTCTGGTCAAAGTAGATCTGCCACACAATTTTACACCACAGATATAATTAGATATAGATCTGCCAAGACGATTGCAGCTTTATTTCTTTTTTTAAATCATATTTCAATTGATCGTTCCACATGAAGTCATTACATATTCACCTCGACAAATCTGCGATTCCTCCACACTAGACTGTGTCTAAAATGTGTAGTTGAAATTGGTTTGCGTTGCTTCTAATGAGTCTCACTGAGATTCAAGCTGACATTATACTTCCAATTCTGCAGGATTTTTGTTGTTTCATTTGAAATGCAGAATCCTGTAAGTACGTCTAGACTTTCTGTGATGATTTTGTATGTTTTTCTTGGTTTCCTGACCTCGATTGTTTGCCAAGGCATTCGATATTGCACTTTGAATCGTTTCATTTTCACTTAGTTATTTGAGAAGAGAAAAAATTGTGTTTCATTATAAGTTACATTTTCTCAATATGATTAATCACAGTTTATCCATTCATTAAGGTTACATTACATTTTTTTTTATTTATGTCCAACAGTAATGATGTTTAGTTTACATTATGGTTTTTAGTTTTTAATTTTAAATTTTAGTGTAATTTCTATGTTGTTGTAGGTAGCTGCTGTGCCTTTACACTTCATTATTAGTTAATTCAAACTACAACTGGTGAAATTGTGTGTAACATTGTGTTACAGAAATTCAGATTTAATGCTGGTATTTTTACTGCTTACATTATGTTAAGCCTTTGAATGTGGAGGAAATTGGATTACAGTCTCATTGTAAGTTTAGTAAGTCCCTAGAAATAGTGATCAACCCTATTTCTGAACGAGGCTTATGCAAATGTGTTTTGTACGTCAGGCCGAATTCCGGAGCACTTCAGGTTAACCACAAGGGAAAATATCTACGTAATGAAGAAAAAGATTTCTTTCATGCAACACACTGAAAATCCAGTGTTCTACACAAACTTCAATAAAGTAGCTGAACCAGTAGATGATGAAAAATTGCAATTTGCACTATATGCAAACCATTTGCCCGATATACATAAAACTCTTTTATTTTAAAAACAAAACTCGTCCTCACTTTTTAAAACATCTCAGCTAAAAAGCAACTGTCCCCTTGACACGCAGCCAGAATCGTGCAGAGTAAGACAGACATACAGTATAGAACAGAACAATATATAATCAGCAGTATAATCTCAGAACGCACACAACAAACCAACATAGTTTAGAAATAAAGATGGAAATGAAGCATCAGCCTTACATGTTAGAAACGCAAAGTTAAGTGAGACCAAATTTGCTGGAAAAGTAGATCATTTTTCCTTTGTGTCTTGTGTGTCACCTGTTGTAGTGTAGTATGTTTGTATTTAGCTTAAAGTTTTTTCATTTTTGTTTTTTTGAGATGTAACTCGAGTCTGATCTATTTTTACAAGTGCTGTAGGTATTTATGTTTACTTACTAACCATATTTATCAAATAAAATTATGCATTTTATGTATTATTACAGTTGTTACGACCTATAGGGTGATCGCACAGACCAAAATGCCAAAGGTGATTTTTGAGAGAACGGTTTATTTTCCCTCTTTCACCACAACATAAAGAGTGCAATGTTTCAAATTATAAACAAAAGTGTGGCAAAAGAATAAGCTGAAAGCACTTTAGATTTCACCCTTTCCTACACCTACTTCACAGAACACCACCCCCTTACAATTACTTCCGCCCTCATTTAAATGGGATACATGATATTGCCATCACCTGAACACAATTTGGCCAAACCCATATCAATTAGGAGAAAGGAACACAAATTCATAACACAGTGCTATTGTAGATGTACATTTTTGGATCACAGCTAAATGCTTAACTTGTACCTGGAGCTTGAATTCAGCCAATTTTAAACCAGCTGCAGATTATGCTGGTTTTAAGGTTAATTTCGTATCCTAGATAGAAAACTGTGGTATGTTTCCCAACATTATCTAACACCAGAACAGATGCATCATAGAAGAGCAGAGCAGCCATTACTCAGCAGTTTCAGTTGCCGTTGGAATGTTGTCATGCGAGTCCTGCGGGGACGTTGAAATGGTTAAGTAGAAGAAATCCTTTCTTCTGAAGATGTGCATCAGATTGTTCTTCAGGGCAGGAAATATTCTATATTCAGCTTTTGAACTGTTGAACATGAGAGTGTGTTCATCTTGCCTGTACAGTAGCTCAATAAATTAAGGCTGCAACTAACGATTATTTTCTTATCGATTAATCTATCGATTATTTTTATTTATTTATTTATTTTTCGATTAGTCGACTAATCTATCGACTAATTTTTCCGATTATTCTATCGATTATATTTTGCCCAAACGATTATTTGTCCATAAAAAATTTAAATAAACATGCTAAAATGAAAATTTAGTTTTTAATTAACACTTTTTAACTTTTTTTTAATTTTTTTAAACACAAAGGCCATATGAAACAAGGGGGCACAAACACACACCTAAACTGATTAAAGATAACCCTGCCCCCCTGTAAAGTGCATTTGAATTCAGCCAACAACAAAGTGACTTAACTGAAGCTTATCTTGTACAAAACCGCATAGTACGTTTGAATATCCCTTAAAAGATTAAATTTAGGCCAAAATAAAGACATCAAAATTACACAAAATAAATAACGAGGCCGTATGAGTTCTTAACACAAGTGCAAAATGAATTCAGTGAGATTGACTCGACTGTAAATATTAAAGTGCAACATAAAATATCAATCCTAAAAAAATGTAATCACACGTGCATGTCTATCTGCTCAGAGGTGACGCTTTTTTTTTTCTCAAATCAAGTTTTGAAATAATTTAACTAAACGCAGATCTTCTATATAATTATTTAATTAACATCAACAACTGAAATTAAAGCACAGTGCGTAAATTTCGTAATGACATGAAAAATTAGCAGTAATCTTCTAATTAAAACAACTATTATTATTTATAATAAGATATGAATAGTGTATCCTGTGTATTTCCTGCATATGCAACGTATCAACCTAAACAACAGATTTGCAGTAATGAAAATCGAACTCCGTTAAACACTGTTGGGAGGGAGAGCGAGAGAGAGAGAGAGAGAGAGACTGAGAAAGAGACAGAGAGAGAGAGAGAGAGAGAGATAGAGAGAGAGACAGAGCGCAGGGAAGAGAGAGCGAGGGAGAGACAGCGAGAGCGACCAAATCTAACCTCCAGCGCGTCTTTCCCTAACTTTCATTAACTAAAACAGCAGGTCTTAAATGCACATTAAACAGACATCGGAGAAACATTAAACAGACACTTACAGTTGCACTCGTGCCTCGCCGGTGTTCAGTTAGGCGCCGGTTACTACGATTTCTGTGTTCGATTAGCAATGCCTTTGTGTCGTCATTTAAAGTTTATTTTGTTCTATGTCATCCTTCCTGAAGCCAAAATGTGTCCTAACGACAGAGACCTCGATCATCCATTTATGTTTCCCACACTTTTGACCACTTATTTGCCATCGTCTGCTCCGTTAGTTTCCCGCGCCGCCATGTTTGAAAAAAATGAAAGCAAAAAGCTCGACTACTCGACTACTCGTTTTGCGTCGACGTATTTATGTAATCGATTACGTCGACGGCGTCGACTACTCGTTGCAGCTCTACAATAAATGCTCTGTTTGAACCATGATTCACACGCCTTGATTGTTGGTTTATTCCCAAAGCAGATTGACTAATTGAAAACAAAAAAGATCAAAATGTTTTTTTTGCAAAAAGAATTTTGGCAGACTTTGTCGTGATTGATTTTTTTCTTTTTGGATGATCATGGAATAATTAATGACAAATAATTTGGATGGAAATTAAGCTATAAAAATGTGGCCTAATCTTTCTATATTTTTGCTGTATTATCTCAGTCCTCCGTGATTTCGTTGGATGCTCACACTATTTTTATAATACAAAAAAAAACAGATGACAAGTGTTCATTGGAGACCTTTGGTTGGTGTTGATGGTCTTGGCTTTTGAAGGTGTTGTGTGTTCTGGTCTGGTCGGCATCTGGTGCTCTTCCACCTTCAGCTGTTTCTGATCTTCCAAACTGGTAGGAAACTTGGAAGGCATCTGTTTTCCATAACAGCTGATGAAATGCTGGATGAAAAATGCATGACAAATGGAGATGAACAAACCCCCATTATCTTATAAATCAATTTTCACCCTGCTATTAATCTGGCTTCTAAGCGGTGTCTTTCTCAGTTATCGAGTCAAAGATGGGAATGCTAACCGGACATACATGTAATCTTAGTGTGCTTTCACACCTAGCTCGTTTAACCCTTTCAAACACACTCAGAGCGGTTTGGTGCGTATATGTGAACACACCAAGTGATCTCAGATCCCCCTAAACGGTCCCAAATGCGAACCAAAACATAAAACAAAAAATCAAAACAAACGTAATTGCAAGTGAAAAATGGAAAAACAAACGTAAATGTGAAGCATTTCGATTAACGATTGCATAAGATGACAAGTTCCAATAAAAAAGTGCTTTTATAAATAAAAAACGTTTTTATTCCTATAAATTAAAGTTTTTCTTTTGATCTCACAAAAAATTAAGAAAATGTGTATTAACAGAACCACATTAAGCAACGTAGAACAAAGGGGCAAAATAAATCGCAGGAGAGAGATTCATGTGTGAACAAGAAAGGGTCTGGGATCTCTTCACTGCTGAAGAGGGCCAAAAACAGAACTGGGTTTTCTTCTGACTCCACTAGGTTGTGAACAGCAAACGGACTGGGATCACTTTCCGCTGGTTCTCTTTCTGGCTCACTTTAAACGATCTGGGTTTGGTTAGCTTAAAACGAGCTATATGTGAAAGCACCCTTACACTCACACCGTTTGCCGATGGATGATTGTGGATGAATGGGGAGAGTTTTAGGGAAAACCCCAGAACCCTGCTGGTCTATCTGGTCAGCCACATTGATGCTGCTACTCCAGCAAACCGCACCGTAAAATAGAAGACGCCACCACAGAGTTCCCACCAGCAATCCCTGCACTCCTTCGTAAGAAGAGTCTGCTTCCACTTTTCTTAGAAATGGCATCAGTGTTATCAGTCCAGTGCAGGTGAACCGCCAGGTTTTTATAATAGTCCACCACCTAATTGTGGGTCTTACTCGTATTTAACCGGAGGCGTCTTCACCAGTCAGCAAACTTTTGTATGAGACCACTATTAAAGTCTCCACACAGCCACAATGTCGTTTTCTCATTGTGGTCACAAGTCACATCGAAAATGAAGGTTTGCGCAGGAAATTCGCCTTTTCATAGTATTTAATTGAATGCTTTGATATTTGAAGGAGACCTTGAGTAAAAGTAGCCCAAACTGTAATTAAAAGTCTTTTTTTTTGCATTTATTGCCTCTAAAGTTGTTTTTAGTTTCTTCAGATTCATGAATATTTATCAAGTCTACTAACTCCAATGGCATTTTTGCCCGTCAAGTTGTTCTCCATTGAAGGGTGAAAGGCCTTTGGGAGGTTTTAATGACTAGTTGAAACGGAGGCTGTGACTAATACTTGAGTCATACTCAAGAGAGTGTAATTACAGAGACGGGTGTCCGTACGTCAGACAGTGTGTTCTGTGTGGCTCTTCCAGGTCAGATTCACTAGGCCATTATGGTAAGCAAGTAGAGAAGTGAGAGAAGCTGACTGGGGGTTTCTCACTTGTGCTTTTACAGGCATGTGGACTTGTAGGGCTGGTGATAATTTGATATATGATAATTATCACAATGCAAATTTTTGGTAAAGCAATGGTGACCTTTCTTAAAGAAATTGATGACCATCAGTTTCACTTGAAAGTGTGACAGTGGCGGATGTTCTTGACAAGCAAGGCCACTCACCTTCAATCTTCTGCATAGTCGGATACGAAACTGTCAACTCGCACCATTAAAGACGCTTAACATCACAAACTCTTTTTGTTTCTTTAAGCATAACTGATAGGCTGAGAATCGGCATTTAAAACGACATAATACAGTAAATTCCAGATTAATCTGGGCTGGATCTATGTGACTAATTCCCAATTAAGCAACATAACCCCATTTACACAGCTGCCCTAATTAATTGATGTCCCAAATAACTGTATGAATAATTAATATTCAACTTGCTAATTATTGATTTTGACTGAATAATTATTGTAATTAATTTTGTTATATCGCTCATCCCTAAGTGCGAGGAGTCTGGACCTTGGGAGATGTGGACAGACACTGTTCTTTCTTTTCCTCTGACCATGTCTTGATATCTGTAGGTTAGTTAGTTTTTGTCTTCAAATTGGCTGGATTTTCTCAATTGCAGCTAAAACGTGTCTACCAAACCCAAAAAACATCATTTAACCAATCTGAATCTTGCTCCTTTTTTTTTTGCTCTGTAACTATATGTGAAATCTTGATTGCAAACACAATGTGGCTCTTAAAAACTGTGCTAATCTAATTCTTTTCCTGAAAACTGACATTTGCCGAGATGAGGGTTTTATTAAGACGTCTGGTAGATGTTCTCTTTGGTGATGTGTGAAGAAGCCGCATGTCTGAATATTTTCACAAGCAAGCGTGTTAAGTCTTTATCCCTGACCTTTATGTCGTTCTGGATCCTTTTGAATTACCAAACACTTCTAAGGATGTCGATGGCGTGTGAAGATTATTAAATGAGCTAGAGGATAAAATGGTTTTGTAAAATATGTTCAAGGGCTGGTGTTCGACCATGTGTGGAAGTAATAATAATTTTATAGTCTTGCTCACAAAAACTGTGTTTGAGTTTGCGAAGAGGAAGCGAGTCGAAAGCTCGAGAAGAGGAAGTGAATCGAGATTAAGTCCATCATGATAACGCTGGCAGGCCGATGATTTTTTTTCTTCTTTTGAAAACTTTTTTAACAGTGACCCATGCCAGTTATATCACTAAGGTGGTAAATAATAATAGCGAATCCTCCTATGTGACTAGTCATTGATTTAAAATACTAAATAATACTAAAACTCTAAATAAAAACAGTAGGGCTGGGTGATGATTCTAAAATGATAATTCAAAAAGTTTGATGGGTTTTAAACTTTATTTTGTATAAAAAAAGTCTTTAATTTGTATAATTATTTAAAACACTTGGATAAATTCATTCAACCAATTCAAACTCAAAGTTGAGCCAGTCAGTTTCCAGTGATTCCAGTTCAAACTGAGGACTAGGTGGCACATGTAGTCTAGATTGCCTTTGATAAACATGTGGTTTGCACAAGACGCTAAACACGGACGTTTGTTTTTTCAACGTTGAGGTCGACAAGAAGGATGTAGTAAATGTCACAGCGTTTCTCTGTCGGTGTGTGCTGACATCATCACGAGTCTCTCTCACTTAAAAAACGTGGATGGGTGGAAGTCAAAACGCTTGTGCTTCTTACAAACTGAAAGCCACACTGATGTGGTTTTTGGGGTGAATTAGAAAGCACAATCCAATTACACAAAGAATGTTCAAATATAAAATACTTATTAAGATATAATAATATAATAATTTGATATATTATTTATATATATATTATGATCAAAAGATTTATTAAATATATACATTATATATATATATATAACTATTAAACAACAAAAGACACAATAGTCTTCAGA